>JAMPIV010017494.1:0-382053 GCA_024509875.1 Oreohelix idahoensis | reverse complement strand
ATTAAAATCTAACGCGCGATACATTTACGGTTAGACTATTTTCTGCACTCGCGTCTTTAATTAATAAATCAAGAAAAACAACTCCCCGTGAGGTTAATAGTTAAAAGCACATCTATTTCTATAGAACTAAACTGTATTAAAGTTATAATTCCCTTACCGACTGCAACTTAATTTACGCGGCTATTGTATTAGGAAATTAACTTATAGATGTAACATTTAGTTTGCACTAGAACTTTGAAAATGGGTTTATTTAATAAGGTTAAATTTACACCACAATCCAGGGAAAAAAATGAAATAACTAGACCACTGATCACTCGAAGCTAATGTATAAATTACCGTCTGCACAGAAAAGAATTCACTCCAATAGCCAACAATTTAGATGATATCTAGCAGGGATCCAACTATATGCTAGTGAATCGTAGGATTCTGTCAGAACGAATGATAAAATGCAGTTTTCGGAGTTCTTTATTTATACTATTAGAAAAGTAACTTAAATGGAACGTGTTAAATTTCCACACTTTTCTTGATGTTTAGGAAAATCCGAGGTACAACGCCGTTGTGTTAACCGCTGCGCTTCTTCCGTTTCCTCGGTCTTCCGATCTCCGTTCGTTTCAGGCTGCTCGCATGAGGGTGCGAAATCTCTGCGAGAAACTAACTTCGTTAGCTGAGAGTTCCCTGATTCCTCAGATGTATCGCTTCTACGTTTAATTTTGAAGACCAGGCTGTCTTTGATTGCTAGCGTTTTCAGCGCTCTTATGTGGTTGACACTGCCGTGTTACGTAGCGGCAGGAAACTCCATCGTTCGTTCTAAGATCGTCCTTCTGCATGGGGATGTGAAATGCCGGCGAGCTCGACTACGCTTCGCTCGATTTCCCCCTGCATCTCTCGATCTGAGAGCGATTCTGTGGTTCGCACCGAGATGCGAAAATGCCGATGAGAGCCCCAGTGGAAACGTTCCAGGCTGATTAAAAGTTACAACACAAGTTCAGGGGTTCTAAAGTTATGAGAGGCCAATATTCTGTTATCATCCATCGAGTCAGGGAAATTCACTTGTCATACCTAGACATACGTCACAATCGTCCCCACTTTTGAGACATGGAAACTCGTTTTCATGTTTCATTTATGACAATGAAGCTGCCCTGATCGGTAGCTTTTGGATGATTGGCGTCGTCGATTTTCTCCTCTTCCTCTGTGGTCCAGTTTCTACTCAAGAAGTCAGCTCCGACATTTTGTTTTCCCGGAATATATTCCACTTTAAAGGAATAAACGCTCAATAACAAATCCCAACGCATTATCCTTGCGTTGAATTCCTTATTGGCACCCAGGAAAGCTATTGGAGCATGGTCTGTTTGCAACGTGAAAGAAGTACCATACAGAAACTCATGATGGCGTCTGATGCCATGAATCAGAGCGAGACATTCTCTTTCAACGACACTGTAGTTGCGTTCCGCTTTATTTAGTTTCCGACTGCCGTAAGCTACTGGGAATAGCATATTCGGGTCGCTGTCCTCGGCTTGCAACAATGTTGACCCGATGCCCTGACCTGACGCGTCAACTCTCAGTACGAAAGGTTTCTTAAGGTCAGGTAACCTTAGGATGGGGTATGCCGACAACTGTTCTTTCAAATTGCTGTATGCATGTTCGCACTTTTGATCCCACATGACCTTATCAGGACAACCTTTCTTGGTGAGGTCAGTCAGAGGTGCTGTGAGTCCGTTGAAGTTCTGTATGTATTTCTGATTGTAGGCACATAGTGATAAAAATGACCTGATGTCTTTCTTTGTTCGGGGTCTTTTTGCTGCCACTATTTTCTCCACGTTCTGCTTAATAGGCAAACTACAGCCGTGAGAAACAGTATGCCCCAGGAAGTCCAGCTTTTCAAATCCGATGAGACATTTGCTAGGTCTGGCTGTGAGACCAGTTTCCTGTAGTCTTCTGAGGAGCATAGCGACTGTAGCAATATGTTCTTCGTAGGATTCCGATGCAATTAAGATGTCATCCATGAAATTATGGATGTGGGGACATTGCAAGGGTTCTAAAAGCTTTCTCATCATCCTGGTAAACACTCCTGGTGCGTTATGCAAATTGAACGGCATCACATTAAATGTGTAATGTCCTTCACTAGTGCTGAAAGCTAGCAAAGGTTTAACTTCCTCCTTGACTGGTATTTGATAATAACCTTTACTGAGGTCAGTCTTGGAGAAAATCGTTGCCCTGCTGAGCTTGGTGAACAGCTCAGAAACAGTTTGGAGCGGTTCGGGCTGGAATTCCGTTACAGCGTTTAGCAACCGGTAATCAATACACGGCCGAACTTCCTTATTGGGCTTCTGCAACAGCACTACACTCGAACTGTAAGGAGATGTAGACTCGCTGATAATTCCTGCCTGACGCAGCTTGTCTATTTCTCCGCGAAGTGCATCAGCTTTGGCGTACGGAATGGGGTACACTCTGGTTCGAACAGGAGTCTCGTTTGTTAATTTCATGTCAAATTCGATGAGATTTGTTCGACCAGGTACATCCGTTAAGACTGCACTGTACTGCTTCAGTAGCGCCCTGGTTTCTGTTTGTTGTTCTACTGAGAGATTGTAGCCGAACTTGACATCTTTAAAGGATTCTGTGGGTTGCAATGGATACTCCATGCAACCATCATCATCATCCTCGTCTTCCGTTGCTATGGCGACAGCCAGGAGATGCTCGGAGGATGGCACTGGTCTTTCCAGATATTTCTTAAGTAGATTTATGTGGAAGATCTTCTCCTTTCCTTTAATGGAGATCTTGTAATTAGTACGTGAGATCTTTTTAAGGACGGTAAACTGCCCTTGCCATCCGATGCGAAGTTTATTGCTTCCGGTTGGAAGTAGCAACAAAACTTTCTTCCCCTGGTTGGTGTTCTCTCTCTTTTGCAGCTTTGTTGTATCTTTTAGTATGTTTAGCGCGGGCGTTCTTAAGGTTTGTGTTGGCTAGATCCCATCCTAGCTTTAACCTTTCCTTGAGCTCAGATACATACTTGCATGCAGAGACGACTGTCTCGTCAGCCTTATGGTCTGTCAGTGACCAAAGTAAGGCTTCTAGTGGCCCCTTTATAGGTCTGCCAAATAAAAGTGTAACAGGCGGGAATCCCGTAGACGCTTGGGGAACCTCTCGGTAGGCGAATAGGGCAGCCGATATATATAGGTCCCAGTCTTCCGGTTAATAGCACAACAGGCAATTGAAAGAGACCTCAAAACAATAACAGAATTAAAAGAGGCTAATGAAGAAATCCTTAAAAAAAAAATAGAGAGAGAAAGAGCTATTTTGTCAGACGAAAAAAAAATGGAAGAAGAAAATTTTAAGGAAAACAGTGGAACTACACCTACCATACATAGCAGAAAGAGTTCGGAGTACAATGGTTACTTGGAATGATGAGTTTGTGGAGAACATGAGAGATAGTGAACAAAACCAAAAGAAGTAGATCCCCTATCAAAGAACCTAATAAAAACAATAACATAACTAAGCTAACCATACTAAATGGGGACCAAAGACTCTAGAGCTATCAAAGTAGTTCAGTGGAACTGTAGGGGTGCCAGGAAGAACCTGATGTCTCTTATGGGACAGTATAAGGAGGCAAAACCCATCTTTGCAATACAAGAAACCCTCCTGAACTCCACTTAGAAACTGAACTACCAAGGGTATATAACACTTAGAAATGATAGACCTGAGGGAAGAGTAGGGGGCGTGGCCTTTCTAATACATGAAGACTACAAAATATTAAATTGGGAACAATTCAACACAGAAAATATTGAAGGAATAAGTATAACATTAGACATTGAGCCAGATAACTTAAAAATAATAAACATCTAAAGCCCCAAGGGTAATATAACCGATAGGGACATTGCCACTATTAACACACAAATAGACCAAAGAACATTATTGGTAGGTGACTTTAATGCACACCATGAGGCATGGGGTAACAACAGTAAAGATCCAGCAGGAAAAAGACTGTTGGACTACATTGAAAGTGCTGAGCTAATCATACTAAATGATGGCTCAGTGACAAGGGTTAACCAATGCAACAGTGGAGGAGATACAGAAATAGACATAAGTATTATAACACCAAACCTAGTCTCTGCTAAATGGGAAGTACTGAATGACTCCAGCTCAGACCACTTACCCATAGAAATAAACCTAAACGACAAATATAGAACTAGTCCAAGAAGCTCGAAACCTACATTCAACCTAAAAAAGGCAAACTGGGAGTCCTTCCAATTGGAGCTAAGTAAACTAAGCATAGAACAAATTGAATCTAACAGTATAGATATATTTGCAGAAAAACTAACAAATGAGATTTTAAAAATAGCTATAAAATATATACCAAACAGGAATATGCCTGAGCACTTAAAACCAACACAAAAAGGTAAAAATAGGAAAAGAAACAAAGATAAAAATCCAGTACCATGGTGGACAGACAGATGTTCAGAACAACTGAAATTGAGGGAGAGGGCCCTTACAAAGTATAGAAAAGCCAAAACTGAAGAGAAGTATACAAACTATAAAAAAGTAAGAAATGAAACAAATAAAATAATATTCAGAGCTAAAGAAAAGAGTTGGAGAACATTTTGTCAAACACTAAACCATAGGTCACAAGTAACTACAGTTTGGAGAAAACTAAAAGCAATTAAAGGAGGAAACCACAAGAAATTTAAAATCCCAACAATTAAAATACCAGAGAGAGCTGAAACAGATAGAGAAAAAGCCAACATACTAGCTAAATACTTCTATCAGGTTAGTTCAATAGACAGTCTAGATAAGGCAGAAATAAATAGGCGGAAGACACTGCTAGAAAAATTAAAAAGAGAAAATATGGACACCACACAGGATGCTAATTATTTAAATGCAGATATTACAGTAGATGAAATAGAAAGAGCTTTAGCAGGAAAAACCAATACTACCTCTGGGGAAGACATTCTGAGCTATGAAATTCTCAAAAAGGTACCAAATACAACTCTAAGAGTGATTGCATCCCTCTACAACAAAATCTGGCACACGGGAAAAATACCGTGTTCATGGAAGACAGCAGTAGTCATCCCCATACTAAAGCCAGATAAGGAAACACATGATGTCAGCTCATACAGGCCAATATCGTTAACATCGAATCTAGGAAAAATTCTAGAAACAATAGTCAACAACAGACTAAAATTTCATCTAGAAATGCATAATTTGTACAGTCCAACCCAGGCAGGCTTTAGAAGCCAACATAGTACAATAGAGCAACTGTTGAGGCTGGAACATGATGTTAATACAGGCTTCAAAAGGAATGAAAAGACAGCAGCAATATTCCTTGATGAAGCAAGAGCATATGATGAGTGTTGGAGGGAGGGTGCACTACACAAAATCAGGAAATTAGGTATAGTAGGCAGAACCTACAATTATCTAGAAAACTTGTTGCAGGATAGATACTTCACGGTACAAATAAACAATGATAGATCTGAGGTGTATGAGCAACAGAATGGAATTCCCCAGGGATCAGTAATATCACCATCTATCTTTACGATTATGGTCAACGACCTAGGCGACGAGTTTAAAGACTTAAAAAACAACTTATCCCAGTTTTCAGATGACGCTGCGATATGGAGAACGGGAAGAAATCTCCCATTCCTCTATAAAACAGTACAAAGGCAAATGGATAAAGTATCTGACTGGATGAACAAGTGGGGATTTAATCTAAACGTTAAAAAAACCATAGGAATGATCTTCAGTAGAGGGCGTGTAATTAAAAACAATATAATTGACATAAGTATTAATGAGCAAAAAGTATGCACAGCAAAATCAACTAGATTTCTTGGTATGGTATTAGACCAGCAACTAAACTGGAACAAACACATAGACATATTAGTTCAAAGCAGTAGGGGACTTATTAACATGCTAAGATATATGAAAGGAAGTGGTTGGGGCGCCTGCAATAAGACCATGTTAACCTTCTATAAATCATTTATTAGGGGCAAACTTGACTATGCCAGTGTTGTCTATGCATCAGCCGCCCCAAGCAATAAGAACAAACTAGACACAGTCCAAAACCAGGCACTGTCAATAATAGCAGGTGCCTCAAAGGGAACATCAGCAGAGGCACTAGAAGTAGCGCTAGGCATTATACCCCTGGAGCTAAGGAGAAAAGAACTGAGATTCAGCTACTGGGCAAGAGTGGCAAAAGATCCAACTCACCCAGCACATAAAACCTTTGATAGGGGTAATCAGTACATAGGCCACATTCCATTAAACCATAATAGATACCCGTCAGGGTGGAAAACAATGGATGAAGTGGATCAATACCCAGACCTATTTAATGCGATAAACAGTAGTGCTCTGTATGAAGCAAACATCCCACCATGGGAATTAAAAGTGCCAGAAACTGACTCCCACCAAAGATCATAAATAAATCTAACGACATAATCTCAGCAAAAAGTAAAACACTAGAGTACATAGAACGGTATATAAATAATAGCCTAACTATATATACAGATGGGTCAAAAGATGAAGAAGGACAATTAGGAGCAGGAATAGCAATACCAAAATTAAAAATTTATAAAAGATACAAAGTCACAGGTAATACATCCATTTTTACAGCAGAATTAATGGCAATCCTAAAAGCTTTAGAAATAGCTGCAGAAAATCCACCAAAACAAGTAACCATTCTCACAGACTCCCTATCATCAGTATTAGCTATCAGAAACAGAAATGAATGTAGCAGGCCAGATATTATAGAGGAAATACTACAGGTTAATACATATCTACAAACTATAGGATGCAGTGCAACACTAACATGGATACCATCACATGTGAGGATAGCAGGAAATGAGCTTGCAGACAAAGAAGCCAAAGGGGGGAGAGCTAGCCATAACAAAATTGAAGTAGGCTTAGGGAAGTTTGAAATTAAGAGCTTAATTGCTCAAGCAATAACTAAAGAGTGGATAACAGCATGGGACCAAAGTAAAAAAGGGAGACACTCATATAATATCCTTAAAAAACCAAGCAAAAAATGTCAAATAAAAGATGAACTAAAAATACCAATTAATAAAAAATTGCTCAGGCTCAAGCTTGGAACTGGATATTTCATGATTGAGGAACCCATATGTGAAGAGTGTCAAGAACCAAACACAATTAGACACTTTCTGGTGGACTGCAAGAAATATGACCAACAGAGGCAAAACATTAAGACATACTGTAGTAACCACAATGTAGAAATGAGGGTAGAAAATTTCATAGGCACAAAGACCCCTTCAGAAATGCAAAAGTTAATAAAACACTATATTACAAAAACTAAAGCTAACATATAAAAAACAAATAAGGATTTGAGTCAGTAGTCCAAACTCGTGAAAGACTCGCCCCAGATACATACAGATTAACCAAAGAAACCATCCAGTGAAAATTAAAAACATACTAACTTAGAAATAAGCATATTTTGGAATTTCTTTTAAAAACCATGTTGAACTATAACTACAAAAAGAAAAATACCGACTAAAGATAATATAGTATAAAATAAATACAAACAAAAACATATTACAATAAAGGAAACACGTCCTGATATAACCAACAACTCCATGTACATGGTAGATGGTTGAAAGGGGCGTGCTACAAAGAAAAGTAGCAAACACATTAATTAAAAAAAAAAAGTTTCTCCTGACCCAGCTTACGTAACATGGTGGTGAGGCTGCCATTAAAACGTTCCACGAGCCCATTTCCGGCCGGCTGGTAGGGACTGGTGTGGATATGTTTAGCTCTCAAGATCTTAAAGATCTCCTCCATTAACATGCTACGGAATTGGGATCCATTGTCCGTCAAAACTTGCTGAGGGAATCCCAACCGTGTAAAGATTTGCACGAGGGCTTCTGCGACATGCTTGGAATCTATGCATGTTAGCGGTACAGCTTCGGTCCACATTGTGCAAGTGTCGACTAAGGTCAAGATGAACCTGTTCCTTCTTTTGGTCTTTTCCAGGGGTCCAATGATGTCGACAGCAACCCTTTCAAATAGAGTCCCCGCAATTGGCATTTGCCCCATGGGTACTGGGGGTGTCAAGTGCTTGGGTGCTACCCGTTGGCACTGGGCGCAGGATTTCACATACCTGATAATGTCAGAGTTCATTCCTGGTCACCAATAGTGGGTTTTTATTCGCTGAATAGTGGCGTTTGGTCCGATATGTCCGCTAAAGGGAAGAGAGTGCCCCATTTCTAAGATCTGGCTTCTGCACTGCGTCGGTACTAGGAGCTGGTTATTCCCCGTGTCCGGCTTGCCCGTTCTACGATACAATACGCCGTCCTTAGAAAAGATGTCTCCGTTGTGTCTGGGGTCCTTAGCCATGGGCAGTGTTTTAAAGCAGAGCTCCAGAGTAGGGTCCTTTTGTTGCGCCTCCTTCAGTTCGTTCGGCAACAAATTTGGCGCAGGCTCCCTCTCCTTCTTGGCTTGCCCTCTGGTGGTTACAGCTGCCACAATCGGCTCCTTTGGTCTCCCAATAAACACATATCTACATCCAAGGATAACTGGGTAGATAGGATCATCCATAATGGCTGCTTTAATGACGCCTCTGACAAAGTCAGAGTGTATTTCTACCAATGCGATAGGCAGCGTCCTGGGTGCATCACTCTTTAAAACTCCACATAATTTTGACCTGGTTTGACAAGGTGTCTGGCGACAATACAATCAAAACTTAATCCAGTGTCAAAGAGACAAGTAGTTGAGGTACCATTCAAAAGTAGTTCCTCGCGTTGAGGGTCGTTCCCTCTATGGTTGAGAATCACTGACATTGACTCTACCTTTCGAGGCTGTATGCAAACATCCAATGCGGTTAGGCCCGGTCTGTTTGCCCTGATCTGACGTCCCTGGTGTAGGGGTGTTCCCTTTTCCTTGACCTTGGTGGCCAGGCTGCCACGTAGGCTTGGTGGGTTGACCAGAAGTATTATTTGGGGGGTATCGGGTTTTGTAGAATTTCGATTTTTCCTGGGGAGGTTTATGGGTATTATTATCTCGTTGGTTATAATGTTGAGAAGGATTGGAAGAATAGGATGATTGCTCTAGATTTTGTTTTCGAGATAACTCATCTGTGGGTTTACGTTTTGTGCTGGGAAGTTCGGCCATTGCATTGCTATAGCGTTCGGCCTTACTGAGGATGTCCTCAAGCCTGTCTGCTCCCTGTTCCGCCAAAAATCTTCGTGTTTCATTCGACAATATGGACTTTATCTGCTCCACAAGAACCAGTTCGACGAGTCCCTCATATGAAAGAGGTAGGTCAGATAGTTTAATGCACTTTGTCAGATAACCCGTGAGACGGGAAGAGAACTGCGGAAATGTTTCCGTGCTCTCTTTCCGGCAGTTTCTGAACAACTGCAGAAACTTTCGGGCAGTCATCTCAAACCGCTCTAGCAAGGCCTTCTTCAGCATGTCGTAATCATGTTGGTTCGGTCCCAGCTTTGTGTATACGTCATAAGCATTGTCTTTCAGTGACGTTGAGAGTTTAAGTGCCCAGCGGGAACTCTCTAACCCATACAGATTGACGAGCCTCTCGAATTTTTCTAGGAAGCTGTCAATTTTTTCGTTAGGGCTAGGAAAAGACTCTAACGCAAAAGACATCGCAGTTAATTGGGCAGAATGAGTACTGGAGAGGTCCACTGACTGAGACTGGGGCGAAGACGGCTCTCCATTATTTGAAGTAGAGGCACCCCGGCTCTCTAAAGCCTTGAGTGCCAATTCGTGCTGTCTTTCCCTTTCTCTCTCTCTTTCCCTGCGGGCTTCCATCTCTGCCTCAATTTTCTTATGTTCCAATAGGCGGTCTTCCGCTTCTTTCCTATCTGCCCTCTCCTGTGCTTCTCTCCTCTCTGTCAACAACAATGGCAGACGATCCACCGTTGAAGGTCACCGTAACTTGATAACAGGCAGTGGTCTCCAAAGTGTAGCTACAAAAATCATACTCGACACCAGTTGAGACTAGAAGATCCAACGTCGATATGTTTGTAGAATGTAATGTAAACAACCAGCGGTACTGTTTACGATCTTAGGTTGACAGTGAACGAAGTTACTTGATAGCCCAGATATATTGCCATTATCTGTAGAACTCCAGAAATGTATAACAATGTCACTTCACTTCCGTAGCAGTTGTGGTCCATGTAGTAGTAACACAAAGATGCCAACGCCAGTGTTTATGTGAGTCAGCAGTTGTTGACCTATTTACCACTGTCTTGAAAATGTAGAAAACCCCCAAATCTGGTCCACCAGAAATGTAACTGGCTACCAGAAATGTAACGTACTGTTTATGTGTGATGTGGAAACAAGCAGAGTGAGCGTGTCGTTTATCTCCTGGACGGTGTAATGTTGCGGTGTTGATGTAGGTCACCAGCGTGAGGCGCTGCCAGGAGTAATATGGTCACTCACACAAAATAGCATACATGTTATCAGATGTGTGATACTGGTATTATGATGTGATGAGTGTGGGTGTAGACGAGAACGCGAATGCTTGAAGCTCTTGATAAAGTCAATAATGCACCCATACACTCGCATGCAGTAGTCAATGATGTTTGAAGACCGCTAGCACGTTTCAATTATTTATTCACGAAACCGACAGTAGCATCAACAGGAACAGTCAAATTGACAAGATCAAAGACTTCACATAAATACGGAATGACTGTTAAATGTCTAGTAATCTAAGGCTTGAATCATACATCGATTAGGACATACTCAATCATCATCTGTCCTTATGTTACAGTTTATAATGTAGCTTCTGTACCATTGACTCAGCGCGTCAGGTACTTAATTAACTCCGTCGTCCAAAAAAACTAGCTCCTAAATTGCGTGACAATAATACTTAAGGCTGTTATTCAACTGGCATAGCCCGCAAGGTATATTTCCTCTTGCTGAAAAATATTGGCCGTAATACAGGGCCTCAATATGTAGACAGCTGTGTATCCTTCGTTAGCAGGCACGATCAAACCATGCTAAACCTATGTATCGCCAACCTGCTGCGTCCACAATAATCTATCATCATCATTAGGCTTCTGTTCAATAAAAGACACATAGTCTCATTTGGCTAACACAAGAAGCAAGAAGGAATTCTGTCTCTCAAGATCTGTGAGCTTCACTCGAAGATAGAAAAATTCCAAATGTTCTGCAACCAAAGGCATATTAATAAGAATGTCTCTTTACCTTTTACAGAATCCTCCGGATACACAATTAATAACTATCGTCACTCTTGACAAACAGGGAATCTGTGGGGGAAAACATTGACATTTCAGTCATATCGAAGACTTTCCAATCCCCACGATGATATAGAGAAAATCACAAAGGACATCATGTCCGACAGCCCAAAACACACTCTCCCTGACGGAAGTTTCCTCAGTTCGCGCTCAGAACTTGCGCATGCCCAGACAGCATAAATCTGAGCATCGTTAAGACAGATTAACGACAATGATTGAAAGAAAGGGAAGATAACCCTCAAACAACCTGTCATAGAAGTTAAAACCCAGTTCTCCAACTTTGACCAACAAAAGTATTAAATAGATTTACCTTTTATGACTCCGTCAAAAACGATAGCAACAATACGTCACATGAACAAATAATTAAAGCAATTCCGCTCAGCATTACCTCTTTTCAAAGAAGAATATTTGAATTGGCTGAGAATGTTGAAATTACATTGTGGAACATACTTAGGAAAACAGAATTTGCATTGCAGTTGGTTGAGTCAACTTTGCCGGGCAACGAATCTTTGCTTCTTGCATATGTTCGCTTCGTAAAAGAGTTTTGATTTGCTAAGCAAATAGTAACAGATACAAAAAGGGAGTCAATATTTCGTATAGCTGAGCAATTTTTCAAAGAGAAGGACAGTCCACTTACTGACATTCTTACTTGTGCGACAGATGGAGCACCATCAATGATAGGTTGTTACTGCCGGTTGGTTGAGTTCTTAAAAGAAGCTGTACCTGGTATATTTACAATACAGTGTGTAATCCACAGACAACATCTTGTCGCAAAAATCTAAGTGATCGGCTTCACAAATCATTAAATACTGTTATCACAGCGATTAACAAAATTACGTCCCATGCTCTCAATTCTCGACTATTTCCAGAGCTTATATTGAGAACGATGAAGAACGTTTGCTGATGCACACAGAAGTCAGGTGGCTCTCATACGGAATTTGCATGAGATGCTTTTTGCTTTTTTTAAAACTGTGGTAGAGTTCCTCAAAGACTCGCATTCTTCGCTTCAGTACAGAACTAACGAATATCAGGCATGACATTGCATATTTATCAGATTTATTCACAAAGTTTAACGAAATAAATCTACGACTGAAAGGAGATGATATTAATCTTATAAAAGTCAGATCTGTCGTCTCCACGTTTCTGGCCAAACTAACGCTATTTAACCGTAATATTGGCCGTTGCGAGTTGATGCAATTTCCCAGCCTCTTAGTCATAACATAGAAAGTCAAAATACCATAGGATTGTCACGGAATAGTCTCCCCTGCTTTGCAGTAGTGGTTCATCAGTGGCCAAAACTCAAGAGTATCTATTATGAGTCTTCGAAGATGTCTACATTGGCACTCTTAGCAAATATCTAGTTACCACTAGCCCTCGTAAATACTGAGACAATTAAATCCTCATCAAAGCACAGTTTGTACTTTCTGAAACACCAACAGCTATCTAATTTCGTCCATGCCATCAGAAAGTACACTCGGACACAACTTGTCATCATCAAAGCTCAGATTAAACACTAATTAGAAATGGTTTTCACCTTTTGTTTAAATCTTAGTGAACCAACCACAGATCATTTCTTTTTCGTCAGGTGTGAACGAATTGACAATAGGTGTTTAGTTAATCCCCTTTCCTAGCAGTTCTCGATTAAAATTTATGGCCAGCGATAGTTATTTGAGCTCAGAATAGCACGTATAGACGAAACTATGCCTTTCTTAATGACCTTAGTTATACAACCATCCACATCGTCCACGCCTCACTGATGTTGTCTCTGAAACCCACAATTCCTTTCTCCCCAGCACGTACTGTAATTTAGCCTGTCAAATCCTGAACCACCCTTTACTACTGAAAGCCCCATATTTACTACTGAACGCCCCCCTCTGGCCCTTTTCTTCCATATCACATCCTTAGATCCTTCCAATGCCCCCAGGGGGGCGGCACGGCTGTCACAGAATGGATTGGGGCGACTCCTTCTTCCTAATCTCTGTTTCATTACTTCATTAATCGGTTCATTTGTGATACGGATTTTATTGCGTGCTTTCAATTGTCCCACTTTCTTTCGTCTCAAATCATTTTGACACTCCTTGTAGGTGATAATAATCACATTTTGCTTCATGCGGCACAGATTTGCTGAGATTAGAGCATGTAAAAACCAATGTGGTTTTGCTCACTTTCGCATGATTCTGTTTTATCAAGCTGGGGCGGGTGATAAAATTACTCGCCCGTAGTGGGTTTCTCTTTTCTCAGGCAACAGATAATACGATTACCCGTCTGTGCGACACATTTGGCACTGTCACAAATGATATAATCATTTCCTGTACACTACATTAAGCTGTTAGAAAGTAATAAGTGTTACATCTGAAACACGTTGTTGTTTGAGTTTAATGACATGTTTGTGAGTTAGTACACAGGGCAATCGGCTGTTTACAGACAATTTTCAGAAAAGTACTGATTGAAATTTTGCTCTAGATGAGTCATGCTAAATATTCAAATCAGATTGGCTGATCATTTGAGCTTCATACCAAACTGAGCGGGGTAGGACCGTGAATAAAACCTGGGGTTTGTTCAGTGTTATATCACTGTCAAAATTTACTCTGAGCAATCGCTTGCCAATAACAACCAGATCTGACAGAAGAAAGTTCAGGATTTCCATTTTCAGACCCTACGTTTATTGGAACACCTTGCAAGACTTAATACTGCCCAGGAAATCCATTTTTTAATAAGGAACCGTACACAGAAAGTCAAAGACGGAGTTTTAGTGCTAAATTAACGACCCGAAAGACGCGTGTAAGAGGCCTATTCAAGTCTCTTTTTGTCATCTGAGCAAACAAGTATGTGAGCCTGGATTGGCTTATTGGTGGTGGTACCAGCTGACGGCTACTATCTCTGGAACAATAAAGGAACAGTGGCCTGCACTTTAAGACGAAGGATCAACTTTGTCGTTACTCCTTGACGTTTTATGAACATGCGGCAGCTTTAACATTGGCCAGAAACAAGCGTAAACAACGATACAGTCTACCAACAAAGAACCCAGCGGGAGGAGGAACTACCTCTGGCAGCTAAGTGCAAAATATCCGCTGCCAAAAGTGACTTTCTTTATTCAGTTAAATCCTTTCACAACAGTGATAACAAATTTTTCTTAAAATATTATTCAATTCTTTAAACTGTTAAACCTGAAGTGATAATTACATTTTGTTATTTGTAATTTTACAAATTTAACTTCGATTTAATCCTTTTAAATGTACTTCATGTTTGTCGCAATCAATTTACTACACACACTCTAAACAGAGCTATACCAGAATAATAAGAATTCCACTGAGTATAACAGAGGTGGAACCTTAACGAGCTAAAGTTATCACTGCTTAATTATTCACAAAATGGTTCGGCAGATTCTAGAATTAACGTGCTCAGTCAAAGCAGCAATGTTTTCGCTTATCTGAATGTCTTGTAAAAATTCCCGTGAGATAGAAGTGTCATTATCGTTCTATTTACAAATCTGTCAAGAGTAATCATGTGCGAAGGTAGACACCCTTGAAAGCCCGTAGTAAATACTCTTGAGTTTTGGCCACTGTTGGACCATTACTGCAAAGCAGGGGATTCAATACCGTCACTATTGGGCGACTCGCGTCACGATTATATAACTTGTCTAGATATTCCCCTAGATGACTGACATAAATTTCAGATTTACTAAAAGAATAGTGTCAAGAGTGAGTTTAATTGCATTCATACATAACAGTAAAAGTAACTGTTACAGAATAATTGAATAATCAAAAAGAAACAACGTTTTTTAAAACTAAACTTGAAGTTAACTAAGAAGTTCACTTGGTGTGGCTAATTAAGTGTTGTAAATTTGTAGTTTACTTGTTAGTAGCTGTTGTAATCTTGTGTAGCTTTATAAACATAGTTTTGCTCAGAATGGCAGAATCCCAAAATCTTCACCCTTTTTTATTTGAATGTTGCGAAGGAACTGGGAATGGCCGGTCAAACTCTGACAGATTTTGTGCTTAGTTCGGTTAAAGCTGGGCAAGACAAAGCAGAGAAAGCGGCTGAAAAGAAAGAGAGAAGGATTTCCAGAGAGAACGAAAAAGCCGAAGAAGAAAATGAAGCAGCGGAGAAAGAAAAGAAAAGAGCGGAGAGAGAAAATGACAGAGCATTGGTTAAGGAAATGGAACAGGCCGACAGAGCCCACACTGTAGATTGAAGGAATTGGAAATCGAAGGAAAAAGGATAGATACTAGTTCTAACTAAAAGGCGGGTCTGGCAGTTCTCAAGGTAGCAATGGGGGAAAAATTTATCATGTTGTGGCGCCTAGTTCCGTGTCCTTCCAATTAGATGTTTACTCTGAGGCTTTAGAGGAAATAGACATATATCTCTCTAGGTTTGAATACTTAGCAGATACATATGGCTTGGAGAGATAGAGATACAACATGAAGCTATCCCGATTGTCTGATGGGATCTGCTTATGATGTGTTTCTCAAGATGCCCGTGGAAGAACAGAACAACTACGACATGTTGAAGAAGGCTCTGCTTTTGCGTTCAGTGCTTAACGCAGAGACTTTTCGTTGTAAACTCCATGAGGCTAAAAGGCAAAAAGACGAATTTTTTAGAAAATTTGCTACCAGGCAAGAAACGTACTTTGAAAAGTCGGGATACCTTAGCATCTTCGACGAATCTGTTCAAGGGTTGAAAGAAATGATCCTGGTGCAGCAATTCAAGGACTCGCTCACCACTGACATCTGAAATCTGTCCCTGGGATGTCCATTACTTTACCGTGGAGTGTAAAAACCTCATTTCAGTTATGACTACTACTGCAAAGGTAGTCACCATATCAATTACATCCCATTAATGTCGACGAGACCCCGGCAACATGTTCTGAGCGAACTATTTGCACAGGTAAGTGAATATGATACTAACATCCAATTTTCGAGTGACAGCAACTTGAATGTGTGCGTTGAAAGAAGACTGAATGAACATACACTTTTACTATTAAAAGGTAAGTTGAAAAAAGAGGGAAAAAAAGAAATGACAGAAAAATTAATTGAGAGTGCGAGAGAAAAATATCGCTCGTGACACTTACCAACCGAAGATTATACCAGAATATGAAAGAAGATGGAACATTTAGGATGAAATATATCTCCGTCTCCACAAGACGTATGTATAATCGTTTTATACCAAACACATGTAAAGAGAACTGAGTACACCTGAACGATAGGGTACTCCAGTAGAGGAGTAAATAAGTAGCAACGAAGTAAATCAGGAAACTAGACTAGAGGCCATGGGAGAATGGCGAGAATATTATATGTGAGAGGACGCAGAGGTGTCAGAAGAGTTAAAGAGAAGATTGGGGAACAGAACGATCGAACGAACGAACTTTATTTTCAAAAGGTTGAGAATTGCGCACGCATGCCCGTCTGACATTCTGCCCTTCCTTTCTCTCACCTTTCAGATTGAATGCATTTATTCTCACAAACATTTTACATATCAATTTCAAGGAATTTAACGTTGTGAAGTAAAATAAAATAGAATAGCACACTCATATTAACATTAACTACTTATAAGCATGACATAAAATATGTTGAAAAGTACAAACATCGTCATTAGAACCTACGGTTGATATTAAAAGAAAAATAAATAATCCGATTAGGGAAAATGAAGGGGGGGGGGGGGGGGGGGTATGTAATCAGAACTCATAAAGTATTCACAAATTCTACGATTGTATGAATAGGGACTGAGGTTGTTTCTTAGGTTATGTGGAAGGTAATTCCAAAGTTGAGCAGCAGAGTACGCTAAGCTTTTCTTGAATAAGTCAAGCCTAGGCTGGGCACTTGCAATTTGTTAAAGCGTTGACTGCGTCTTTCATTGCATTTGAACCACAGAAGCTAGCATAATAGAACTGAGATAAAATGAGAATGTGCATATTAACTCTTAAAGGACGACGAGCCAGTTTTCTTGGCCGATATTTCCTTTTTCTTCCCAGTCTCCAACTATTTTATACTCATTAAAAAAATTTTTAATTTATAAACTAAACATATTCAGAATCCTCATTCATTTTCCTTTTCAAATATATATAACATGACCATATTTGTTAAAAACTTTGAAATAACTGACACTTACTTGCTGAGACTAGGAAGGAGCATAGGCATATACAAGTTTGAATGGATGGTAGAGAAAGTGACAGTCCAATGAGGAAAGGTACGCAACGAAGAAGATAGGGACAACATTTGATAGGTATTAGATAGAATCCCGGAATTTATAAAGTATTTCGAGTAGGGACCACGGCTTATGTCAGTAAGATAGAGGGATTAGCAGGGGTCAGCTAATATTATAATAAGTGAACACGATGTTTGAATGTGTCACAACTGTAAATTGTGTACGTAAGTAAGTAACAGGCAGCTACATGGAGAAATGAGAAAGAATGGAGAATGTATGATGATAACAATAAATAGAGCCAGGAAGAAGATGGAGCATAGGGAAGAATGATAAAGGCTGATTATTTAACATTGCTGAATATGTTGTTTTGGAATAAGATGTTATAAGTAAATGTTATAATTATTTTGAGAAGATGCGAAATTTTGTTTGATAAAATGTAGAGTGCTGATGTAAAGTGATAATTTTGAATTATATAAAATGATTATAAGATAACGTGCAAGTATATTTTTGTTTGTTTTGTGCAGCAGTTGAGGTACTGTCAAACAGTGTGGTTTATATTTATGGTTAGAAATGTAAACTTACCTTTTGATGAGTGTCATAAGATGTGATCCAGATGACTAAGATTGAGAGACTATGTAGATAGGAGAAGAGACCGTTTGAGACGGAGATGGAGAAACACATAGTGACGCTAGGTTTGTGAAAGAGGTAGTCTATAGGCAACATCGGGGTTTTGTAAAAAGAAGCAATTTTCTTTCTAAGAGAACTTTTCTTACAGGGGAGAGAGATAATGAAATAGTGGGTTTAGATTTTATATTAAAGGGTGATAAAACTATGATTTTTTGATTTGGAAGCAAACGGCAATAAATTATAATTACGCCCCTTGAGGGATTTCTGGTTTGACTGGATGAGCAAAGTTAAGTTGCACGGTGGATTTCTACTACTCGTCAAAAGTCAAGGCCCACCCTATTATTTTCAATACACTTTTATATAAGCGCATAGAATGATTAAATGAAGGAAGTTTTTAGTAAAAATGGGTGCAATATCTTCCTCTGACAGTCCTCTATGCACGTTAAGCATAAAAACAACTCACCGACAACCATGGTGATCACGTGCAATTTGGTTTGCTGACCATAAATTCACATTTTTAATTTGTTTTTTCAAACTTCCGTACAACCAAACAGGTGAAGTAATCGTGCTAATTAACATTCCACGTGCAATGGCGACTTTTCGTGAACAGAGTCCACTCTTAATTTGTTTTACAATCAGCAGACTTAGGGTAGTTTCATCACTTGCAAAAACCATGCCACCGAGAAGAAGTCTTGACACCTTACAAAGAATGAGGGCTATAGCGTAGGTTGAAAGTGGTTTATTTGTCCGTGAGGTTACTAGACGGCTTGCAGTGTCACACTCTACTATCCAAAGAATTTTGGAGAGATTTCAGGCTACAGGAAGTCTGCAGGATCGCCACCGGCCAGGTCGCCCTAGATGCACCAATAGACATGATGACAGGTACCTCTTGTTGTCAGCCCTGCGCCATCGAACAGTGACTTGTTCCACTCTAAGATGTCAGCTGAGACAAACTGTAAACGTTAATGTCAGTCAAAGCACCATTCGCAGACGTTTACATGAATTTGGACTGGCTGCTCGACGTCCTGCAGTCAGAATCCCTCTTACTCCTGCTCATCGCAGAGCCCGTGTTGCTTGGTGTCACGAGCACGTACGATGGACAAGGCAACAATGGAGTCAAGTTCTCTTCACTGATGAATCTCGCTTCACTGTGTCATTCAATGATGGCAGGATTCGAGTTTGGAGACGACCAGGAGAGCGATTTACTGATGACACAATTGGAGAGGTGGATCGTTATGGTAGGGGTTCTGTCATGGCCTGGGGAGGCTTCTACAGACACGGCAGGACCCCATTCGACATCATCCAAGGCAACTTGACCGGCCCAAGATACCAGAATGAAATCTTGAGACCAATTGTTCAGCCTGCTCTGGAGGCCATAGGTGGTAATTCCATCCTCCAAGATGATAACGCTCGACCCCATCGAGCTCGTGTGGTGAATGAGTATATTCAGCAACATGGGATCATCAGGATGGCGTGGCCAGCTCATTCACCTGACCTTTCTCCGATTGAGCACCTCTGGGATGTCCTTGGTCGAAGATTGTCAACAAATCAAACCCTGCCAATGGATGTTGCACAGCTGACTGCATTTCTGCTTCAGGAATGGCAAGCTGTTCCTCAGAATACTCTTCGGACCCTTGTGGACTCGATGCGTCTACGCTGTCTTGAAAACCTTGCTGCAAACGGTGGTCATACCCGATTTTGACATGTCTATTTGTCCAATATCTATTGTGTGACTTCTGAAAAGGTTGGTGACACACTTCACAGTTTCATTGCGTTTGAATGTGTGTTTCCATTTCTTTACGTGACATGTCAATTTAGTATTCAATAAATGCCGTTTTGACTGATACCAATTACGTTTATATCAGATTTGTTTTGTGGTTTCAAAAAAGGTTTTTCTATGTGGCCCTTGACTTTTGACGAGAAGTATATATCTTTTCTGTGAGTTGTTTGAGACAGACGATCTAGAAGGTTCTGATAAAGCCGTAATTGAAAATCGTGGTACAATATATAGGCAGTTCAGATCTAGACGCATTAAGCGTTGGTTGAGAAATGTGGGTTCTCTCCCATGTGTGTAAGACAGTATTTGTTACATATGTGATGGGGCAACAGTCGAGCGTTGCCATCGCGTGGTAAGGCCATCAGTCTGACTTGTTTCTGTGTTCTCAGAAAAGTCATAACTATTCACGTAGATGTCACTTTCATATTTGACAATTGTTTTCGTGAGTATTTCTGAGGGCACGAGACAAGATCGCCACTACAGAAAATGTGTATATTATTCAGACAACCATGTATGTTGGTCTCGCTAATAATTGATAGACTATGTAGTACAATAGAAAAACAATAGACAGTAGCTAGTCCGGAGAACTAGGAAATAGTAGACCAGTTGTCAGCCTAACGAGTAGGAAATAATAGACTTTTGGCTAAAATCATCACCCTTGGCGGTTAGCCAGTCTTACCAAGATACGCCAAGCAGAGCATATAAGAAATAAGAGACAAGAGTCAGAAGAATGGAATCAAACATGTTTAAGACACAAAATGATGTCACATAAATGAAAAATTTAGAATGCAGATAAATCTTGACAGCAGTATTCGTTTCCCCGTCGTGAACGTCCTAACATCTAGAGATAGCTAGGAAATACTGAGGCAGTAAGGAAGAATGAGAGAGCAAGACATTAAGTTAGTAATTGATTTGACATTGTCCAGTACAATTTTGGCCAACCTCAAGGGAAGGTTGGACATATTAATCCACATCTTTCTCGTTATATATAAATAAACCTCATCGTATTTTATACTGCTGTCGGAGTCAATTCACTCATCTATTGTTGATACCTGTAACGGCGCTATTTCGCAGTGCATCTTATAGACGAGAAGGTAGCCGGGCAACGACGGGTATAGCCAAAACCGGTGAGTCATGTGACTAACGGAAGCCGGTAATCTGGCGCAATTTTTAGTCAGTGGGATTCTAGCGATTGTCCGTGCAGGCCGTATATTTTTTCCTCTGCCAGCAAGTTAGCTGTGAAGTTCATGTGATGGACTATTTGTGCCAAGTGCTTGCCATATTTCGGTCCTGGTGGATTATTATGTTGTTATTCTAGTACAGTGTAGTGTCAAGAGTGTATTTGTTACAGGCCGTAAGATTTATAAGTCGTAATGAGTTGAGTATATCATTGAAAAACAGCAACTTTAAATCATCACCCCGAGCAATAAACGACAAGAAAGGCGACACTCTAACAGAACGTAAAGATATTCTGAACAGATGGAAGAAGTACTGTCAAGAAATGTATACGGAAATAAACAAAGCGGCAGATAACAACGTCATGAATGAAGCGGAACGTGAACCAGAACCTACCATAGAGGAAGTCCGGAATGCAATCAAACACTTAAAAAGTGGAAAATCTCCTGGTTGTGATGAAATAACAGCTGAAATGATACAGGCAGGAGGAGAAGGCAGCGCTCGTATATACCATGCATTATGCTGCAAGATCTGGCAAAGCGGAATTTGGCCCAAGGAATGGAAAAGATCAATTTACATACCCTTGCCAAAAAAGGGCAACCTGAAACTGTGCACAAACTACAGAACTATAGCTCTTATAAGCCATGTCAGCAAAATACTTTTACAAATCATAATGAAAAGGATGCAACAAAAGCTAGAAACAGAAATAAATGAAGTACAGGCGGGTTTTCGACCAGGTAGAGGCACTAGAGATCATATATTCAACATGAGGATTGTGGTAAAGTGGGATGATATAAATATTTATAGGGGACTTAGTGTACTGACTGAGATCAGCTGTGAAGGTATCTGTATCTAATAGGTGTAGTGTTTTACAGATAACCTTACTTGCTACCACATTTATAACTCAGTCAGAATTATTCTGGAATATTGTGATGACTACGTTGAATGTCTAGGGTTATGTAAATGATGAAGTGTAAGTCACAACAACAACAGACAGATAAACAATTTAATTTATTCCACCACACTTGACAACACTGTGACACTCACACACATTTAACATTCTATAAGACTATCTTAAATGAGTCACTGGTAAAGTTTCAAATATATATGTATTAATTACTTTCACTAATATATGTCCTGATTCAACTACAAAGTGAACCAGGAATCACAATCAATTGTAATCACAATTTATATATACATAATTTATAAATATGAAATTAGTAGTGACATATTTTATTAATATTATCCTATGTGTGTCAGTTGTGTAGTGGTACTATGAGGTAATACTGGTTTTGTTTTTCAAGCTATGTTGTTATTTGTCATCATGACTTCAAGTGTTTGTTTATCTGGGAAATAGTATGGGGAAAAAGTTCACAGTTCCTGTCAATTTAAACAAGGTATTGTCCCTCTTTTTTTTACTAAAATGTTAATTTTTGAGGGGACACATAATGTTGAGCTCCACTGGCCACAGAGGCTTAACTTTCGTGATGGCGGCAGGAAAAGACTCCTCTGCTCGATTGCTCCCCTGTGTTCTGGAGACACCGCACTGGTCACTATCTGGACCCTGGAGTATGCTGTCAACCTCTAGATTCAGCAAAGCTCAGACCAGGTGCTGCTCAATAACTTTAGGACCACAGTCCCTGAAACAAGAAGGTTGTACCTCCTACTTCATAACTAATTTATAATCTATTTCCAGACTGAACACAATACATAACAAACACTGAGTTCAGAGCGGTAGGCCAACTGTCAGCTTCATCTGAAATAATTTACACCAGTATACTCCTCCGTAATGGTCACTACGCCTCTGCAATTCCAGCATTAGTTCTTTCTAGTCAATAAGATATGTGTCAGTGTACTGTTTGGCAATTCCATGCAGTTTTACTTTTCTCCGACACCTTCTGTTCAGGTTGGAGCACTATATAGGCTTTGCCTCATGTTCGCTACTGAACCACACACATATACAGACATAAATTATCAATTTACATTCAATTTTCATTAATAAAGATATTTAATATATCAAGCTTACCACAATTCATGGAATAATACACAGTTACGTTGACTGGCAATGAATATAACACAATTTCGATCTGCCGATGTCCCAGGCTTTTATTTAGAAAAATATGCACTGGCGCTCAACGCACTGGTTCTTTAGTAAGTTTATTTGAAAATGTGGTGCTGAACTAACGCTTCTAATTGACTATATTGGCGGGTCTAACCAATCGAGCCATGTTTACACAAGCGTTTGAAAAAAAGTACCCTTCCTTCCGTCTCCCCTAACAACAAAAGATAGTATTTGTAGCCCGACTAATCGTGTTTAGCCTTACATTTATTGCGCTCCAATCAAATAGGATTTAACATGGGGACCTATTTCCCGTACAATGGTGGTTTTAAAATCTGCCACTGAGCGATTCTGATTTTGGTGTTGTCTGACACCCTCACTATTTCTTTTGGCTATATTTTATTAATTCCTAGACTATTTGCGTAACGTTTAACATATTCTTTGTCAGCAAGTCCTAAGGAACCCAAATATATAAATTTAATGGGGCTAAGGGGCTGCGTTCAAAATATGTATTTTCTAGGATAGTAATGTAGTTGTTTTTTATATTTTTTATGTTTAGAACCGCCACCTGTCCTGCTGTACTGTCAGACTAATGTCAGGATTTTAGACATAAAACAGTAGAATGTCATGTTTCCTAATAAGCGTTTTGTAAGTTTTTTAAAACCTAACTCTCGTATGGGTAGTGTTTTTTATCACTGTCGATTTGAAAAAAGCTAGTGCTTGTGGCCTTACACGCGTGATGGTAGTAATTGTATAGCGAGACGCGTGTTAGTGTGGCATGCGTTCCGGCTTTCAGCCCTCCCTTCTCTCTATCCTAATTCCATCTGTCTTTCGTTTATGGTAACTTAGTGTATAAAATGACATGAATGGAATATTAAATATAGGTCAGCTTGCGTATCTCAAGGTTTTTCTTAGAAATGCAGTACACGTTTTATCGTAGAAAGCGTGTATGCTACAGTAGGCTTTTACTATCAACGTGAAACGTTACAATTTGCAGACGAAGTAGAAAACAAGGGGGATTTCGAGTACAGTCATTGTGACAGCACTGTTCTTTACCATTCTTCTTTCCTTTTATTGAAGTTATTTGTTAGGCTTTACATTTACTTTTTAATTTATATATGTGGATTAGAATGTCACACGACAAGGATCATCATAGAAAAGTGTAGAGAATCCAACGTTGACCTACATACTTGTTTCATTGATTACACCAAAGCTTTCGATTGTGTACAACATCAGCAGTTATGGGCTATTATGAAAAATATGGGATTTCCAAACAACCTTATACAACTCATCGCACTGCTGTAC
Organism: Oreohelix idahoensis; assembly: GCA_024509875.1. NCBI lineage: Eukaryota > Metazoa > Mollusca > Gastropoda > Stylommatophora > Oreohelicidae > Oreohelix > Oreohelix idahoensis. The sequence goes on along the minus strand of JAMPIV010017494.1, from coordinate 357,749 downwards.
CAAGAACAACAGGCAGCCGTAAGAATAGAGGGGGAAACATCAGAATGGTTTGAAGTACAGAAAGGAGTAAGACAAGGCTGTACCCTTTCCCCTTACCTGTTTAACATTTATGTCGAGAATATCATGAGAAACGTAAGAGATGACCAAGAACACACAGAGTTTGACTCATTTAACATCGGCGGGCACCAGATCCCGGAAATCAGATATGCTGACGACACAGTCCTCCTATCGACCAACCCAGAAGGACTTGAACAATTACTTCTGTCCACCAAAAAACACAGCGAGGCCCAGAATCTATACCTAAACACCAAGAAGACCAAAGTATTGACAACAGACAAAGTAAAGACCAAACCAGAAATTGAAATTGATAACGAAGAACTGGAAAGTGTCAATGAATTAGAATACTTAGGATCAATCATTAACAGCTCTGGCGACTGTGCAGTAGAAATTAAAAGAAGACTTGCAATTGCTTCACATAAGCTAATACAGATGAAAAACCTATGGCAAGGCACAAGCAAAGAAACAAAGTTACAACTGATCAGAGCATGTATATTCCCAGTAGCAACATACGGCTGCGAGACTTGGACACTCAATAAAACAGTTGCAAAAAAGATTACATCATTCGAAATGAAATGCTACAGAAGGATGTTGAGAATGCCCTGGACAGAAAAAAAGACCAACAGAGAAGTACTGCACTCACTAAACGTACAGGAACATTGGCTCCTAAATACCATCGCAATAAGGAAGCTGAAATTTTTCGGTCATATAAAAAGACATAATAGTCTGGAAAAAAGAGTGATGGAAGGCATGGTCCCTGGAAAAAGGGGAAGGGGTCGACCTAGACGACGGTGGACCCAGGACATCACAGAGAGTCTGAACTTGTCTTTGGCTGATGCAGGTCGACTTGCCCAGAATCGTGATGCGTTCAGAGCAGCTGTAATGGAGACAACGTTCTGGAAAGAATACGTCACATGATGATGATATCATTGTCACAGTTTTGACCGCTTAGGGTGAGCTATAGTCATTGCAGTGTTTTTCAGTGTAAGTCGTACTGTCATGTATACTACTGATAGATTAAGTTGTTCATGCAAGTTAGATTGGCATTTCATTATTATATTGTATTTAATGCGTTTGTTGGCCGTGTGAGGCCTGATTGTTGTGTGCACAGTATTAAAGTGAAGTACCTGTAGAAGGTGTTGATTACTTATGACAGCCATTGTTGTGTGGTCATACTTCTAGAAAAACGAGTTTATTATTGTTATTGTAAATCCATACTACAGTTGTGCAACCATAGTAATTTGATTCTGACAACTAGGGACATCGTCTATACACTTGTTCTGACAATATCGTTCGTCAACTGTCTACGTGAATTGTTGTTGCATTGCATCAAGTAAGATATTACTTTTATACCGTCACCAAAAACCTTCCAACAGTTAGGGTAGTGATACGAAACACAATACATCATCAACAATCATCATCATCATTTAGCATATATACCAACGGCCACACATGAGAGAGATACAGATTACATTTCTACTAAATATTCCTTTTCAGTTTCACAACGTGAACTACCCTGATAGTGAGAAAGTGTTCTTTGATGTTGTGACGAAATGGACGACCGCTTCACGATCTCGGTTTCCCTCCGAAAGGATCAGGAACATTTTTTGTAATGATTTTTATTTGTGTACTTTTAAAGTACCAATTTCTTCTCATTATCGGCTAAGGAGCAAGTAGTTTGAAAGTTCAAACATTTGTGACAATCCTTGCAGATTATGTTTATCCCAGTCTGCGAAAGCAACTAGATAACATGAGCGCCGGCGTGTTTAGATTAAACCGCTGATAAGCTATTCGTTTGTTAACAAGCTAGGCAAACACGGAGTTTGTGCGTACTCATACGATAGATAACGAGATTACTGTCTGTGTGACACATGTTGGCAGACAAGTGTGAAATAATCGCTTCCGGTCACTTGTTTAAAAGTAATCATGGATTTATTACATTTGAGACAATATGAGTCTACAAATGTGTTTGTGAGAGTGTATGCAAGGCATCATATGTCCATATATGGTAATACATGACCGTTGCAGACTGGCACATTATTTCACGTGGAACTATTTTGTAAATATCACACCCTATCTACTTGATTTGAAATGATTGAATCTTTCTGATTAGATTCATAACAACAATACGTGGGAAGATAGGAATATAGTCTGACCATTTTCGGAGTTTTATTTCACTGTGAATTTCACGCTCGCCAAAATCAGACCTCGCCAGATTGAAGACATATATCTTTTTTTAACTGGACCTTTAATTGAAGAACCAAAAAAGACTTACATAGCACATGAAACCTCTACATTTTAATAAGGGACACCGGGACTAGGAAACTGAAGAAACACACAGAGAACGAATCTATTGTCAAATTAAACTCTACCTAGACGCGTGTAAGAGATCGACTCGTCTCTTTTATTCATCTAGCAAAATGTCTTTAGCCAGGATTGGCCCAATTTGTGATTTACATTTAATATTTTATTACAAACAAATGAACTAACATATATATGTATATATTACCATGTGAAGCTTAATGTGTGAAACTCGCTATTGGATGTCAAAGTCATTTGAGGGCGGCAACCTCAGTATCTAGAATGATGATTCATGAACCACTACTGCACGGGCTGGTGATTGCTTGATTGATAGTGTCGTAAAGAAAACTAAAAGCATAAAGTAGTTTCACGTTCCTTATGGAGCAGGGAGTAAAAGATGAAAGAAATGATGTACATTCTAAGTATAATACATACACTTTCAAAGAAGTGTAAATGTCCTTATAGACATAGCCACTTTAAAAGTAATGTAAGTTTTCAAGCTTAAACTAGTGTAAATGTCTATGAGAAAATATTCATTTTAAAGTAATGGAAGTTTCAAACTTTTCAGTCAGTGTAAAACATAAAGGAAAACATATTAAATTTATATTGTGAACACTTTTCAATCAGTGGTGATGTAAATGTAAACAGACTCTTTCTGTATTATTAAACGTTTCATTTAAATATAAAGTAACTATGAAAGCTATTCTATTTAAATGTAAAGGAAGTTTTATCCCGAGGGATTACATTTAATTCTCATCGAGGGTAAAATCTGAGTAATTGGGATGGTGGTATGGGTAGATAGGAACCTATAATTATGGGTTGGAGAACGTAATACTCAGAAGAGCGTTTCGTTCTATTCTTTTACCACAGTTATTAGCGGTATCAGCAGACAGTACTTTCTCTGGAACAGGAAGGGAACCGTGGCTTAAGCGTTAAGACGAAAAACGCACGTGGTAGACTCTCCTTGAAGTTTCTGTGAAACGAGCTACCAACGACAACTTTTATCAGAGACGGGGCGTGCAGAGTGAAAAGAATCAACCCATAAGAAAGAGCAGAATCGTCGTTGGCAGCTAAGTTCAAATCTTTGCTGCCACTTGAACTTCTTGTAATATCTCACAATCCCTAAAACCTGTGAGGATAACTTTTCTTGATCCATAACTATTAGAACTATTTCCAACTGTTAAAACCTAAAGTGATTATTACATTTTGTTATTTGTAATGTTACAACTTTAACTTCGATTTAATCATTGTAAAGTTTATGCATGTTTGTCTCAGTCAAATTACTACTCACACTCTAAACACGGCTTGACTAGAATAGAATTCCACTGAGTAAATCAAGGGTGAAAGCTTAAACGAGCTGAAAGTAATAGGAGCTTAAATCCTTCACAAAAGTTGTCGGCAGATTACAGAATTAACGTGCTCAGCAACAGTAAGCATTGTTTTCGCTTATCTGAATATCTTGTGAAGACTCCCATGTGATAGAAGATTTACCACTCTTCTATCTACATTCCTGTCAAGAGTAATATTGTGTAAAGATAGACTCCATTGAATCCTATAAGAGATACTCTTGAGTTTTGTCCACTGTTGGACCACAACTGCATAGCAGGGGAGGCAATACCGTCTCAAAATTGTCTGCAGATATCAGGCATTCTTAATAGAATAGCCCTCGATTTTCTCACGGAATCTGTCGCTTTCACTCTTTCATTATCTCACTTAAATCCTGCCGTTACATTTTACCAAGGATTCTGTGAAATGTGCCCAAGGAGCATCAGGATGAAAAAGGAGGAGGGCGGCCTGCATGGAGGCCGTAAGGAGGCAGCCCCTCCACCATGCAAAGGCACAACAGGCCAATCACCTGTTTGTCTTAAAACCGGATTATGCGAAACGTAGAGATAAAACCGGACTGATTCTAAAGGCGACGAACTGGAACGGACTACGGACTACGACTTATGGAACTTGGAACACAAGAAGTATAAATGGGAAGGAAGAGGAGCTGTTGGAAGAGATGAGGAAAGCAAAACTAGAAATCCTGGCTATAACGGAAACAAAGAAAAAAGGACAAGGAGTCATGGATCTCGATGGCAACACGCTGCTCTACAGTGGTGTACCCACATCTGAAAGAACTAAAGGGGGCGTGGGTTGCATTGTGGCCAAAAATCAAAAAGATAGTATCAAGGGATGGAACTTTGTCTCGGAGCGCATTATGGTCGTAAAATTAAAAGACGGAGAAACCATAGTCAACCTGGTCATAGTGTATGGGCCAAATGAGGATGAGAGAGCAGAGGTCAAGGAGGAATTCTTCGAGCTGCTTCAAAGGACAGTGGGTGACTGCCTAGATGAAGTTATCATGCTCGGAGATTTTAATGCCAGAGTTGGAAATGACCATGCTAGATGGAGTGGAGTTATCGGAAGATATGGAGAAGATACTCTCAATGACAATGGAAAGCGACTCCTTAGATTCTGCAGTCAGCAGAATCTGATCATTACAAACACAAAGTTCCCCCATAAGCGCATACATGCATACACTAGATGTAAACCAACAAAGAATGAGAAGTCAGTGATCGACTATGCCATTGTTCTGAGAACCTCATTCAAATATGTCCGAGATGCTAGAGTCTGGAGGGGGCCGGAGATTGGAAGTGATCACTACCTGCTAACAATAAAAAAAACAACTGAAAGAGTTGCTCAGCCTAGGAACTGCCCAACTTCACGCAAGAAACCAAGTAAACGAGCGGGAGAAATGAGCATTAGGACCTACAAACTGAGAGAGCCAGAAATTAAGACCAGATATCAGGGACTTATTGCTGCAGCGGTGAGCAACACAGAAGAACGACCTAATGACTTGGAAACCCTCTGGATTAAATTCAAGGATATCATAAAAACAGCTGCTGCAGAAGCATGCGGTGAAGTCCGACTTGGGAACAAGAGAAAGAGGACACCTTGGTGGACAGAGGATGTCAAAGAGAAAATAAGAGAGAAGAAAATGGCATGGAAACAATACTTAGGAGCTAAAAACACAACAGGACAAATAGAAAAATATAGAGAATATGTGACACTCAGAACAGAAGCAAAGAACAAAGTGCTAGCAGCAAAACAGAAGTCCTGGGAAGAATTTGGAGAAAAGCTAGAAAAAGATGCACAAGAAAACAAGAAATTGTTCTATAAGACCGTAAAGAACATGAGGAAGGAAAAACAATGCCCTCTCAAATTTATAAAGGACAAGCAAGGCAAATTGCTTACTGCCCCGAAGGAAGTAATGGAAAGATGGAAAGAATATTTCTCAGAATTCCTGGATTGTGAGCATGGTGAAGCATCAGATATGATAACCACTAGCACAGAAGAGAAAACCAATGATGGTGAAGATGACATAAAGATGGAAGAACTGAAGGCAGCACTGGAGAAAAATCAAGATGGGCAAAGGAGCAGGGCATGATGGTATAACTCCAGAAATGGTTAAGTACATGGGAGCATCAGGCGACCTATTACTCTTAAGGGTTTTACAGGCAGCGTGGTACAACAAGACCATACCAAAGGATTGAGAGATTGACATCATAACACCAATTTTCAAAAAGGGTGACATTCGACAGTGTGGAAACCATAGAGACATATCCCTTCTCAGTGTCCCTGGTAAAATCTACTCTAGAATCCTAGAGCAGAGACTCCGACGCCTAGCTGAGCCACAATTGGATGAGGTCCAGTGCGGATTCCGAGCAAACCGAAGTACTCAAGACTTAATCTTCACACTCAGACAGCTGAGTGAAAAGGCCCTTGAGTATAAGAGTGAGGTCCATCTTTGTTTCATAAATCTGGAAAAGGAGTTTGATAGGGTCCCCTGGAGCAAACTTTGGGACTGTTTATCAAGGCAGTATATTCCAGCACCTCTGATTCATGCTATACAGAGCTTCTACAAGTCTTGCAGAAATTAAGTGACGACAGCAAACCATAAGTCAGAAGAGTTCACGACCACCACTGGTGTAAGACATGGTGATATCCTATCACCTTACCTTTTCATACTGCTCATGGACGATGTCATCAAGGCATGTAAGGAGAAAACAAGAAAGTATTCATTGGGGTACTGGAAGATGAGACAGGTCTATATTTCGGAGCTGGCATTTGCTGATGTTGCCCTGATTGATAAATCAGAGGCACATCTTCAACCCAACCTGCAAGTCTGGAAGGAAGAGCTGGAGAAGAGAGGGATGGTCATAAGCAGCTCTAAAACAAAATACATGGTGATATCACGAGAAGAAAGAAGACATCAGATTAAGCTGGGAGAACAGGTCCTGGAGCAGGTCGACCACTTTAAATACCTCGGAGCTATTATAGACCGAAAGGGAGGCATCAAAGAAGAGTTGGCCATTCGAAAAGCAGCAGCTGGGAGACTTTTTCAGGCCATAAATCGAGGATTCCTCAGCAAGAGAGAGGTTGGTAGGAAAACGAAGATGGCTGTATACCGCTCCACTTATGTCCCAATCTTGACATATGGATGAGAGTCATGGGCAATGACTACAACCCACAAAAGCCAGATCCAAACCTCAGAAATGAGGTATCTGAGGAAGGTGGTTGAAGTAACAAGAAGAGACATGGTACGCAACCAGACGATACGTCAAGGTCTTAAATCCTACCCCCTGCAGAAGCACAGTCCCAATTAAGATGATTTGGCCATGTATGCAGAATGGGAGAAGATCGGCTACCACGACACGCATGGGAAACAAAGAGCCAAGGATCCAGACCCCCCAGGACGACCCAGAGTCCACTGGGAGGGCAACATTAGACAATCTTTGAAGGACCGAGGACTAGAATGGAACCAGACCAGGAGGAAGACAGCCGATAGGATAGTCTGGTGCTCTCTCTTCCAAACCTCTACACTTCACGGTAGAAGGGGAATGACTTAGTAAGTAAGTAAAGAAATAGGCATAATTGCCTTTCTACATTTTTGCCGTGCAATACAATTTTCAGCGTTTTACAAATTAAAATTAAATTATTAATAACTTCAGACAGGATTAATTAATATTATCATCACAATCAGTAACTGAGCACACACAAGTACATTTACTCATAGTCATTCACGCACCTAGAGCGAGAGAGAGAGAGAGAGAGAGAGAGAGAGAGAGAGAGAGAGAAGGGGGGGGGGGGCAAGCAATAAAGCTACTTAATTATGAAAAATTCAATTTAAAGTTGAAAATATTACAATGACAAGTAAACGTTCATGGAAACGTTGAAATAATTAAAACAGAATTGTTGTTAAATGTGTATACAAGATTTCATGACATGTGAATGCAGATGTCTTTTGAATAAGATGTAATTATCAGTTTTGACAGACTTGGGTAGGGAATTCCATGCTAAAGCACATGCATAACTATAACTTTGGAAGACAGATTGAGGTTTTGCAAGGTCCAAAAGTAGGTCACCACGTATAAAATATGTTTAGTATTTATAGCGAAAGAACATTTGCAAGCATGACGGTGTTCTGCTGCGTAAAATTTGATGCACAAGCAGTAGATCTTGGAAGAAGAAGAATATTTTAAGAGGAAGAACATTCAGCTGGGAATGCAGGTAGAGTGAATGCAGGGTTGATTGACTTTTGGATAGCAGATTGTAGAGTTTATAGTAATTATGCTTTTGGAAATTCATATGTGAGATTGAAGGTTATTTAGGTAGAGTTGAAGGTAGGGTTTTCCTGGCTTAATTGGAAAAGAGAGATAAATTATTATTATGTCCCTTAAGGATTTTTGGGTGAGCCTGTTTTGGTTCGGAGTGAGAACGAAGCAAGGTGCATAGGCTTTAGGGTGAACGGTTCGTGACAAAGTCTGAGTTGAAGGGTTTAAGAAATTGTAATGGAAAATTGAAGTAAATAAGATGGGCAGTTCATATTCAGACACGATAGGCGCAAGATGGGAATTAGTTTTCTCTCCCATGTGATAAAAGGGTTGTGTGGCGAATGATTATCGGGAAGTAGGCCCAGACAACCTGCCATTGTTTGGTTGCTTTTGTGTTGACAAAAGATGTGCTGTTGTTGAGCTCCTTGATCACACAACAAACCATCATGATTGGCAGAAATGCTGGTTTAGCAAAAGATTCAGAAATAGTTTTCTCATGGTCAAGAAGTTGATCAAGATTTTCAAGCTGTTCGAGACCCTCAGGTATGAATAAACTGTTGTAGAAAAGTTTGTAGCCGCAGCAAGCTACAAGACGTGTGAGTCATAGACATTTTGATAGAAATGGGGGTGTAGGCCAGTCTTATCAAGAGATACACCAAACGCTCAAACACAGATATCGAAGATAGAACGCTGACAAGATAAAGAGTAACTTAGCAAGTAGATCAGCAAACCCAATGACATTAGTGTTACAAGACATCATTGGTTCTCAAGCCAGTACTATTTAGACATCAGATTCAGTAGATTGATTAATATAGAGACAGGGACTGGGGACAAACGAACGAATGAACTGTATTTTCAAAGGGTTGAGAATTGGGCACGCGGGCTCGTCTAACATTCTGCCCTTCTTTTCTCTCACTTTTCATACTGAATTCATTTATTCTCACATGCATTTTACATATTAATTTCAAGGAATTCACCGTTGTAAAGTAACATAAAATAGCACACTCATATTAACATTAACTACTTATAAGCATGACATAAAATATTTTGAAAATTACAAACATTGTCATAAGAACCTACTGTTGATATTATAAGAAAGGAACAGTCGAATTCATTGTCACGAGAGGGTTGATTGTTTATTGAAATTATAAAGTATCCTGGACACAAAGTTGTATCAGGTGATACTAAGATAGTTCCAGATAAGAGACTGGTCTTACAAGTAATACCCCCTTCTCTGTAAAGAGTAAGGGTGTATGGACATCAAAGGTAGGATCAAGCTGTATAAGTTCCTAGAGAAGATGGTAATGTATTACTCTAAGTTTCTAATTGCTCCTCTCAAGATCCTCCTCTGTTTATATGATTAGCTCTGCTAAGGGTATTAACTAAACTATCTACCAACAAGAACTATAACTTAACTTAAATAATTTGCTGGTAAATATTTACAATTTCCATTGGTGAATAGCCATAAGAAACATGTTCCGACCAACATTACGTTAAATGGGCAAACGTTAGAAGAAGTTAACACCTTTAAATATCTCGGGTCCACTATATGTAGTGATGGAAGATCAATTAAAGAAATCAAGACAAGACTTGAGATGGCCTCAGCTGCCATGACAAGGTTGAATGTGATCTGGAAAAGTAACATCAGTTTTCCTGTGAAGATCAAATTATACAAATCACTTGTATTATTTATTCTCTTGTATGGGTGTGAGGGCTGGACACTCACTGCAGATACGGAGCGAAGGATTCAGGCTTTCGAGCATAAATGTTATAGAAGAATTTTGCGCATTTGCTATAAAGAGCACAAAACAAATGTCTATGTTAGAGAGAAGATAAACACCTATGCAGGCCACCAAGAACCACTTTTGTCAAAAGTGAAACGTCGAAAGCTTGCCTGGTTTGGGCATGTAACTCGTCATGACTCCCTTTCGAAAACGATCCTTCAGGGAACAGTCGAAGGTAAACGGAGAAGAGGAAGGCAGAGAAAATCCTGGGCTGATAACATCAAAGAATGGGCAGGACACGGTTTTTCCACACTTGTACGCATTGCTGAGGATAGAGAGCAGTGGAGGACCCTGTCTGCTGATGCTTCCACCATGGCACCCCTACGACCCATGACGGGTTACGGGCTGAGATGAGATGATGATTTACAATTTATTTTTACAGCTTTTTCTTTTCTTGTGTGAAAATCTTTCACCGAACTTAAAATTTAATTACAACATTAAATAAATAAAATCACTTGTAAAATGGTCAGAAAGTATCTAAAGACTTTACAATTTTAGAAAAGTTCTTCTCTCTTGGTTGAAATCACTCTGGTTGTAGAATATAGTTATCTTAATAACACTTTTATTTCACTGTCATTGAATTTTGAGCTATCACTGGTTATAACTATGCCCAACAAGATGTCATCATTAGATATGTCTTTCTTAGAAAAGTGGTTTTCCTAGGTACTCTGAACAGTAGCCTTGTTTGGCCACTTATCTGGTGAATTGAAGCCTGTCACACTCCTGACATGGAAGGAAAAGTCACATGAGATTCCTCCAGGCCAGTGGATACTAGGTGGCTGCCCCTATGAACAACAAGGGCGCTCGCACCACTAGTTCCTGCAGTAGTGACTGACTCTTTAACGTGTACTTGGATGACAGGATATAACCTGAAACATATTTGATTAACCACTATATTGTCTATCACCATCCCTCTAGTACAGAGGTAGGGGATGAGAGACAGTTTCAGACAGTGTGCCAGTAGACGCACAGGGCATAATATTTCAGTAATAACACAATCAGTTCACTGTGAATACAATTTTCTCAAAATCCTTAGTTAGAGCCATTTGTTCATGATTCGCCTCCATAATGTTAATAGGTTTTGTGAAAAAAAACTAAGTGATATCTTAAACAATACAGTAAAGTAATTCCTTTCATCCTTTCCATTGTTCCTGATGTGTGTCCTATTCCTTCAAGAAATAATTCTTTAAATACTTTTCTAAAACCATGGAAACCCTTTCTGCTTTCCTTCTTAATTTATTTGAATATACACAAACTTGGTTTAGCTTCAAGAAATTACACAGTAGTTTGAAACACATCAACACACTTCCTAACGCACAAGGTAATTAATTAACTAGAATTATATATATATATATATATATATATATATATATATATATATATATATATATATATATATATATATATATATATATATATATATATACACATTCTTTCTTACCCTCAAGTACATACAGTCGAGCTGTTAATGGTCACACAGTCTGCTCTCAGATGCAAAAGGCAAAGAAGTCTCTCTATGACAGAACCGGCGCTTCTCGCTGTATTTAAAAATTGTTATGGCCTGTTTTCCATTTAGGGCACGTCCTATATATAGGCCAAGGCCAAACGACAGAGGGAGCTTTACTGCTAAAGTGTGTTTGTGTTCCGAAATACAATACAGGCAGACATTTGGCCAGATGTGCAAATATGAAAAACAAGTAATCTATTTATCATTGTTATTCCTGGACCGATTTCCTTCATCTTAGGCTTAAATTATGCCCTGGATTATTCTTTCTTTCCCTAGATAATTGCCTTTTATTATCATAATACCATCTTTTCCTAGACGTAGCCTAAACAGCAAATTTGTTACTTGCCCGATGTCTCGATGCATTCCACTCGAGATTTCTCCATTAATATATTACTTCCCTTGGAAATTTTTGCACACTCTATTAATTGAACATTCCTATTAGCGAATTCTTGACCTCTTCCATGCGGTACTTCGCTCATAATGTTGCCGTTTAATGCCATCCTCAACCGGTTTGCACAGATTTGAGATCGCCATGTTGAATGCCTAATCGTTTTGTAAACACTGCATGAAGGTGCGATTCCATTGGTCCGTCTATCATACAGTTTTATAAAGTATGGCTCACTGTTATGGTCAGAATGACGTGTTGTGAATCAGACTTCACGACATTCATCATGAGAACTCGTCTGACGGTGTAGATATCAAAGATGCGATCGCAAGAAGAAGAAGAAGAATAAGAAAGGACAATCCGATTATTGGGACATGTAGCAAGAACTCATAAAGTATTCGAAAAGTCTACGATTGTGTAAATAGGGACTAAGGTTGTTTCTTAGGTTCTGTGGAAGACAATTCCAAAGATGAGCAGCAGAGCACGATAAGCTTGTCTTGAATACGTCAAGCCTAGGCTTTGGTACGTGCAATTTGTTAAAGCGTTGACTGCGCCTTTCATTGTATTTAAACATTGGCCACAGATATGCTGGAGCATTCTGTCACAGGATTTTGTGAACAAATTTAGCTTTGTTAATCAGAAGGAGCTTTCTTACGGGTATGATATGAGTATATGAGGAGAACTACCGTAAGACGGGGGTAAAACGGAAGGATGGAAAAAACATATTTACAAAAAACACACAAAAAGTAATACGTCTTACAAAGATAAAGGACAAAAAAACCTACGTTGTGACCATATATATATATATATATATATATATATATATATATATATATATATATATATATATATATATATATATATATATATATATATATATATATATATATATATATATATATATATATATATATATAAACACATACATAATTTTTTTTAAATTTAATTTTATTTTATTTTAAGTATCACTTTTTGCTCACTCTGTTTTCCAGTCCTTGTTTTCATTATGTTTGGCTTTTAATGTACTATCCACTTCCGCTTTTCGGTTTAGTGGCAGCCATCTTATCTCCAACATGTGCTCCGTTCTTTGCTGGTGCCTTTTCACAGGCACATAACTTTTATAAGGGAGTCCTGCAGCTGTGGTTTTCGTCACTTCTGTGATGACAAAAGCCTTCTCCACACTCTCTTCCAATGTAGGCGGTTAGGATGGATGCTTTTCTCTCACACTACCACAACTCGTCTGAAGGCTTGTAACCACGAACCTACAATTTTGGGAATACACAATCTCCTTGCACAGATTTTTGAATGGTCACGAGCAATGTCGGTGCATCTGTTCTCGAATCACTTTCGTCTGGAATTTTTGAATCCATCTTATAACGATTGAAACACTTGGCCTGGAAATCTATAAATCCTCTTATGACGAGTGAAACACTTGATCTGGAACAATCTCAGACCTAAGAGTCTTTTATATTTGGACATGCGCCCTAATATAACTGACTAGGTTGAACGGGACATAATATATATATATATATATATATATATATATATATATCTCTATATATATATATATATATATATATATATATATATATATATGTATATATATATATTTTTTTTTTTTTTTTTTTTTTTTTCCCGGCTAAATGACATGTCATTGCAAGGCTGGAGGGCCTGTGGACGTTTCTTCCAACTCGGTCAGGAGCTCGCTCCTTCCTATCCACAGAGAGTTTATCTCAGGAGACGTTCAGGTTATTCAATCAAAATTCTGGTCGATGATACTTCTACAAATGCCCGCGCCCGGGCTTGAACCTTGAACACCTCATAGCTATTATATACATATATACTGAAGCACATTAAAAACGCACCACCTGTATAATCCAGGAACAGAGTGTGAAATGTAAATATAAGTGTTTACAAGTTTACATATTTGGAATCTTTATTCATTTTCCTATGAATCCACACTGGTCATTAATTTGTACAATTGAGTGTTATGAAATTCAGTGCATTCTGTGCAGGCAAGGGAGAAAACTAAAAATGCAACCAATAAAAAAATTCATTCACACTATCCTCAGTATCTGGTATGTCCACCGTGTGCTTGCAAACAAGCTTGGCAGCGGCTCCGCATGGAACGCACAAGTCTCTGAAGGAATTTCCGATGAATCAAGTCCCATTTACGTGTAAGAGAAGCTTCGAGCTGTTCCAGATTAGCTGGAGAACCTTGCCTGTAGACTCTGCGTCCAAGCTCGTCCCACAGATGTTCTATAGGGGACATGTCTGGTGATAGGGCAGGCCAATCAATCGTCACAATGTTCTGCTGCTGTAGATATTGCAGCGTAACGCATGCGGTGTGCGCACGTGCTTTATCCTGCTGGAGAAGCTGCAAGTCTGGATAATTTGTGAACGCAGGAGCAGCCAATGGATCCAGAACCTCATTCGATATGTCAGAGCATTAACATTTCCACGGAAGACGTGAAGAGGCAAGCGATGGTGAAAACTGAATCCAAACCAAATGTGAATACTGCCACCTCCAAATCGGTTGTGCTGACGAACACAGCAATCTGCAAAGCGCTCTCCACACCGTCGCCAAATCCGCATACGTCCATCAGCAAAGGATATGTTGAATCTGCTCTCGTCTGTGAATAGGACAGCATTCCACTGCAGTCTAGTCCATCTGACATGTTGCTCTGCCCATTGCAGGCGCTGCCGTCGATGCCTGTGAGTCAAGTGTGGCCCAACATAAGGTCGTATTGCAGTAAGGCCTGTATCTCTGAGTCATCGTATGACTGTCATTCGAGAGACTTTTCCACGTCTACCCACTATTGCTCTTGCTGTTTGACTTGCCCGGAGAGAACGATTCCTTAGGTGACTCAGAATAATATGACGATCTTGCGCAGGGGTAGTAAATCGTGGTTGGCAACTCCGAATTCTATCCCGGGCACTGTCAGTGGTTCCGTAACGTTCATTGAGACGTGCAATAGTGCTGTGGTGGCAATTTATCCTTCTGGCAATGGCCCGCAAGCTCATTCCGGTCTCCAACATACCAATGGCTCGTTGGCGGTCGTTTTCAGATAGTCGTTGCATTTCATGCACATGTACTGGGTGTTTTGTCTCAACGGCCTTTTTATACCGAGTATACTGCCACAACGCGTACACATTTTCAGGGTCATAGCTGTTGGGAATCGTGTTGCACGTGTAACGTTCATTATTTTCATGTAGTCTGTACACAAACCCTTGGGTTGAATCATGAACTTTTCATTCCAGCAGCCATTCGCTCTCTACCTCATGCCAAACACGGGGAAAATCCATTCCCACACTGTTTTTTCCAGCTTCTCGGCATCAGTATATATAATACTGGTGCGTTTTTAATGTGCTTCAGTATATAATATTCTGGCTCATACGTTTGCTTTCAAACATATAAAGCTGAACCGACTATGATTATTTAGTTTGAAAACAACATGTAACATTTTTAATAATGAATTAGTCTTTAACAGTTAAAATAAATATGGAGAGATTGGTGAAATTTAGATAAAAGTTTTCGTCACGGAGACGTAGGTGAGGATTTATCAAAAGTCGTTTTGCTGGTGCCTTTTTACAAGCATATAACTTTTATAAGGGAGTCCTGCAGCTGTGGTTTTCGTCACTTCTGTGATGGCAAAAGCTATCTCCACACTCTCTTCCGCTGTAGGCGGTTAGGGTGGATGCTTTTCTCACACTGCTTTTCTCTACCACAACTCGTCTGATGGCTTATAACCACGAACCTACAATTTTTGGAATACACAATTTCCTTGCACAGATTTTTGAATGGACACGAGCCATCTCGGTGCATATGCTCTCGATTCACTTTCGTCTGGAAATTTTGAATCCATATTATAACGATTGAAACACTTGGACTGGAAATCTATAAAACCTCTTATGACGAGTGAAACACTTGGTCTGGGGAAAGTTTCTCTTATGACGGTGATCCAATTCCTTAGGACTCCATTCTTCGTATTTATAACTGTGGGCTTACTGTTTTAAGTTTTATAGTTTCCCAAATTTTTATATCTGTCCTTTTAAGTTCCCAGTCTTGTTTTTAAAATGCGGGTTTACTTGTAAAGCCAAAGTTGCCGAATACTCGATCTGTCACTGTCAATAATGGAATGCTAGGTCCTGTGTTGGATTTAGATGTTAAGAAGAATGGTGTGCATATAGTTGTACTTGAGTGAGATCAACTGTGAAGGTCTCTGAGGTAAACAATGGACAGCTGTGTTACAGAGTACCTTTCTTGTACCACCCTACGATCTCACTCTAAGTTCAATTTTTATTGACTAGCGTGACTGAAAGCTACATAAAGTGTCTAGGGTATTGTAAGAGTGTTGTTCAAGAATCTCAATACAAAATCATGTACAAACATATACTAAATACTATGAGAAACTCAACTAACTCCAGCTGTTAAATTTTATATTTAAAATATTTTTTGTTAAACTTTATTGGTCCTGAGCCTAAAGTTGTTTTGGGTCAGGACGACAGTTAAATGAGAATCTATTTAGATGGATAGATATAATTACAAATATATATAAAGATATTTACATGCAACAGACAATATGTCCATAGTACATTGTTACAAATGTTCACTTTGATGTTGTTTACTCTATTTAAATACTGTGAATGGGAAGCAGGTTGGGGATTGTCATCATTCCAATGTCTTTTGGTTCACTATGATTGTTCCTTATTTTCTTTAGGAGGAATGTTTTTGTAAGCACAGGAGATTATTATCTATTTGTGATAATTTGTCCCAGGCCAGATATAGCACTTATCTGGTTCCTGGAATAAGCCGCAGTTGTAGTCGGTTTGGCCAAACACTTCAGTCTCCTCTGGTCTTGACTTCTTTAATACAAGTAGGTGCCAGAGACTCTTTGAAATCTTGCAGACTTCTTCACTGATCGAGTACTAGCACCAGACAAGTGCCAGCAGGAACCCCTGTCGATGCAAGTTATGGTTCTGTCTTAATATCAAACTAATTCCTCCCAATTTATATGTAAACATATATGCATTACAAAAGAACATGGTCAGCTCTCTCTGACAACCCTGCTTCTCCACTTTAGTTTGATGGAACACATTTTTCCAGTTTTCTTTTCTCTTCCCTAATGGATGCTACGCCTCTGTCATTCCTGCAATAATCTTTTCCATGCAATAAGATAGGTGTAATGTTCCTGTATGACCATCATATATATATAGTTCTGTAGTTCAAAACTTCTTAGATAGTCCCTTCTATGATGGATCAACATCTAGGCCATGCCCACGTCTGTTATGGAACCATTTAATTACAATCTTTTTTCATGGCCTTTTCTTACACACAACCCTTTGTTACTTAAAAAGTCAATAAAATCAATCTTACCACATATCAAGGAAATATAAACAAGTAACGATGAATTAGGCAATCGATTTTAGCACACTTTCGTCACTGCCTCTGTTCAGACTGCTTTCTGATGGTAGTATTATTAATAAAAAAACACAAGTCTGTTCATCGCTGCTTGCTCTTGTGAATATTTTGAAAAAATGGCAGCAAGCATCCTACTATTACTATCATGTAAAAAAGCTTTGGCCAATGAGACCCAGCATCTCTTTTTTTGAATGAATTCTTTTAAAAAAAATTATCTCAAACCCTATGCGTTACTATTACAAACTAGATTTGTATATTTAAGTCAGCCAATAATAGTACGGCTTCTTTCAAATTTCATCCAATCCCTTTCATCGTACTATCTTAACCTTTCTCTCACCTAATTTTTTCCCCAAAAATATGCTATCTAATCTAAGCAGACATGACTTGACCTGACAGTATCTCTGATTCTCTATGTATTATCCCCAATATTTGATTATCTAATGGACTATTTATGTAATTGATAACATATTCTTAGTCAGCAAGGCCACAGGTACACGAATATATGATTTTTATGGGGCTACGTGGCTTGGTTCAATATTCCATATTTTTTTTCCATGCTAGTTGTTGATTTTTTAAAACTACCTCCTCTTCAATTCTTTTCTCATGTACTTTCACGCTAATTACGAGAGTTTATGTCATTCGCAATAAGAGCTAAGCGTGTTTCCCTGACCGTAGTGTCCACTTTTTCTAACTTTTTCATTGTATTGTGAAACCGCCTAAGGGCACTACTAGCAAGTTAGTTTTATTTTTAGAAACAATTGTGAGACGTGATTTGCGTTGGTTATCCATCTGTCCCCTCTCCCCTCTACAATGTATTTAGGCAAATACTTAGTTGACCTAGGAAAGTGTTACGTTTGTCTCAAGGACGAATTTGAAAAATTGGGTACCCTATTTGGTTCGGCTAAGGCGTTATCAATTAATAAGCTGAAGGCGAAGGCGACGACTAAGATTCTCGCCGAAAATTTGTAGTACTATCCTATCTTTGACTTTATGCACTATACTGTTATATTCTAATTTATATATTGTATTTAGAAGTTCGCCACATATCTCCCCACTTAGAACAGACTATCATATGTCAGTTCCATCTTCTAAATACACATAGATAAATTTACTACCTATGCCTAGTGACTACTCTGATGTTCGTCGTACGGATGTCTACTTAAAAAAATGTGCACCTACATTGGTTTTGCCTGGAATATATTCTATGGTAAACTGGTATGGCTGTAGGAGCAACGACCAACGTAATAATCTAGCATTTTCATGCCTTGCTTGTGACAGACACACGAGTGGTTTATGATCTGTTTGGATCTTAAATGATTTACCATAAAGATAAATCTGGAACTTTTTTATAGCCCATATGACAGCCAAACATTCGTTTTCACTTGTTGAATATTTTTGTTCTGCTGAGTTCAACTTACGGCTAGCATAAGCTACTGGGGTTAATTCCCCATCAAGTGAAGTTGACCTTTGTAATAGAGCTGCACCCAAACCTATATTACTAGCATCCGTTCTCACAATGAATTCTTGACTCAAGTCAGGTAATTTCAAAATAGGCCTGCTTGTGAGCTTTTCCTTCAACTCTTGGTAGGCTAATTCACATTGTGCTGACCAAGTAATTCTATCAGGATTTCCTTTGCGCGTTAAATCAGTCAATGGAGCACATATGGAGTTAAAGTTTTTAATATACTTTTGGTAGAAACCACATAATGAGACAAAAGATCGCACATCTTTTTTTGTCTGTGGTCTTGGTGCTCTTTTCAACTTCTCCAGGTTCTTGGGGTCAGGGGTCATGTTTCCCTGATGTACTGTGTGTCCCAAGAATTCCAGTTCTTTACATCCAACACAGCATTTTGTCGGTCTAGCGGTCAAATTTATCTCTCTAAGTCGATTAAACAACATATCCAGAGAGTTAATGTGTTCCTCAAATGTTTCAGTCGCTATGAGAATATCATCCATGAAGTTGGTGATGCATGGATTATTCAGGGGATCCAGTAATTTTCTCATCATCCTCGAAGACACACTCGGTGCATTTTTCAGCCCGAATGGCAACATGTTAAATTCATAATATCCTTCCGAGGTGCTAAAGGCTAAATAAGGTCTAACCTCCGGCTTTACTGGAATCTGATAGTAGCCTTTGCTCAGATCCACTTTAGAGAAATATTTAGCTTTATTCAGCCTGGCAAACAGCTGATTTGTATCAGGTAATGGATCCACCTGACCTTCTGTGACAGCATTCAGTTTCCTGTAATCTATACACAGTCTGTGTTCTCCATGGGGTTTTCTTAACAGAACCACACTGAAGCTGTAAGGAGATTCACTGTGCGAGATAAATCCTTCTCTAGACAGATAATCTATCTCCCCTTCAAAGCTTTTTCTTTAGCGAACAGAATCGAATAGGCTCTCATACAGACTGGTGTTGGGTCTATGAGTTTTATATCATATTCTAATAAATTTGTATGCCCCGGTCGGTCCGTTAACACATCTGTATGATCATCCAGAACCTGTTGAACTCTCTCCCTCTGATTTTTTGTTAAGTGCGTACTGATTTTTACCTGTGCAGCGGTCTCACAGGGATGTAAAGGATATTCATGAGAGGTTAGTGGTTCCTTTTTCATTTCCATTGCAACAGACAATATCGGTAGGTGTGTCTCCTCCTGGTTTTCTCTGTCCAAATATTTTTTCAGGAGATTCACATGATAGATTTTCTCTTTCCCCTTCTTTTATTTCTTATAATTGGTTCTAGACACCTTCTCTAGAACTGTATATGGACCTTGCCATCCAATTTGCAATTTATTCTGGCTGCCGGGAAGTAGAAGGAGCACCTTCTCTCCCACAGCTAATTCTCTATCCTTCGCTTTTTTATTGTAATAGGCAGCATGCTTTTTCTTGGCTTGTCTCAAATTTTCATTGGCAAGTTTCCAGCCAGTTTTAAGACGAGTGGTCAGCTCGTTCACATATTGGTATGATGAGGTAATACTTTCTTCTGCCTTTTTATCGGTCCATGTCCTTAACAAGGCTTCCAGTGGACCTTTTATTGGCCTTCCAAATAACAATGTTGCCGGGGCCATACCGGTTGAACTATGGGGTACCTCCCGATAGGCAAACAGGGCGGCGGGAAGGTATTGGTCCCATGTATCTGGTTTTTCATGTGCCAACTTTCTGAGGATCGACATGAGTGTCCCGTTAAATCTTTCCACTTGGTCATTTCCTTGGGGATGGTACGGGCTACAAAGAAAGTGTTTGGCTTGAAAGATCCTGAATACTTCTTCAGTTAGTTTCCCTTTGAACTGAGAGCCATTATCAGTCAAAATTTGGTTTGGAAAGCCTAACCTGGTGAAGATTGTGAGTAATGCCTCTGCCACATGCTTCGAATCGATTGATGACAGGGCTACCGCCTCTCCCCACATAGAACAAGTGTCCACCAGAGTCAGAATGTAATTGTTCCTCCTCTTGGTCCGAGTGAGAGGTCCCACAATGTACACTGCAACTCTTTCAAAGGGTGTTCCCACTATGGGCATTTCCCCTACAGTTGCTGGAGCAGTCCAATGCTTTGGAGCTACCCGTTGGCATTCTGGACAGGATTTTACATATCTCTTTATGTCTTCAGTTATTCCTGGCCGGAAATAATGACAAGCTATACGCTGTCCTGTTGCGTTGATCCCCATATGACCACTGAAGGGAATCGCATGCCCTAGTTCCAACACTTTAGTCCTATATGAAATGGGAATGACCAGCTGTCCGTGATCATTTGATCCAGTTCCAGCCTTCCTATAAATCATTTTGTTCTTCATATAGAAGTCTCCCTTGCCTGGAGGTGTATGCCATTTGGGAAATTTCTTAAAACAAAGCTTGAGGGTCTTATCCTCCGCCTGCGCTTTCCTCATCTGGATGGGTATTTATTGGATTATCCTCCTCCTTTTTAGACTGTGATCTGGTCTGCACTGTTGCCAAGATCACACGTCTCTTGGGATTCCCCAAGAAGACATATCTACACCCCAATATCAGAGGGTAGATTGGTTCATTTAGCACTGCTGCTTTTATGATTCCTTCCACATATCGCGTTTTCACATTTATCCTGGCTACGGGAAGTGTCATGGTCGCTACGTCCTTGGTTGCAGCTTGAATCTCCACTGTTTCTGTGGTGTATTGACCTGCTGCACCAGGTGAGAACTCACAACTGAATCATAATCTAATCCAGTATCATACAAACACCTTATGGTGACTCCATTGCATGTTACATCTTCGCACACTGGGGGGTGGTAAGGTTCCTGTTGTTCAGTAGAGTTGACCTTTACTCCCTTTCTCCCCATTTTCAATGCAGCAAAATTAGGAGGTTTCCTTCTACAATTGTCGGTGTTATGGTTGTTCATCCGACACTTTTTACACCACTTCTTTCCGTGGTTAAAAGGTTTTCTTTCATCATATTTACTTTCATTGAATTGTGGGGTTTTATTTTTATAGTCATTGTGTGGCCTATCAAACTGTTGCTTACTTTGTTCTGTTCTCTATGGTCAAACCTATTAAAGTTTTGTGGTGCCTTAAAATTTTCCACCTGTTTCTTTTTAGTGCCAACTACTTCTGCTTGGGCTGCCTGATACCTCTCAGCGATATTGAGTAACTCACCCAGCCTCTCTGCACCTTGTTCCATGAGAAACTTTCTCAGGTCTGGAGCCATGGACTCTCTTAATTGCTCAATCAGGATCATTTCCTTAAGATCTTGGGTTTTCTCCAGAGCAGTCCATTTCTCCAAATAGGTCTCTAACCAAGCAGAGAACTGGTGATAGGTCTCACCCGAAAGTAGTTTGGCATTCCTAATTTTTTTTCTATAAAATTCTCCATTTTTTTCATATCTTAACAAAAGAGCCTGCTTTAACATGTCGTAATTGTCTTGGTCATCTCTGCTCATTTTGGCAAAAACTTCATAAGCTGTTCCCCTAAGCCCCTTGGATAACTTGAGGCTCCACCTCTCTTTCTCTAACCCATATGTAATAGCCAAAAGCTCAATTCTACTTAAATACCCTTCTATGTCATCGTCTTTCTCAACAAAATGGTCTAAATGAAAACCCATAGCTGAGGTTGAGGCTCCCTGACTAGCAGTGCCATCTGAGGCAAAGGGGCTCTCACTATTTTCAGGAGCATGGCCTTGAAGTTCCAACTCTCTTAGTCGTAGCTCGTGCTCCCTCTGCAATCTCCTATCTTCCCTTTCTGCAGCCTGTCTCTTTTCTTCTGCTTCCCTTTCAGCAGCCCGTCTCTTTTCTTCTGCTTCCCTTTCAGCAGTCTGTCTCTTTTCTTCTCTTTCTGCAGCTAATCTCTTTTCTTCTTTTTCTGTAGTTTGTCTTCTTTCCTCTGCTTCTCTTTCCGCCTTTTTCTCTTCTAATTGGAGCCTTTTAATCTCTGCCTCCCTATCTGCCTCTAATGCCCTAGCGTCCTTGTCAGTCTCAATCTGCAGCCTCTTAATCTCTTTTTCAGCCTCTAACTTTCTTTCTTCAGCTAATTTTTTATCTTCTCGGGCAATAAATTTGTCCACCTCTGAAGTTACGTACTGAACCAACTCTGGTCCATCCATGCCCATCACTTTAGCAGTCTGCACAGCGGCAGATCTGAATTTGGCTAGATCAGCTATTCTAACTCAAGTAGGTCTACTAAAGTTCTAAGACAATCTTAACTTTAACTAAAATAAATACTAACTATAATTAACTAATTACTACTGGCTGAGACAACCTATCACTGTAAATCTCCTCTTAATTATTTTTATCTTCTTAGGGGGTGTTTCTACTGCTAATTTTTTTCCTGGAGTTAGTCAATATATGGTGTATGAGATTCCTATTTCAAACATTTATCTAACTATGACAAGTTCAAATCCCGGACTTAGAGACCCCTATATATGTGGTGGGTTTAGATGTTAAGAAGAATGGTGTGCATATAGTTGTACTTGAGTGAGATCAACTGTGAAGGTCTCTGAAGTAAACAATGGACAGCTGTGTTACAGAGTACCTTTCTTGTACCACCCTATGATCTCACTCTAAGTTCTACTTTTATTGACTAGCGTGACTGAAAGCTACATAAAGTGTCTAGGGTATTGTAAGAGTGTTGTTCAAGAATCTCAATACAAAAACATGTACAAACATATACTAAATACTATGAAAAACTCAACTAACTCCAGCTGTTAAATTTTATATTTAAAATATTTTTTGTTAAACTTTATTGGTCCTGAGCCTAAAGTTGTTTTGGGTCAGGACGACAGTTAAATGAGAATCAATTTAGATGGATAGATATAATTACAATTATATATAAAGATATTTACATGCAACAGACAATATGTCCATAGTACATTGTTACAAATGTTCACTTTGATGTTGTTTACTCTATTTAAATACTGTGAATGGGAAGCAGGTTGGGGATTGTCATCATTCCAATGTCTTTTGGTTCACTATGATTGTTCCTTATTTTCTTTAGGAGGAATGTTTTTGTAAGCACAGGAGATTATTATCTATTTGTGATAATTTGTCCCAGGCCAGATATAGCACTTATCTGGTTCCTGGAATAAGCCGCAGTTGTAGTCGGTTTGGCCAAACACTTCAGTCTCCTCTGGTCTTGACTTCTTTAATACAAGTAGGTGCCAGAGACTCTTTGAAATCTTGCAGACTTCTTCACTGATCGAGTACTAGCACCAGACAAGTGCCAGCAGGAACCCCTGTCGATGCAAGTTATGGTTCTGTCTTAATATCAAACTAATTCCTCCCAATTTATATGGAAACATATATGCATTACAAAAGAACATGGTCAGCTCTCTCTGACAACCCTGCTTCTCCACTTTAGTTTGATGGAACACATTTTTCCAGTTTTCTTTTCTCTTCCCTAATGGATGCTACGCCTCTGTCATTCCTGCAATAATCTTTTCCATGCAATAAGATAGGTGTAATGTTCCTGTATGACCATCATATATATATATATATAGTTCTGTAGTTCAAAACTTCTTAGATCGTCCCTTATATGATGGATCAACATCTAGGCCATGCCTAAGTCCGTTATGGAACCATTTAATTACAATCTTTTTTCATGGCCTTTTCTTACACAGAACCCTTTGTTAATTAAAAAGTCAATAAAATCAATCTTACCACATATCAAGGAAATATAAACAAGTAACGATGAATAAGCCAATCGATTTTAGCACACTTTCGTCACTGCCTCTGTTCAGACTGCTTTCTGATGGTAGTATTATTAATAAAAAAACACAAGTCTGTTCATCGCTGCTTGCTCTTGTGAATATTTTGAAAAAATGGCAGCGAGCATCCTACTATTACTACCATGTAAAAAAGCTTTGGCCAATGAGACCCAGCATCTCTTTTTTTGAATGAATTCTTTAAAAAAAAAATTATCTCAAACCCTATGCGTTTCTATTACCAACTAGATTTGTATATTTAAGTCAGCCAATAATAGTACGGCTTCTTTCAAATTTCATCCAATCCCTTTCATTGTACTATCTTAACCTTTCTCTCACCTAATTTTTTCCCAAAAAAATATGCTATCCAATCTAAGCAGACATGACTTGACCTGACAGTATCTCTGATTCTCTATGTATTTTCCCCAATATTTGATTATCTAATGGACTATTTATGTAATTGATAACATATTCTTAGTCAGCAAGGCCACAGGTACACGAATATATGATTTTTATGGGGCTACGTGGCTTGGTTCTTACTTACTTACTTAGTCGTTCCCCTTCTACCGTGAGGTGTAGAGGTTTGGAAGAGAGAGCGCCAGACCATTCTATCAGCTGTCTTCTTCCTGGCCTGGTTCCATTCTAGTCCTCGGTCCTTCAAAGATTGTCTAATGTTGTCCTCCCAGCGGACTCTGGGTCGTCCTGGAGGTCTGGATCCCTGGCTCTTTGTTTCCCATGCTTGTCGTGGTAGCCGATCTTCTCCCATTCTGCAGACATGGCCAAACCATCTTAGTTGGGACTGTTCTATTTGGGGCTGCAGCGGATGGGATTTTAGGCCTTGACGGATCGTCTGGTTGCGGACCATGTCTCTTCTTGTTACTTCAACCACTTTCCTCAGATACCTCATTTCTGAGGTTTGGATCTGGCTTTTGTGGGTTGTAGTCATTGCCCACGACTCGCATCCATATGTCAAGACTGGGACATAGGTGGAGCGGTATACAGCCATCTTCGTTTTCTTACCAACCTCTTTCTTGCTGAGGAATCCACGATTTATGGCCTGAAAAAGTCTCCCAGCCGCTGCTTTTCGAGTGGCCAACTCTTCTTTGATGCCTCCCTTTCGGTCTATGTTAGTTGTTGATTTTTCTAAACTACCTCCTCTTCAATTCTTTTCTCATGTACTTTCAAGCTAATTACGAGAGTTTATGTCATTTGCAATAAGAGCTAAGCGTGTTTCCCTGACCGTAGTGTCCACTTTTTCTAACTTTTTCATCGTATTGTGAAACCGCCTAAGGGCACTACTAGCAAGTTAGTTTTATTTTTAGAAACAATTGTGAGACGTGATTTGCGTTGGTTATCCATCCGTCCCCTCTCCCCTCTACAATGTATTTAGGCAAATACTTAGTTGACCTAGGAAAGTGTTACGTTTGTCTCAAGGACGAATTTGAAAAATTGGGTACCCTTTTTGGTTCGGCTAAGGCGTTATCAATTAATAAGCTGAAGGTGTAGGCGACGACTACGATTCTCGCCGGAAATTTGTAGTACTATCCTATCTTTGACTTTATGCACTATACTGTGATATTCTAATTTAGATATTGTATTTAGAAGTTCGCCACAGGTCCAATCCTTCTCTTCTGGCTTTTTTTGGGAGTTGTTCGTATGAAGTTGCGAAGCTGTCTGTTCTGTGTCTCTGAGTTCGCTAAATTATATCTCACAATCTCAGTTCAAATTCCAGCTGTGTTTTCGCCTAATTCTCCAATAATATACATTTGTATATTCCGGCTTCTGACTTCAAACCAATCAAATCGAATCTCGTTCAGCACTACGTGGGTAGGGGTGTTTCAAATTTAAAAAATACCATCACGTGTTTCAAAATATTAAATTTAATATCCACGCGTGACCTCTTCATATCGTTGCGTCATACTTCTGTCGGAATCTTGTGCACAAATCACAAACACCATCTCTACTCATTTGATGTCCAGATTATACCTGTCGCCACTCTTTCTCGCATTTTTGCTAAACTCGAAATACACAAGCCTGAGACATCCTTTTTAGGACGAGACAAAGTGGAGACATTCATCGAAAAACTCAAGTTTACAGATAAGTTGAACTTTTAAAAAAAAATTTTAAAATCTATCTTCAGTATTAGTTAATTTTAGGTAATTGGTAGCTAAAAGTGGTAATATAACTTAGGAATTCTAGTAAATACGCTTGATAGACTTAATAAATATAAGTGGTGATTCCTTTTTAGTTAGATTTAGGTATTAGCTTAGATCAAGTAATTGGTGAATAGTTAAGTATCGCTTGGGATTTTAATATACCCCACAAAATTTACGAGAAAAAAAAATTAAAAATAATAGAAATTAAATAGCGCCACGTCGCAATCGTTTGTGCGAGATCAGGGCAGCCATCTTGATAGACATAATTTAAGTGGTGATTTCCTGTGTAGGTTGTTGTTAGTATTAGATTATTGCAGTTAATAGGAAGTATTAGGGGAATATTTAACTATTGCTATTTAAGTACAAGGGGACTAGCCTATTTAACTATTGCTATTAATATTTGAATAATTTAAAAATTGTAGTGAGGAAAAATAAAACCCAAAGATTATTAATAATAATATCCAGCCACCAAAATATAATTTAAGTAGACCTAAAGCAAATATATTAAAGTTACCTGGAAAAATTCAAACTAGTCAGGGACAATGGCACTATTAACCAGGAAACAGTCCGAAGAAGGAAAAGCCAATGAAAAGGACAAAACATCAAACCTGACGGAAAAAACAGGACCACGAACACTGAAATCAGAGACACAGAAATAACGGACAGGATAGAGACAATAAGGGAAGAACTGGAAGGAGGCTCAGAAGTAAAAACAACAAAGGAAGACAAAACGTGGGCAGAAGCAGTTAAAAACCAAGGTAGAGACACTAGAAGAAAATACTAACCAAAAAAATAGCAATGAAAGTACCAAATAAGACTCAAGACATACAGCAACCCAGGCAGATCCCAAAAATAAAGATGTAGTAAACATATGTCGTTTAAAGATAACGCAAGTAGCTGGTGAGGCTGTCAAGATCAATGCACTAGATGAAGACAAAATTATAAACATCCTTGATTCTGTGTTAGGCAAAAAGGCGATAGCCAAAATCTCAAAAACCCATTTTGGCATAATAATTACCCCAAATCAGAGTGACAGAATAAAAGAGATGTTAGAGGAACTCAAAGTAGAAGCAAAAACAGTGACTCTTGCACATGACATAAAAGTAAAGATAGAACTAGCAAAAGAGACCAGTAGATGTGTGTTAAAAGGGATAAACACTAACCTTTCAAGCGAGGAAGGTATGAACATCCTCGCAAAACATAACCCAGACATAAGGCTGGTACACGTGGACAGAATAATGGTGAAATGGAGTATTGTAACCCCAGTGGTTATAATAACGGTAGAAGGGAGGGAAACCCCTAAAACGCTACTGTTTGGGAAAACCAAGAAGCACACCGAAGCTTACATTCCCCCTGTGCTACAGTGCTCCAACTGTCTGAAATTCGGCCACGGAAGGAACAGTTGTAAGGGGAGAACTGTTTGTAGATACTGCTCCAGTAATCACCCCTCTACACAGTGTGAAAAGGCTAAGGCAGATACCGACTACAAAAAGGCGAATGAGAACAGAAAGTGTATCAATTGCAAAGGGAACCACAGTGCCAGGTATCAGGGCTGTCCAATGTACCAGCAAACCAAACAAGCACTAAAAGAATCCATCTTAACAAGAACAACATTTAAAACAGTAATTAAAGAAATAAAAGAAAACAAAAAAAAACACAAACAGTAAAGTTGCAGAAGAAATCAAGTCTGTAAAAGAAGAATTTAAAACTATTAAAACGCCGCTGTCAAAAGAAAAAGATCTGAAAGTAAATAACAAAACAAAAGAAAACAGCCAGCCAGACAGTTCCGCTACAACATTGGAAAATGGGAATGCGCAGAAAAGTGCAGAGGCATTGCTTCAAGAAGTGAAAGCAATACTGCACCAAATGTCCCAGGATGTAGCTAAACTGACTGTACTGAAAGAAGAAAATGAAATAATACTAGTCAAAATGTCTGAACTAAAAGAGGAAAATGAAATAATACTAAAAAGAATGGAAAGTGAAAGACAGGAGATTAACATAGGGAGAGAAGTGAATGTAGTATTGGATGAAAATAGGAAAGTGGTCAAAAAGAACATAAGGCAACAAGAAAACAAAAGCAACCTAAAAGAAACTATCAAAGAACAAGTAGAGGTACTTTTACCACACTTAATAGAAAAAAAATTAGGTACAAAATGACAAGTCTGAATGAGGAATTTCTTGTAAACCTGGTTGTTAATGGGCCCACGAGTACAGGAAATACAGAATAAGAGCAAATTTGATAGTTTAACCAAAATAAAAGGGATACTAGATGATGTTAAAGTTCAACGGATTTAGAATTATTCAGTGGAATTGTAGGGGTATCAAAAAGAATTTTGCACCCCTACTAGCAGAGACAGGAGGAACTACCGCTATATATGCTCTTCAAGAGACCCATTTAAACCCAAACAGTAGATATAGTTGTAAGGGCTTTAAGATACTTAGACACGATAGGAAAGAAGGTAGAGGAGGTGGTGTTGCAGTCTTAGTTAGCGAAAAATTTAAAATCATGGTCTGGGAAGTATTTAATACAACCAATATAGAAGGTATCCAGGTTACTATAGCAGCTGAACCAAACAATATAACAATCCTAAATGTATACGCTAAATATTGCACAATTAAAAATGAAGAAATACTATGCATAAGCACCAGACTAGGCCCCAAAACAGTCATAGTATGCGATTTTAATTCCCATCATTATGCTTGGTGTGGACAACATGCAGACAATGCAAGAAAATGCCTACATGACTTCATAGAAAACAATGAACTACAAATACTAAATGATGGAACTGCAACTAGAATTAATCCACAAGCTAACAGGGCAGACTCAGCAATAGACATAAGTATAGCAACTAACAACCTAGCGAATGTAAATTGGGAAGTGTTACAAGACACAAACTCAGATCATCTGCCCATTATAATAACCATGCATGAAAATGTCAGTCCGAACCCAGAACCAGCGAAACCGACTTTCAACTATAAAAAAGCAAACTGGGAAGCTTTCCAATCAGAGCAGGAGGGGATGGAATATAAAGACATGGAATCAGATGATACTGACTTGTGGGCAGAAACACTGACCAATGAAATTCTGAAAATAGCAATAAAATATATACCAAAAAAATATGCCACAGCACCTTAAACCAATAAATAACATTAATAAGAAAAGAGAAACTCAATGGAATAAAGAACCTGGTGGAATAAAAGCTGTGCAGAAATTCATGAGAGAAGAAAAAGGGCCTTACAAAAATATAGAAATAACAGAACAGAAGAAAACTATGATAAGTATAAACTTATTAGGAATGAATCTAACAGAATAATATTTAAAGCCAAAGAAACTAACTGGAAGGAGTTTTGTCAGTCACTTAAACCTAGCACTCAAATTAGAGAAGTATGGAAAAAGCTTAAGGCAATCAAAGGGAACAATAAGAAAACAATAATGCCAACAATCAAACTACCAAAGAGAGCAGAAACAGTTAAAGAAAAAGCTAATGCCCTTGCCGAGTATTTCTATAAAGTCAGTGCACAAAGTAGTCTTGGACAGGAAGAAAATGAGAGAAGAGAAAGACTTAGGATACAGTTTTCAAAAGAACTACCAGACCAGATAGATGAAACAAACTATTTAGATGCTGATATAACAGAGGAAGAAGTAACTAATGCAATAAAAGATAAATCTAATACTGCCTCAGGGCAAGATATACTTAGTTATGAAATCCTTAAGAAAGTACCCAAAAGAACTATAAACAAAATAACTTCCCTTTATAACAAAATCTGGAGCTTAGGAAAGATACCAAAAGCATGCAAAGTAGCTATGATAGTACCCATCCTAAAACCCAATAAGGAAGCCCACTATGTAAGTTCATAAAGGCCTATCTCCTTAACATCACAACTAGGTAAAATACTGGAAACTGTTGTGAATAAAAGAGTTAAATTCTACCTAGAAAAAAAACCAGTTATATAGCCCAAACCAGTCAGGGTTTAGAGCAGACAGAAGTACAGTAGACCAGATTGTAAGAGTAGAACATGATGTAAAGCTAGGGTTCAAGAGGAAAGTGAAAACAGTGGCAGTCTTTCTAGATGTAGCTAGAGCATATGATGAATTCTGGCGAGACGGAGCTCTTTACAAAATGAAAAAGATTGGCATTACTTGTAAAACCTATAGGTATCTAGAAAACTTTTTACAGGACAGGTATTTTGCTGTACAGGTGAATAATGATAGGTCAGAAATATATGAACAACAGAATGGGATTCCTCAAGGATCAGTGATTTCTCCTTCAATTTTCACTACAGCTGTAAATGATTTAGCAGATGAATTTAATGACATAAAGAACGCAGTATCACAATTTGCAGATGACTGTGCCATTTGGCGATCTGGAAAAAACTTGGACCATGTTTACAAAAAACTTCAAAATCAAATAGACAAAGTTTCAGAGTGGATGAAAAATTTGGGCTTCCAAATTAATGTAAACAAAACAGTAGGTATGATTTTCAGCAAAGGAAATTTAAAAAAAAATAAATAACAAAATCAATATAACCATTAAAGGACAGAAAATATGTACCTCCTCAACAACAAGATTTCTGGGCATAACTTTAGATAAACGACTAAATTATAATAAACATATAGACAATTTGGTAGAAAGCTGTAGGGGACCCCTAAATATACTAAGGATTGTAAAAGGTAATAGATGGGGGGCCAGCAATAAAATAATGCTTATGTTCTACAAGTCTTTCATCAGGGGGAAACTGGATTATGCCAGCATAGTCTATGACTCAGCTGCAGCTTCTAATAAAGCAAAACTGGACAGGATTCAAAATGCAGCCATGAGAACCATTACAGGTGCATTTATATCGACACCAGTAGAAGCGCTAGAAGTAGCTCTCGGCATACCTCCCCTTGGTCTAAGACGGAAAGAACTAAGAATAAATTAGTGGAGTAAAGTAGCAAAAGAAGTGACTCACCCAGAACATAAAGCATTTGTCAAAAACCAACCAAGTGTATGGGACGTCCCTTTAAATAAAGATAAATATCCAACATGGTGGAGAACTATAGAAGACCTAACTCAGTTCAAAGATTTATCAAACACAATTGAAAATAGTAATAAATACAGAAGCAAAATACCACCCTGGGAACTAAAAACACCAATCATAGACTACTCACTTACTGAAAAGATCAAACAAAACATAGAAGATAAGGAAGCCAAAATGATAAGTAGAAAGTTCATAGATCAACTAACTAAACAAAGTCTGGCCGTCTGCACTGATGGATCCAAGGGTGATAGTGGGCAACTAGGTGCCGGAGTTGTAATACCAAAATGGGGAATACAAAAGAGCTACAGTGTAACGGAAGGGGCATCGATTTTTACCGCAGAGATGGTAGCAATTCTTAAAAGTCTAGAAATAATCGAAGATAACCCACCAGAAGCTGTTACGATATTTACAGACTCACTATCATCACTACAAGCACTAGAACACCCAGGTAAATGTAGCCAGCCAGACATAAAGGAAGAAATTCTAGCAATTAATACATCACTAGGGAACAGAGGATGTAGTGTGAGGCTAGTGTGGGTTCCAGCACACATAGGTATTGCTGGCAACGAGTTGGCAGACCATAACGCCAAGAATGGAAGAACAAATTAAAAACAATATAAAAGCAGGACTGGGAAGGTCGGAGATCAAGAGCCAAGTGAAGAAAACTATAAACGGGGAATGGAAGACAACATGGAAGGAAAGTAGAGAAGGCAGACACACGTTCAAACTGCTGAAAGAACCAACGAGGACGTGCAAGGTCAGAGAAGAATTAAAGATACCTTCGAACAAAAAACTGTGGCGTCTCCGTCTCGGTGCAGCATACTTTATGATAGAAGAACCACACTGCCAAGAATGCCAGGAAGAGAATGACATAGACCACTACCTGATCCACTGTAATATGTAGGAACAACAAAGACTTGAATTAAAAACTTACTATAGAAATCACAATATAGACTTAACAGGTGATAAGGTTTTAAGTATAGATGCCCCAAGAGATGCCCAGTCAATACTTAAAAGATATATACATAAAACAAAGGAAAACATATAAGGTTAGTACTTCAGAAAAAACATCCAACTAAATAGAAATTAAGCAGCAAGAACTAACAAAGCATTAACAAAAAACTAACTACTCATAAGACAACGAAAGACAACGAGGTATAGAAAAAAATAGGGCAACAAATCAAAAAGAACAAATGCTAATACAAATTAAAACCAAGTGTAAAGGACAATAGTTATCTATAAACAACACAAAAGAGAAAATAAAATGGACAAATACTAATATAAATAAAAATCAGCAACTGCAAAAGACAATAGATATTTTAATTGAATACAAAATTAGAAAATAAAATGACACTAAATACCCCAATTATAACCAACTTTCAGGTTCAACAGGGTAGACCAAGATGGAATGAGAAGAGGCAATAATGGTCAGATGTTAAGTGCCCGCTCTCCACCCATCAACTCATCAAAACCACAACAACAACATGTCGCCAATATTGGTTCTCCAGAGAGATTATCCTGATAATCACGATAAACGCATCTACCACCTGTGTAATCTGCCCATCTCAGACGGCTATCTCAGACAGACAATATATTCTTCTATAGATGTTAATCGCGCGAGACCGTCTTTTCGTGATAAGAATCTCGCTGGCCGACCGGTGATTTTTTTTTTCGTACGCCCGCTAATACTCGAGGCGAAATCTCAGGTTATTATTATTAATGTCTAGCCTGACATTGATTTTACCTGAGTATCTCTTTTTCTTGTACAGAGACAGGTGTCCCTCTCCATTCAGGCAGATACTCGCCTATTTCGGAGGTACCAATTAGAGCTGGGTCGGCTCAGGAGCCGCCAATCCCTGGTCGAGGACACTGCTTCAAATGTCCTCGCCAGGTCTCGAGTTAATCCAGTCCAAATCCCGGTCGACGAAAAATCCTCAAATGCCGTCGCCCGGGTTTGATCCTGAATCACCCGGTCGCCAGAGCGGTGTGGTAACTACTACGCTAGCGCGGCTCCTGCTGACCGGTGATAATCAATGGGTATTGTTACGATAATACACCAGTTCACCTGGCGGAACGTAAATACATCTGAGGAGGGGTAAACAAGATAAAGACAGTCCCATAGCAAATACTTCCGTAGAGTGTTAAAGACTTTCCCCTACCAGATCCAGCATAGAGTGTAAATAATGGTGCATAAAATATGCCACATAATAATGATAGGGGAGGAAAAAAAAAGAAAATATCACTCGCACGGGACTGTAATGCAATCCTGCCGGGGTGGACTTGAGAACGCACAAGCTCATCGTCACAGTTTTTTTCTTTTTCCAGAGATAGTACTTTCTGCTGGTACAACAAATAACTGTGATACAGAATGGAGAAGTAACACTCTCCTGAGTATTGTGTTTTCCAACACTAGTTATATGCCACCTCTTCTATTCTACCATCCCATTTAAATCAGAATTTACCTTCGATGAGAATTAAATTTAATCCCTTGGGATAAAACATTCTTTACGATTAAATTGAATAGAACATCATTGCTTTCATCTTTCCCTCCCTGCTCCATATGGAACGTACAGTATTCTGACTTATCTATCTTATGAGACTCACAAGTGAGTTCGAACCTATTCAGATAGAATAAGACGTCATCAGAGATAAGTCTAAAAGGAGGCAATCTGATCTTATAGAAATTAGAATTGGTCCTCTGTGAAGTTTTTTAAGTGTCCGTAGCATTGTGTGCATTATTTTTATTCGTTACATTCATTTTCTCAAGTTCCATAGAGAACAACTTCTGCTCATGAAGTCTACGGTTTTCGCTCTCAGTAGCTTCCGTGTGAAGTTTATATTTCTCAGCTTCCATTTGAAGTTTCTTTTCTTACATTTGAAGTTTTTTTATCTTCAGCTTCCATTTGAAGTTTATATTTTTCAGCTTCCTGTACTTTTGCATACTCAACAAGTGCAAATTGTTTCAACTCTTCAAACTCCATACCAAGCGCCTTCCCTTGCTTGATGAAATAGTCCAAACTAGACATTATGTCTAATTGTATAAGATATTTAACTTATGCAGGATATTTTGCAAGAAATTAACTTTATCCCTACTTAGTGAGAGGCAAATCCTTGCTCATAGAACTTGTATACATATATATAGCATATATACTACTCGTCAAAAGTCAAGGGCCACTTAGAAAAACATTGGTTGAAACCATAAAACTAATCTGATATAAACGTAATTGGTATAAGTCAAAACGGCATTTATTGAATACCAAATTGATATGTCACGTAAAGAAATGGAAACACACATTCAAACGCAATGAAGCTGTGAAGTGTGTCACCCACCTTTTTAAGGTCACACAATAGATATTGAACAAATAGACATTTCAAAATCGGGTATGACCACCGTTTGCAGCAAGGCATTCAAGTCAGCGTTGACGCATCGAGTCCACAAGGGTCCGGAGAGTATCCTGAGGAACAGCTTGCCATTGCTGAAGCAGAAATGCAGCCAGCTGTGCAACATCCATTAGCAGGGGATGATTTGTTGACAATCTTCGACCAAGGACATCCCAGAGGTGCTCAATCGGAGAAAGGTCAGGTGAATAAGCCGGCTACGCCATCCTGATGATCCCATTCTGCTGAATAAACTCATTCACAACACGAGCTCGATGGGGTCGAGCGTTATCATCTCGGAGGATGGCATTACCACCTATGGCCTCCAGAGCAGGCTGAACAATTGGTCTCAAGATTTCGTTCTGGTATCTTGGACCGGTCAAGTTGCCTTGGATGATATAGAGTGGGGTCCTGCCATGTCTGTAGAGGCCTCCCCAGGCCATGACAGAACCCCTACCATAACGATCTACCTCTCGAATTGTGTCATCAGTAAATCGTTCTCCTGGTCGTCTCCAAACTCGAATCCTGCCATCGTTGAATGACACAGTGAAGCGAGATTCATCGGTGCAGAGAACTTGACTCCATTGTTGCCTTGTCCATCGGATGTGCTCGCGACAACAACACGGGTTCTGCGATGAGCAGGATTAAGAAGGATTCTGACTGCAGGACGTCGAGCAGCCGGTCCAAATTTATGTAAACGTCTGCGAATGGTGCTTTGACTTGACATTAACGTTTACAGTTTGTTTCAGCTGACATCTTAGAATGGAACAAGTCACTTTTCGATGGCACAGGGCTGACAACAAGAGGTACCGGTCATCATGTCTATTGGTGCATCTAGGGCGACCTGGCCGGTGGCGATCCTCCACACTTCCTGTGGCCTGAAATCTCTCCAAAATTCTTTGGATAGTAGAGTGTGACACTGCAAGCCGTCTAGCAACCTCACTGTGACGGGTCGGTGGTGGTGGTGGTGTTGGTGTTGCGATTCCTTGGTTATGGTATTATTTATTGAATAGTAAAGTCACTCTTTAGACGTATCAATGTTGGTTATAAATGGTTAGCTCTGGGCATCAGAACATCCCTTCGACGTTCTGATTTGCATAGTATATAGTATTTGATTTCCCTTGTGGGAGAGTTAATGTGCTGACAAAGGTAAACACCAACAGCTGTAGAACCGAACCCGAAACGTAAATAAAGGATCAAGCCTTCTGCTTTGAGTCCACATGTATTGAGATTCATACAAAAACGATAATCGACATTCACAAAGGTTTCATGTACAATTCAGCGTAACAATTGAATTCCAAATAATATCAGTAAGTATCCGTCCGTGTCAAAACAATATGTCAGATGAACATCGTGGCTATATACGTGCGCTGTTGTAGTCAACAGCCAGAAATGAGCACATGAGTTCTTGACATCTACAATTTGAATCATAATACGATTCTCCTTCCATTATTAGTTTAATTTAATTAATCTAATGCTTAGATTAATTTCCGAACTGACCCTGAAGTCTACATCGATTCATCTATATAATATAGGCTATATACTCAGCCTTATTTCCTTGGAAGAAATACAAGACACGACCTTCTTGCTTGACGGATAGCGTAACAAAGGCCCTGTAACCAAGTCACCCGGCGTGACCTTCCCAACGCGAATGAGTCATAATCTCCGCATATATTTCGCGTTCACTATACCGTAAAATATCGACATATTCTATAAATATTAATGACCCCTAAACGTTGCGCATGGGTAAACCCCAGCAGACGCCGTCATTTAAAATAACACCGTAACAGATTTCCTGTCAGACGGGGGCAAAAAAAAAAATCTATTAAATAGATTTTTTTTTTGAACAATATTAATCAAATTATCAAAAATTTAACAAAACCCGACGTATGACCTACGATGTTCTATCTAGAACAGTGTCGCGGTCATGTCAGTAATATATTATAATAAAATCAACGTCATATCATACATATACCTTTTATTAAACAAGGAAATGTCACTGTCACTAACTAATTAACTAATTAATTTGTTGTATGTATAGACTAACTAATAATGTGAGGTGTTATTAAAATTATTCTAACTAACTAAAATTAAAATAATTAATTATAATATGTACGTATGGTACTAGCTAATTAATATCTAATAGAGGAAAATGAGAAATAGTATAAGAGAGTAAAAGAAATAAAAATTGAGAAGTACGGACAATTGAAACCAAATATTAAAGTATACATTAAATTAGCATGCGTGTGAAAATGAAGTGTAAGGATAGATACCTAATTAAATTAACGCAATCAGAAGAAACGAGCAGAAAAAATGCATACAATTTAACTATATATATGAAATGTCATAATGTAATATCCATTACCTTAATAATTACACTAATTAAAAGGTTTAATTGGTGTGATATTCTTTTGTTTCATCTTTTCTTAGTATATTTTATTTTTTTATTTCATCACACTTTAACTTTATTATCTATTATATACTAATTTAATAACTAGAAAATTTAATAATATTGGACATGAAGATCCAGTCGTTGTTACCTCCTGTTGAATTGTATGAAAGTTCATTAAGACACAAGGTTCATATTATCAAATTATGATTTGATTATCCATTCATCGTTAGTTCCTTTATTAAACTTTTGAAAGTAAATTGACTAAGTCATCAACGTATCTGTCCTTTCTACATCAGAGATTGTTCCTTTTTAACAGTTTTCAATCGAAATGAGTGATACTCAAAGTGGAATTGAAGTTCAAATTTTCAAACGATCCGTAAAATTTGATATTTTGATCACAATAGTTTATTTCGAAATGTCCTTATTTAGGTAGGAAGTCCAACTGAATTGTTGTATCTTCTGACTTGATATCAATACCGTTCATTGCAAATGTAATGCTTGACTAGTCAGAAAATTTTCTTGAAATTGTAATATTCATTCAGAATCCGTAGGATGTCTGGACAACGTGTCGGCTATGACGTTTTCAGTTCCAGGTATCGACTGTATCTCGAACTCGTAGGGTTGCAACGTAATAGCAAATCGTGCAAGTTTAGCACTTTTATGGTTTGAGCGACGTAATGCTGCCACTGATTTCTGATCAGTCTGGATCAGGAATGGAGATCCCAGCAAGAACTTTTCCAACTTGGTAATTGCCCAGATTACGGAGAGCAATTCTCGGTCCACAGTGGAATATTTCGTCTCCGGAGGTTTCAGTTTGCGTGAGATATACATTACGGGGTGAAGGACATCATCATGATATTGCAGTAGACATGCCCCGAGTCCGTAATTACTCGCATCTGTACGTAGAACAAACTTTTTAGAAGCATCTGGTAATCTTAAAACAGGTGGGCATGAAAATATTTTTAAGATAGTGCGAAAAGTTTTGTCACATTCGTCGGTCCAATTTATCCTTAAAGGCATATTCTTCTTTAGTAACGAAGACACGACAGCCGTGATGGATGATAGGTGAGGTACAAATCTGCTATAGTATTGGATTAAACCTAACAGACTCCTAACCTGTTTCTTCGTTTGAGGAACAGATAAATTTAATATTTTAGAAACTGTACTGGGAATTGTTTGGATACGTCCCGATCCAATAATGTGCCCCAGGAATGTTATCTCATTACATGCTATTTGAATTTTAGTTGGTTTAGCGGTTAAATGGTTATCCCGCAATATTTCCAAAACTGATTTAAGACCCAAAAAATGTTCCTCAAATGATGAACTAAACAAACATATGTCGTCAATATAGGTAATTATATCTGATCTACCTGCTAATATTTTTCGCATCATGCGAATAAAATTAGTGTTGCGTGCATATTTTGACGCACATATTACAAAAATCGATATGGCTATTTAATATGGGAAAAATATAGACATTCATTCATTTGTGTATGAAAATGCTGTCTATGGTAAAAGCGAGAGAATCCATGTTTGATTCACACTTTTGATTATAGGAGTAATCGTTCTGGATATTGATCCGGCGCAAGGATATTGCGCTTACGGTTGTACTTATTTTTTAGGGCCAGAAAATATATTAATTTGCTTATTGTGTTTATGGCCTGAATTCATATGTATTACATATTATTAGTACAAGTAGAATCAGTCCTATATTGTATATTTTGGATGGGTAGGCGGGACTAGATTCTTATTATTCCGGTCTAGCGGAAGTATGAGTTGTCTTGACAAGTCGTGATGAGTTCCGATGTACCGTGATAATGGCTGGTACGCACTTTTCAAAGGGCTGGTAGATTGTTAAGGAAATATAATTCAGGAAGTGGTTTTCTTCTAAAGGAGATGGTATCTCTACTATAGTTTATGTTAGAGACTCTCCTAAGGTACGGTACAATGTATAATTCGGACTCCATGTATTGCCAGACCCTATTTTGATGATCTCATGTCGATTCGACCTAGATGGAACATTGTGCTTCGTATCGCTAGGGTCGTGTTTTGTATCGACAAAGATGACAGACTTTCCTACAGCGGTTATGGCTACGTGAATTAACCTGATCACCGTAGAGCTGTATGGGAACATTTATGAAATCATTTATATACCCATTATAAATTAACTCTGGCTTATATTCTGCTTCATATGAATGAGTGAACGACAACTCAGGAAGGCGGCCATGTTAGATTTCGGTCATCATATGTTTTGATCACTGCCAAGAGAACAGATTATTTATCCTATTATCGGACAGTGACAGGGAGATCTCAATCTTGCTAGAAACCCCCTCTTTCGTGGTTTCATAATATATGCTACAAACTATGGACGTCAAGTAACTTTAGTTATTTACCGATCTGCCTTCACTGACGCGTTTAGTCAGATAGGGGGATGCGGCCATAATATATCATGACATTGAACTTTTGATGTACTGCCCATTATTTCTGAATGTGTCATGACTTCAGATCTGCTATGTATACCTACAAATTGATATGTCAACATACCATGATGTACTCGTATGTCCCAGTGTGTACGTCTGAATAAATTGAGTAAACAAAGATTCCAGCAGTCTGCAT
The DNA here is from genome assembly GCA_024509875.1 of Oreohelix idahoensis. Lineage (NCBI taxonomy): Eukaryota > Metazoa > Mollusca > Gastropoda > Stylommatophora > Oreohelicidae > Oreohelix > Oreohelix idahoensis. Next base: position 317,967 of record JAMPIV010017494.1, on the reverse strand, counting down.
TGGTGCCTTGTAGACACATGTGTATGAGTGGTTATATTGGTCAGCACACGAACAGTACACCATTCGCGGTAATCACACTCTACACTTCTACTTCATACATACACCATCCTGCGTCGGTTGGAGTGACCAAGTTTAGGGCCTGCTTCCCCTGGAGCCTTTGCCTTCCCTAACTCAGGACTAGGGTGAGTTACCCATTTACAGCTGGGTAGACTGGGGGCATGCCTGATCTCAACAACACACCACTCTTCCTTACAGAGCATACAGACTGACACTTTGCAGAGTGGAAAGAAGAAGAGAAACTTTACAGTGGCGAGCCAGATTCCTGGGTCCAGCTTACGCAGTTTTGTGTTGAGAATCACAGTTTACAGCTGAAAGAACATTTTTTTGAACACATCAACACCAGTAGGACAGCTATACAGTCGATGTCAGCTTGACCTGTATTACCGATAGGATGCTGTATCTAGGTCAGCGCTTGTTGACAGTTTTTCGCTGTACAGACAGTATTACACAGGACAGTGGTATCAAGTGTAGAAAATATCTGGAGCAGTATTGTTGACATTTCTCAACGTACAGAAGAATCACAGTGTTGTTGAACATAAAGTGCATAGTTCATCGTTGGATCTTCATATGCTCAACAGAGAAAAATTGACAGTGTAATAGTTTAAAATTAAATCTATTACTGAATAAAGTGGCAAGTTATTAGTATTAAAATAAACTGTGCCTGCTTTACAACACTATACCTGCAACACATTCCATTCATGACATAAATTATGTTGTATGCTATATGCTATTTATGCTTACATGTTATTTGTTATGTATTAAATTAGTTTATGTTCTGTGTGACTAGTACAAGGTATGCCGAGTGACATTGGTCTGGACTAGTATTCTATAGGTACACATTTTCTTAATTGGAAATTTGTTAGCAACAATTTGCTGCTATTTCTGTAAGTTGTGATGAGGTGTTCTTTTCTTCGTTGTTTTTGTTAATAATTTTGTGTTCCTTAGTTTTGTTTGATTTGTTTGTATAATTGTAGGTCTCATCTTTTCTATTTTTGATTTCTTTACACCCTTATGTTTATACACTGTGGCGTATTTGTCTTGTTATATTATGGCAGTTATCATCACGGTTTCTGTGATCATTTTTTTTATTTCTCCTATTTAATTTAATTTGATCTCTGCAAATGTGTTCATATTGTCTTTTCTTGTTTGTCCTTTGTAATGTCTTTAGTTGACATATGACGTATAGTGGTATACACTGATAGTATAGTACAGATCAGTACTTTATGATTGTTATTGTTATAAAACAAAATGTACAAGACCTTTGTAAGGCTTGTCTCCCAAAGTGATTGGTAAAGGGAAATATTTTTTCCACAGGTACTCAAGTGATCTTTGATTACATTGAGGTATACAAGACCTTTGTAAGGCTTGTCTCCCACAGTATTTGAGATACAGTTATTGTGTCCATAGGTACTAAAGTTATCATTGGTTATTATAAACCATACAAGTTTGGACTAAGACTAAGTCTATGGTATAGACTTGTCTCTCATTAACGTGAAAGAGGGTAATTTATTTACTTTTTCAGGTTTCTGATTTAAGAAGACAATATGTCTACATTAGATTATTTCATTGCACAAGGAAAATCTCTTGATAAGACTGGAAAAGACTTAGAACAGTGGGCTGTTGCTCAATATGACAAAGCATTAGCTGCAGAAGAGAAAAAAATTGCTGCTGCTGCTGAAGAAAGAAAAGCTGCTGCTGAGAAAAAAAAAGCTGCGGCTGAGGAGAGAAAACTTCAAATAGAAGAAAAAAAAGCTGCTGCAGAAGAAAGGAAAGCTCTAGCTGAGGAAAAAAGATTAGAAAAAGAAGCTGATACTGCTGCTGAACTTAAGAAATTGCAGATGCAAGTGGAGGAAAGGAGATTTGAGGCAGAACAGAAGAAATTAGAAGCTGATGCAGAGCAGAAAAAATTAGAAGTTGCTGCTGCTGCAGAACAGAAAAAATTAGAAGTTGCTGCTGCTGCAGAACAGAAAAAATTAGAAGTTGCTGCTGCTGCAGAACAGAAAAAATTAGAAGCTGCTGCTGCTGCAGAACAGAAAAGATTAGATAGAGAAGCTGAAGAGAGAAAAGCAATAAGAGAACATGAGTTTGAATTAGAGAAATTAAAATTGACATGTATGAGTAATGTTAATCAGGCATCTGGTAGTAATGGTAAACCCTTTGTGTACAAGGTCAAGGTACCAGCGTTTAACCCTACCAGTGATGACATAACATTTTGGCTTTCTAGATTTGAACGGGCTTGTCGATCTCATAATGTTGACAAATCACAGTATGTGAATCAGTTGTCTGAAAATCTAAAAGGGGAGTCCCTAAGTAAGTTATATTTTGTTGAAGAGGCCGACAAAGATAATTATGATGCTGTTAGGGCAGCTTTGATAAAGAGATATCAGCTGTCTGAGGAAGGTTACCGTCTTTTGTTTAAAACAATGAGACCTGAGGTAGGTGTAGAATTCTCAGATTTCATCTCAAAAGCACGAATTACACTTTCACGATGGATTGAATTATCCAAAACAGAGAAAACATTTGATGGTCTTACGGATTTATTGCTAAGAGACAAGGTCATGTCTTCTGTAAATAAATCATTCCTAGAGTTCTTACATGAGCGTAAACCTGGTACAATAAAGCAAATGGAAGAATATTGTGACCAGTATGCCACGGCACACCCTGACATGATTCTTAGTAACTCTAACATTAAAGAGAGTATGCCAGTTGCTTCGGCAACAGAATATAATCAGAATTACTCACACAAATTCCAAGGAGCTAAAAATAAATTTGATAAAAAGGTTAATTGGAATAAGTATCAAAACCAAGATAACCACTCAAATCAGGGTTCTTCTTCGAAGAACTGGAATCGGGCTGATAGTCCTCGACACGCGAGGGGTACCCATAATGTTAGAAATTCTCGGAAAGGGAGTAGCTATAGGAACTACCCAAGTGCTTCATGGAGACAACAGAAACAATATTACAGGGATACTCAATATAACGAGCATGATGATTATGATCATGAATATTATGATTCAAACCCAAATAGGGGTTATAACAGAGGCAATAATAATTATAGAGACAATTATAACCGAGGTAGATCACAACACAAAAGACATGGTAAATCGTATTACCAGGCTAACTCTGCACAACAGGAGTTCCACGACACCGATAATCAGAATAATGATAAAAAAGACTCCAACAGTGTAGCAAATTCCGCTTTCGATTTTGCTAGAGCATCTGAGTGTTCGCAATGCAAAACATTATTCGATCCAACCACAGTGTCTACTTTAAGCTGCGGTCACCCGCTTCCCGCTCTCCATGCGTCAATTGCGCATAATGGAAGGGGTGCTCTTGTCTTTAATAGGGGCCTAATAGATGGTACTCCGGTATCAATTCTTTTCGATTCGGGGTGCACTACCATTGGAGTGAGGCAATCACTCGTAAATCCTTCTCGAGCTACAGGCAATATAGTCAAATGTGTAACATTTGGTGGCACATTGGAGAAGTACTCCACTGCCATTATCAATATTGCTACGCCTTTCTTTACAGGAGAGGTGCAAGCATGTCTCTTGCCGAATCCGATCGCTGATCTTATCATCGGTCGCATTCATGGAGTGAAAGAATGCACTCCACAGCAAATTTCTAATTGGGAAAATGTTAATATGCAATCTGCTAATGCAGTAATCACTAGGGCTCAAGCTCTTAATATGCCACAATCTTCACATTCTGAAGATAATGATGCGCGGATCCAAGATGATCCCTTGGAGATTTCCCACGATTCCTTTATCAAACAGCAGGAAGATGATCCTACTCTAAAGAAATTCTTTACTCTGGCAACAAAAGGTGATCCGAATAAGGATACTAATCGTAAATCTTGGATTACGATGAAGAATGGCGTACTTGTACGTATGGTACAAGACTCCGCTAAGTCCATTCATTCTCAAATCCTTGTGCCTAAAAATATGAGAGTTAAAATCTTACAGCACGCTCATGATTCGCAGTGTGCTGGACATATGGGTTTTTCCCGTACTAAAGCTAGAGTTCTTCAATCTTTCTTTTGGCCTGCTGTGAATAAGGACATACGAATCTATTGTCGATCTTGTAAAGTATGTCAAGAGATTAAATCCAGAGGTCCACGCCATGATGCACCTATTCAGGCTGCAGACATTCCCATTCGGCCATTTCAAAAAATGGCGATAGACATCATTGGTCCATTTAAGATAAAGTCTGCTAGAGGACACCAATTTATTTTGACGTGTGTTGATATGTGCACACGTTGGCCGGAGGCTGTTCCTCTAAAGAGCATAACTACTGCTGATGTCGCAGATGCTCTTTGGTTAATATTTTCTCGTCTGGGGTTTCCAGCAGAAATATTATCCGACCATGGTACCCAACTCATATCGGATACCATGTCTCAAGTAATGTCGACTCTGAAGATAGAGAGATCGCTGAGTAGTATTTATCATCCTATGTCCAATGGGATGGTGGAACGTTTGAATAGAACTCTGAAAAACCTACTAGGTAAGATAACAGAAGATCATCCTCAGGATTGGGATAGGGTTTTACCCGCGGCTCTCTTTGCATATAGAGAGGTCGCCAACGAACATACAGGATTTTCTCCCTTTGAACTTGTCTTTGGCGCGAAACCGCGAGGTCCTATGTCCTTACTTCATGATCTTATAACTGCTGATAATATTGTCGATGACACAAAATCCTCTTATGAATATGTCATCGCACTTAGACACAAGATTATTGAAGCATGCAAATTGGAAACTGCTTCTTCTGAATTTGCGAAACAGAAGGCAAGGGAATTTGCCAATAAAAAGAGATGTTTGCGTCAACTTTGTCCAGGTGACAAAGCATTTGTCTTGCTACCTTGTAGGGAAAATAGACTTCTCATTTCTTGGAAAGGTCCGTACGATATAATATCAAAAGTTTCCGATGTTGACTATATCGTCGATATTGACGGGAAGCGTAAAACCTTCCACATCAACATGCTCACGGAATTCCATGAACGTCCTGATTATTTACAACCTGTTTTCCAGGCAATGGACGATTTTCCAGTCCAACATGGACAGTACTCATCTCTGTCAGTAATACAGGATGAGGAAACGAGTTTCTCGGATGTAAATTTACCTTTTCCAATGATTCCTCTTCACTCTAATGAATCATGGAAAGATGTTGCAATTTCTCCAGAATTATCTCCAGGAGAGCAGAAACAAGTTTCTACTATGTTAGAACAATTTCAGGATGTCCTTACTGACATTCCTGGTCAAACTGATGTCATTCAACATGACATTATTCTTACTGACCATAGTCCTATAAGAGTCAGACCGTATCCTATCCCGATACATTTTCAAGCACAGGTAGAGAAAGTGTTAGATGAGATGATAGAGTTAAAAATTATTGAACCATCCACATCAGCATATTCTTCGCCGATGGTTATAGTACGAAAAAAAGACAATAACATACGTCTTTGCGTGGATTATCGCAAATTGAATCAAGTGACTAAATTTGATGCTGAACCTATGCCTTTACTAGAAGAGCTACTTACGAGACTATCGAATTCTCACTTCTTTACTAAACTCGATTTGTCTAAGGGATATTGGCAAGTTCCACTATCCGAACACGCCAAACCGTTTACTGCTTTTTCGACGCCTAGGGGTCTATTCCAATGGAATTTCATGCCTTTCGGTCTTATGAACGCCACTGCAACATTTGTACGCATGATGCGTCGAATCCTATCTCATCGCTCAGATGTCATTGCGTATCTTGATGACATCTGTCTTTTCAGTGATACTTGGAACGATCACTATAATGGTATAAATGAACTATTGTCTATCTTACGCGAGCATAACCTGACAGCGAAACCATCGAAAGCATGTATTGGTTTTAGCGAAATATCTTTCTTAGGACACCGTGTTGGTCATGGGTTCCTAAAAACAGAAGACCATAATACAAGTAAGATACTTAACATTTCTATTCCTAAGACTAAAAAGCAAGTGCGAAGTCTCTTAGGTCTAATACAATTTTATGGACGATTCATCCCGAATCTGTCCTCCATTATGTCACCTCTTTCTTCCTTGCTAAAGAAAGGGTCTCCTAATGTAGTCCATTGGACTCAAGAATGTCAATCCTCTTTGGATAAGGTTAAAACTATGTTTTCTACTTCACCTATCCTAGTATTGCCTTCTAAGGATAGGACATTTATTCTTCGTAGTGACGCTTCATCCACCGGGATTGGAGCTGCACTAATGCAAGAGTACTCTGGAACTCTGCATCCTGTGATGTATATTTCTCGGAAATTAAATGCCGCAGAGAAGAATTACTCGGTCCTAGACCGTGAATTATTGGCTATGGTTTGGTCAATCCTTAAACTGCAAAGATTTCTTCTGGGCGCGCATTTCATTGTGGAAACTGACCAGAAAGCTCTTACGGCTATTCAGAGTAAAAATCTGAAGAGCGCGAGATCAACGCGATACGCGATTGCTCTACAGCCATTTCATTTTTCGGTGCGAGCTATCCGTGGGTCAGAAAATGGGATGGCAGATATTTTGTCTAGATGCCCACATGATTCATAACTGTTATACAACTTTGATACAGTTGTTTCTATGTTGAAATGTGTACACATATGTAATATATCATATATTGATTGTAACACTACTTAGCGGTTCATTGATATTTATTCACCGCTGATCTTTCAATGTTTTTCGTCTTTGATGATCATGATGTTAAGATATCTTAGATGAAAGTTATGTATAAACTGATATGTAAATTGTGTCATAGCTAATATTGTAGTATGCGTTGGTGACACCTCTCTGGAAATATTAATACTTAGAGAAGTACCTTCTCTAAGGTCATAAAACTTATGCTTATCATCTGCGCATTGTTATTGGTGCGTTGTGAGCCTATTGTATGTTGCTCCTAGATGTGTTTAAAAAAAAAAAAAGTACCATTTTTTTTTTCCCGAGGGGTGTGGTAATCTGTTGCGTGCATATTTTGACGCACATATTACAAAAATCGATATGGCTATTTAATATGGGAAAAATATAGACATTCATTCATTTGTGTATGAAAATGCTGTCTATGGTAAAAGCGAGAGAATCCATGTTTGATTCACACTTTTGATTATAGGAGTAATCGTTCTGGATATTGATCCGGCGCAAGGATATTGCGCTTACGGTTGTACTTATTTTTTAGGGCCAGAAAATATATTAATTTGCTTATTGTGTTTATGGCCTGAATTCATATGTATTACATATTATTAGTACAAGTAGAATCAGTCCTATATTGTATATTTTGGATGGGTAGGCGGGACTAGATTCTTATTATTCCGGTCTAGCGGAAGTATGAGTTGTCTTGACAAGTCGTGATGAGTTCCGATGTACCGTGATAATGGCTGGTACGCACTTTTCAAAGGGCTGGTAGATTGTTAGGGAAATATAATTCAGGAAGTGGTTTTCTTCTAAAGGAGATGGTATCTCTACTATAGTTTATGTTAGAGACTCTCCTAAGGTACGGTACAATGTATAATTCGGACTCCATGTATTGCCAGACCCTATTTTGATGATCTCATGTCGATTCGACCTAGATGGAACATTGTGCTTCGTATCGCTAGGGTCGTGTTTTGTATCGACAAAGATGACAGACTTTCCTACAGCGGTTATGGCTACGTGAATTAACCTGATCACCGTAGAGCTGTATGGGAACATTTATGAAATCATTTATATACCCATTATAAATTAACTCTGGCTTATATTCTCCTTCCTATGAATGAGTGAACGACAACTCAGGAAGGCGGCCATGTTAGATTTCGGTCATCATATGTTTTGATCACTGCCAAGAGAACAGATTATTTATCCTATTATCGGACAGTGACAGGGAGATCTCAATCTTGCTAGAAACCCCCTCTTTCGTGGTTTCATAATATATGCTACAAACTATGGACGTCAAGTAACTATAGTTATTTACCGATCTGCCTTCACTGACGCGTTTAGTCAGATAGGGGGATGCGGCCATAATATATCATGACATTGAACTTTTGATGTACTGCCCATTATTTCTGAATGTGTCATGACTTCAGATCTGCTATGTATACCTACAAATTGATATGTCAACATACCATGATGTACTCGTATATCCCAGTGTGTACGTCTGAATAAATTGAGTAAACAAAGATTCCAGCAGTCTGCATTGGTGCCTTGTAGACACATGTGTATGAGTGGTTATATTGGTCAGCACACGAACAGTACACCATTCGCGGTAATCACACTCTACACTTCTACTTCATACATACACCATCCTGCGTCGGTTGGAGTGACCAAGTTTAGGGCCTGCTTCCCCTGGAGCCTTTGCCTTCCCTAACTCAGGACTAGGGTGAGTTACCCATTTACAGCTGGGTAGACTGGGGGCATGCCTAATCTCAACAACACACCACTCTTCCTTACAGAGCATACAGACTGACACTTTGCAGAGTGGAAAGAAGAAGAGAAACTTTACAGGTAGCTGGAGCATTCATTAGCCCAAAAGGCATCACGTTCCACTGGTAAAGACCTTGTGGAGTTGAGAATGCTGTGTAGTATTTGGCTCTTTCGGTTAGTGGAATCTGCCAATAACCTTTAGTTAAGTCAATTTTAGTGAAAAGTGTAGCATTGGATAGACGAGGAAGTAAATCGTCAAGGATAGGATGTGGTTCGCTATCTGGTACTGTCTGCGCATTAAGTTTCCTATAGTCAACACATAAACGTATGTTGTTGTCCTTTTTTCGGACAATGACTAAAGGAGAAGAAAATGGAGATGTACTAGTCTCAATAATACCTAATGATATCATCTGTTCGAGTTCCTGAGATGTCTTACTCAAAAAATGTACAGGTACTGAATAAGGATGAACACGAATTGGTGTATCATCGTTAAGAATAATATCGTGACTAATTACAGATGTGCAACCCGGTACATCAGTTAACACATCTGGGAAAGATTGTAGAAGATCAGCAACGCGTTGATGCTGTTGCGGTGTAACCGTAGAAGAAATGGTCACATCACGCCAAGATTCAGTAGATTGGACAGTAAGTACAGGTAAAGGCATCTGCACTTCAGGAAAAGAAGATTCTTCCTCCTGTATAACAGATAGATTAGAATAATGACAAGTAGATACAGTATTGTCATCTAATTCATGAAAAATTGACTGTAAGTGTATAGGACGTGTATGAAATTGCTTGAGCATATTAATATGGAATATCTTTCTGTGTCCCTTGATATCTAAGACGTAATCAACGTCTGAAATTTTATCAGTAACCTTATAAGGACCAGTAAGGAAAAGAAATGATGAATGACTATGCTGAGTCATCAATGATATGAGACAATTGTATTACCATAGCATGTTATCTGCGTGACGCAGCATTAGGTACTGATTGTAACCGTAGACAATGATGGTTATAAATGGTTAGCTCTGGGCATCAGAACATCTCTTCGACGTTCTGATTTGCATAGTATATAGTATTTGATTTCCCTTGTGGGAGAGTTATCGTGCTGACAAAGGTAAACACCAACAGCTGTAGAACCGAACCCGAAACGTAAACAAAGGATCAAGCCTTCTGCTTTGAGTCCACATGTATTGAGATTCATACAAAAACGATAATCGACATTCACAAAGGTTTCATGTACAATTCAGCGTAACAACTGAATTCCAAATAATATCAGTAAGTATCCGCCCGTGTCAAAACAATGTGTCAGATGAACATCGTGGCTATATACGTGCGCTGTTGTAGTCAACAGCCAGAAATGAGCACATGAGTTCTTGACATCTACAATTTGAATCATAATACGATTCTCCTTCCATTATTTGTTTAATTTAATTAATCTCATGCTTAGATTAATTTCCGAACTGACCCTGAAGTCTACATTGATTCATCTATATAATATAGGCTATATACTCAGCCTTATTTCCTTGGAAGAAATACAAGACACGACCTTCTTGCTTGACGGATAGCGTAACAAAGGCCCTGTAACCAAGTCACCCGGCGTGACCTTCCCAACGCGAATGCGTCATAATCTCCGCATATATTTCGCGTTCACTATACCGTAAAATATCGACATATTCTATAAATATTAATGACCCCTAAACGTTGCGCATGGGTAAACCCCAGCAGACGCCGTCATTTAAAATAACACCGTAACAGATTTCCTGTCAGACGGGGGCAAAAAAAAATCTATTAAATAGATTTTTTTTGAACAATATTAATCAAATTATCAAAAATTTAAAAAAACCCGACGTATGACCTACGATGTTCTATCTAGAACAGTGTCGCGGTCATGTCAGTAATATATTATAATAAAATCAACGTCATATCATACATATACCTTATATTAAACAAGGAAATGTCACTGTCACTAACTAATTAACTAATTAATTTGTTGTATGTAAACACTAACTAATAATGTGAGGTGTTATTAAAATTATTCTAACTAACTAAAATTAAAATAATTAATTATAATATGTACGTATGGTACTAGCTAATTAATATCTAATAGAGGAAAATGAGAAATAGTATAAGAGAGTAAAAGAAATAAAAATTGAGAAGTACGGACAATTGAAACCAAATATTAAAGTATACATTAAATTAGCATGCGTGTGAAAATGAAGTGTAAGGATAGATACCTAATTAAATTAACGCAATCAGAAGAAAAGAGCAGAAAAAAAAATTCATACATTTTAACTATATATATGAAATGTCATAATGTAATATCCATTACCTTAATAATTACACTAATTAAAAGGTTTAATTGGTGTGATATTCTTTTGTTTCATCTTTTCTTAGTATATTTTATTTTTTTATTTCATCACACTTTGACTTTATTATCTATTATATACTAATTTAATAACTAGAAAATTTAATAATATTGGACATGAAGATCCAATCGTTGTTACCTCCTGTTGAATTGTATGAAAGTTCATTAAGACACAAGGTTCATATTATCAAATTATGATTTGATTATCCATTCATCGTTAGTTCCTTTATTAAACTTTTGAAAGTAAATTGACTAAGTCATCAACGTATCTGTCCTTTCTACATCAGAGATTGTTCCTTTTTAACAGTTTTCAATCGAAATGAGTGATACTCAAAGTGGAATTGAAGTTCAAATTTTCAAACGATCCGTAAAACTTGATATTTTGATCACAATAGTTTATTTCGAAATGTCCTTATTTAGGTAGGAAGTCCAACTGAATTGTTGTATCTTCTGACTTGATATCAATACCGTTCATTGCAAATGTAATGCTTGACTAGTCAGAAAATTTTCTTGAAATTGTAATATTCATTCAGAATCCGTAGGATGTCTGGACAACGTGTCGGCTATGACGTTTTCAGTTCCAGGTATCGACTGTATCTCGAACTCGTAGGGTTGCAACGTAATAGCAAATCGTGCAAGTTTAGCACTTTTATGGTTTGAGCGACGTAATGCTGCCACTGATTTCTGATCAGTCTGGATCAGGAATGGAGATCCCAGCAAAAACTTTTCCAACTTGGTAATTGCCCAGATTACGGAGAGCAATTCTCGGTCCACAGTGGAATATTTCGTCTCCGGAGGTTTCAGTTTGCGTGAGATATACATTACGGGGTGAAGGACATCATCATGATATTGCAGTAGACATGCCCCGAGTCCGTAATTACTCGCATCTGTACGTAGAACAAACTTTTTAGAAGCATCTGGTAATCTTAAAACAGGTGGGCATGAAAATATTTTTAAGATAGTGCGAAAAGTTTTGTCACATTCGTCGGTCCAATTTATCCTTAAAGGCATGTTCTTCTTTAGTAACGAAGACAGGACAGCCGTGATGGATGATAGGTGAGGTACAAATCTGCTATAGTATTGGATTAAACCTAACAGACTCCTAACCTGTTTCTTCGTTTGAGGAACAGATAAATTTAATATTTTAGAAACTGTACTGGGAATTGTTTGGATACGTCCCGATCCAATAATGTGCCCCAGGAATGTTATCTCATTACATGCTATTTGAATTTTAGTTGGTTTAGCGGTTAAATGGTTATCCCGCAATATTTCCAAAACTGATTTAAGACCCAAAAAATGTTCCTCAAATGATGAACTAAACAAACATATGTCGTCAATATAGGTAATTATATCTGATCTACCTGCTAATATTTTTCGCATCATGCGAATAAAGGTAGCTGGAGCATTCATTAGCCCAAAAGGCATCACGTTCCACTGGTAAAGACCTTGTGGAGTTGAGAATGCTGTGTAGTATTTGGCTCTTTCGGTTAGTGGAATCTGCCAATAACCTTTAGTTAAGTCAATTTTAGTGAAAAGTGTAGCATTGGATAGACGAGGAAGTAAATCGTCAAGGATAGGATGTGGTTCGCTATCTGGTACTGTCTGCGCATTAAGTTTCCTATAGTCAACACATAAACGTATGTTGTTGTCCTTTTTTCGGACAATGACTAAAGGAGAAGAAAATGGAGATGTACTAGTCTCAATAATACCTAATGATATCATCTGTTCGAGTTCCTGAGATGTCTTACTCAAAAAATGTACAGGTACTGAATAAGGATGAACACGAATTGGTGTATCATCGTTAAGAATAATATCGTGACTAATTACAGATGTGCAACCCGGTACATCAGTTAACACATCTGGGAAAGATTGTAGAAGATCAGCAACGCGTTGATGCTGTTGCGGTGTAACCGTAGAAGAAATGGTCACATCACGCCAAGATTCAGTAGATTGGACAGTAAGTACAGGTAAAGGCATCTGCACTTCAGGAAAAGAAGATTCTTCCTCCTGTATAACAGATAGATTAGAATAATGATAAGTAGATACAGTATTGTCATCTAATTCATGAAAAATTGACTGTAAGTGTATAGGACGTGTATGAAATTGCTTGAGCATATTAATATGGAATATCTTTCTGTGTCCCTTGATATCTAAGACGTAATCAACGTCTGAAATTTTATCAGTAACCTTATAAGGACCAGTAAGGAAAAGAAATGATGAATGACTATGCTGAGTCATCAATGATATGAGACAATTGTATTACCATAGCATGTTATCTGCGTGACGCAGCATTAGGTACTAATTGTAACCGTAGACAATGATGGTTATAAATGGTTAGCTCTGGGCATCAGAACATCCCTTCGACGTTCTGATTTGCATAGTATATAGTATTTGATTTCCCTTGTGGGAGAGTTATCGTGCTGACAAAGGTAAACACCAACAGCTGTAGAACCGAACACGAAACGTAAATAAAGGATCAAGCCTTCTGCTTTGAGTCCACATGTATTGAGATTCATACAAAAACGATAATCGACATTCACAAAGGTTTCATGTACAATTCAGCGTAACAATTGAATTCCAAATAATATCAGTAAGTATCCGTCCGTGTCAAAACAATATGTCAGATGAACATCGTGGCTATATACGTGCGCTGTTGTAGTCAACAGCCAGAAATGAGCACATGAGTTCTTGACATCTACAATTTGAATCATAATACGATTCTCCTTCCATTATTAGTTTAATTTAATTAATCTAATGCTTAGATTAATTTCCGAACTGACCCTGAAGTCTACATCGATTCATCTATATAATATAGGCTATATACTCAGCCTTATTTCCTTGGAAGAAATACAAGACACGACCTTCTTGCTTGACGGATAGCGTAACAAAGGCCCTGTAACCAAGTCACCCGGCGTGACCTTCCCAACGCGAATGCGTCATAATCTCCGCATATATTTCGCGTTCACTATGCCGTAAAATATCGACATATTCTATAAATATTAATGACCCCTAAACGTTGCGCATGGGTAAACCCCAGCAGACGCCGTCATTTAAAATAACACCGTAACACTCACGGACAGATAAACCACTTTCAACCCACGCTATAGCCCTCATTCTGTGTAAGGTGTCAAGACGTCTTCTCGGTGGCATGGTTTTTGCAAGTGATGAAACTACCCTAAGTCTGCTGATTGTAAAACAAATTAAGATTGAATTCTGTTCACGAAAAGTCGCCATTGCACGTAGAATGTCAATCAGCACGATTACTTCACCTGTTTGATTGTACGGAAGTTTGAAATAACAGATTAAAAATGTGAATTTATGGTCAGCAAACCAAATTGCACGTGATCACTATGGTTGTCGGTGAGTTGTTTTTGTGCTTAACGTGCATAGAGGACTGTCAGAGAAAGATATTGCACCCATTTTTACTAAAAACTTCCTTCATTTAATCATTCTATGGGCTTATATAAAAGTGTATTGAAAATAATAGGGTGGCCCTTGACGTTTGACGAGTAGTATAATTACAAATCAATTATAAAGTCGTTGTTAAAGTCAGTTTGGTTTTAAGCTAGGGGATGTAAACATTTATATTCTTGCATGTCAGGTCAGATTTAGTTGTTATCTCCCTTGACTTACCATTTGTGTGTATTTAGATTCTCTGTTCGAGATTTCTCTGGAACATTTGTCGAGATCCTTCCAGAAAGTTCTCGTATGAGATCAACTCACGTCTCGCGGCTATCCGCGCATGCGTGATGGTCTGAGCGGGAGACTAAGACGGTATCCCGTGACAGTCGTTCCTGGGCGTTTGGCGGAGAAGGTGATCAGCCATGTTTTTCTGACTGTGTGTGCGGTGGAAATAGTTTTGTGTGATAGAAATGTTGGAGATTATCCCTGATATATTTCTGAAAGCCAAGGATTGATGGCTGATATTTTTGTGACTTATTTCTGATGCTGTCAATGAAGGTAAAAGTACATTTTCGTTATTTTGTAGCCAGTAACTTATTATTGTGATATTATAAGCCAAGGATTGATGGCTGATATTTATGTAGCTTACTCCTGATGCGGCCCAAGGAGTTTAAGAGAACATTATATATTTTGAAGCCCGGCACCAATGCGGCTTATTTTGCCAGGGATTTACATGACTTGTTTTGTCAGAGAAGATACACAGAACATTATATAATTTGAAGCCCGGCATTTATGCGGCTTATTTTGCCAGAGATTTACATGACTTGTTTTGTCAGAGAAGATGCAGATAACATTGTATATTTTGAAGCCCGGCACTCATGCGGCTTATTTTGCCAGAGATTTACATGACTTGTTTTGTCAGAGAAGACACAGAGAACATTATATGTTTTGAAGCCCGGCAATTATGCGAATTATTTGGCCAGAGTCTTACATGGCTTATTTTGTCAGAGAAGGTGGAGAGAAATTTTTGGCAAGCTGCTAGCACTGCGATACCTGCACTCTGATCAGAGAGTCATTGATATTGGAAGTAATGAACTGTTGTTATGCCATGATGTGCTTAAACTTTGTCCTATTGACGGTGTGTCTTTGATGTCAGCGTGTTCGTGTTGTGACGTAATAAACAGTTAGAACTGTACCAGTCGTTTCAACTGTCTTGACGCCTACGTGTGCTGTAAGGGTGGGTGTGCTATGGATGTTTGATCATGAACCTATACGCATTCGCAAATATATATATATATATATATATATATATATATATATATATATATATATATATATATATATATATATATATAATAGTCGGCCGTCAGTAAGCCCGACCCTATTGACTTTTCCTTGTCAGTGGATACACAGCATCCACCAATCTTCTATACCCAGTGACAGCACGGTAGCACACCGATTTATTATAGCCCTGTGTTGGCGTGAATCCAAGGAAGTTTTTCTGTCTACAACAATAATAACATTATACATCAAACACGTACGCCTTCTACAGTAGTGGTCAGCATACTTCAACAGTGATGGCCAGTATGGCCTTAACAATATTTCAACAGTCGTGCATAAAATTAAGACAAGAAATACATGATGAAGGTACAGACAATGACAAAACTAAGACGAAATACCCAAGAACAAATGATAACGTTCGCAGAATCAAATAAACAAGAAAGCAGAAATAAAGAAAACATATTGCAAAGAATGCAATGACACTGCGAGAGGAGTGAGAAGACAAGCAACAGCACAGTGTATAAACAAAAAATTTATATAGAAAAAAATTAATCAAGAAACTAAGGTATAGAAAAACAATACTACAATAACGACAATAAAACAGTTTGTCACACCTAAACAATGGTGTCACAGATCGCCAAACACAGTGGACTGAAAATGCTTCAGCAAAAATTCGCTGGAAATTTCCACTGCGGGAGATCTGCAAGAGTGTCCCTAAAGAACGCTTACGTAGGCCCTGGATGAACTGGGATGTTTCCTATCGTAAGTCTCCTCCCAACCAAACCCGCATAAACATGGAACATAGAACACTAAATAGAATAAATAGTCTACGTTAAAAAGGAAGGCTCGATAACATATAACAGTTGCACAGTGCACACACAAAAAACCACTTATCTTCAAAAAAGAGAACTCCCGGCCTTCGCGACAACGACAAAGATGGGCATCGGGTATCACACGGTACGTTGCAGTCCAACGTTGATAGGTGCTGGAACTAATCGTCAAGTTTTGAAACGTAACAGTTGATAATAAAATTCAAACGAAATAATTGACATATAGTCTTGACATAGGACGCTGAAATCTTGACTTGGCAACCATAATTCTGATGGGGGAGTTACGTTTTAGGGATTATTATGTAATAGGCTGATTTTTGTTAGTAAGCACGTTTAAAGTCATGAGATAGATTTTTTATTTGGGTACTTTGTGTACGATTATTTTGGAACATAGCTGAACTGAGTCTGTGTTAGTTTTTTTAAAACAAATAAAGAAACTGTTCTAATGTTCTTAGTAGTAGGGGGAAGAGACGGATGAGCTGGGCTCACATGTCAAGCAGTTAGTTCTCTCATGAGCGACTTTACTGAGTTGTACTGAGAAACTGCAATCTCAGTCATTAAGTATCTGGCAGGGCTTCGAGATGGTTGTTTGTCTCGCTAGTGTGACCAGAATATTATTCAAGAGAAGAGTTTTTTCCAAGATATTATTCAAATGCCATGGATTACATCGGCTCACATTGTTTATGACGAATTGCTATGTATGCAATCCCTTTTTCCTTTGATGGATGTTTTTTCTATGGATTTTGTACGCTGTAGTAACCTGTGACAGTGTACTGTAACCAATTTTCCTGAAAGATATGATTTGTGGATATTTGCTATGTTCTGCAACCTATTTTCCATGGATTTTGTACGCTGTAGTAACCTGTGATGTCTATGTTACTGTGATAAATAAACTGTGTATGAGTTGGATACGAACTCGTCTTACCCGTTGGTCTATTCCTGACCTACGTTACTGTTGTGTGGGTGGTACCAGAGACTTACATACGAATTTTTCGAACCCACGACATTCATCCAATATATTTTACAACTGTCGGCCACTGCTGTAAGCCAGACATTAATAACAACAACAGTAGCAGCTTGCAGCGCAATTTACACAGTAACAGAAGTGGTGTCTCCAGTGATATGGGGAATAATATCATCTAACAGAATTTTAACTTATTCCCCAGACCAACCACAAACAGAAGTGGTGTCTCCAGTGATATGAGGTACGAACAGAAATATAAGTAATTGGACAGTTTCGCCCTATAATCATCTATCGAATTTTTTGTGTGTACAAGTCAAGATACAGTGTTGCCAGTGCGATTTTTGTGAACACGTTCCAACTAGACATTAACTGTTACGATTCAAGACTTGAGAAACTAGAAGTACAAGGTTGCCAAATCAAGATTTCAGCGTCCTATGTCAAGACTATATGTCAATTATTTCGTTTGAATTTTATTATCAACTGTTACGTTTCAAAACTTGACGATTAGTTCCAGCACTTATCAACGTTGGACTGCAACGTACCGTGTGATACCCGATGCCCATCGTTGTCGTTGTCGCGAAGGCCGGGAGTTCTCTTTTTTGAAGATAAGTGGTTTTTTGTGTGTGCACTGTGCAACTGTTATATGTTATCGAGCCTTCCTTTTTAACGTAGACTATTTATTCTATTTAGTGTTCTATGTTCCATGTTTATGCGGGTTTGGTTGGGAGGAGACTTACGATAAGAAACATCCCAGTTCATCCAGGGCCTACGTAAGCGTTCTTTAGGGACACTCTTGCAGATCTCCCGCAGTGGAAATTTCCAGCGAATTTTTGCTGAAGCATTTTCAGTCCACTGTGTTTGGTGATCTGTGACACCATTGTTTAGGTGTGACAAACTGTTTTATTGTCGATATTGTAGTATTGTTTTTCTATACCTTAGTTTCTTGATTAATTTTTTTCTATATAATTTTTTTGTTTATACACTGTGCTGTTGCTTGTCTTCTCACTCCTCTCGCAGTGTCATTGCATTCTTTGCAATATGTTTTCTTTATTTCTGCTTTCTTGTTTATTTGATTCTGCGAACGTTATCATTTGTTCTTGGGTATTTCGTCTTAGTTTTGTCATTGTCTGTACCTTCATCATGTATTTCTTGTCTTAATTTTATGCACGACTGTTGAAATATTGTTAAGGCCATACTGGCCATCACTGCTGAAGTATGCTGACCACTACTGTAGAAGGCGTACGTGTTTGATGTATAATGTTATTATTGTTGTAGACAGAAAAACTTCCTTGGATTCACGCCCACAGGGGGCTATAATAAATCGGTGTGCTACCGTGCTGTCACTGGGTATAGAAGATTGGTGGATGCTGTGTATCCACTGACAAGGAAAAGTCAATAGGGTCGGGCTTACTGACGGCCGACTATTATATATATATATATATATATATATATATATATATATATATATTTGCGAATGCGTATAGGTTCTTGATCAAACATCCATAGCACACCCACCCTCACAGCACACGTAGGCGTCAAGACAGTTGAAACGACTGGTACAGTTCTAACTGTTTATTACGTCACAACACGAACACGCTGACATCAAAGACACACCGTCAATAGGACAAAGTTTAAGCACATCATGGCATAACAACAGTTCATTACTTCAAATATCAATGACTCTCTGATCAGAGTGCAGGTATCGCAGTGCTAGCAGCTTGCCAAAAATTTCTCTCCACCTTCTCTGACAAAATAAGCCATGTAAGACTCTGGCCAAATAATTCGCATAAGTGCCGGGCTTCAAAACATATAATGTTCTCTGTGTCTTCTCTGACAAAACAAGTCATGTAAATCTCTGGCAAAATAAGCCGCATAAGTGCCGGGCTTCAAAATATACAATGTTATCTGCATCTTCTCTGACAAAACAAGTCATGTAAATCTCTGGCAAAATAAGCCGCATAAATGCCGGGCTTCAAATTATATAATGTTCCCTGTATCTTCTCTGACAAAACAAGTCATGTAAATCCCTGGGAAAATAAGCCGCATAGGTGCCGGGCTTCAAAATATATAATGTTCTCTTAAACTCCATGGGCCGCATCAGGAGTAAGCTACATAAATATCAGCCATCAATCCTTGGCTTATAATATCACAATAATAAGTTCCTGGCTACAAAATAACGAAAATGTACTTTTACCTTCATTGACAGCATCAGAAATAAGTCACAAAAATATCAGCCATTAATCCTTGGCTTTCAGAAATATATCAGGGATAATCTCCAACATTTCTATCACACAAAACTATTTCCCCCGCACACACAGTCAGAAAAACATGGCTGATCACCTTCTCCGCCAAACGCCCAGGAACGACTTTCACGGGATACCGTCTTAGTCTCCCGCTCAGACCATCACGCATGCGCGGATAGCCGCGAGACGTGAGTTGATCTCATACGAGAACTTTCTGGAAGGATCTCGACAAAAGTTCCAGAGAAATCTCGAACAGAGAATCTAAATACACACAAATGGTAAGTCAAGGGAGATAACAACTAAATCTGACCTGACATGCAAGAATATAAATGTTTACATCCCCTAGCTTAAAACCAAACTGACTTTAACAACGACTTTATAATTGATTTGTAATTATACTACTCGTCAAACGTCAAGGGCCACCCTATTATTTTCAATACACTTTTATATAATCCCATAGAATGATTAAATGAAGGAAGTTTTTAGTAAAAATGGGTGCAATATCTTTCTCTGACAGTCCTCTATGCACGTTAAGCATAAAAACAACTCACCGACAACCATAGTAATCACGTGCAATTTGGTTTGCTGACCATAAATTCACATTTTTAATCTGTTATTTCAAACTTCCGTACAATCAAACAGGTGAAGTAATCGTGCTGATTGACATTCTACGTGCAATGGCGACTTTTCGTGAACAGAGTTCAATCTTAATTTGTTTTACAATCAGCAGACTTAGGGTAATTTCATCACTTGCAAAAACCATGCCACCGAGAAGACGTCTTGACACCTTACAAAGAATGAGGGCTATAGCGTGGGTTGAAAGTGGTTTATCTGTCCGTGAGGTTGCTAGACGGCTTGCAGTGTCACACTCTACTATCCAAAGAATTTTGGAGAGATTTCAGGCCACAGGAAGTGTGGAGGATCGCCACCGGCCAGGTCGCCCTAGATGCACCAATAGACATGATGACCGGTACCTCTTGTTGTCAGCCCTGTGCCATCGAACAGTGACTTGTTCCACTCTAAGATGTCAGCTGAAACAAACTGTAAACGTTAATGTCAGTCAAAGCACCATTCGCAGACGTTTACATAAATTTGGTCTGGCTGCTCGACGTCCTGCAATCAGAATCCCTCTTAATCCTGCTCATCGCAGAACCCGTGTTGTTGTCGTGAGCACATCCGATGGACAAGGCAACAATGGAGTCAAGTTCTCTGCACCGATGAATCTCGCTTCACTGTGTCATTCAACGATGGCAGGATTCGAGTTTGGAGACGACCAGGAGAACGATTTACTGATGACACAATTCGAGAGGTAGATCGTTATGGTAGGGGTTCTGTCATGGCCTGGGGAGGCTTCTACAGACATGGCAGGACCCCACTCTATATCATCCAAGGCAACTTGACCGGCCCAAGATACCAGAACGAAATCTTGAGACCAATTGTTCAGCCTGCTCTGGAGGCCATAGGTGGTAATGCCATCCTCCAAGATGATAACGCTCGACCCCATCGAGCTCGTGTTGTGAATGAGTTTATTCAGCAGCATGGGATCATCAGGATGGCGTAGCCAGCTTATTCACCTGACCTTTCTCCGATTGAGCACCTCTGTGATGTCCTTGGTCGAAGATTGTCTACAAATCACCCCCTGCTAATGGATGTTGCACAGCTGACTGCATTTCTGCTTCAGGAATGGCAAGCTGTTCCTCAGGATACTCTCCGGACCCTTGTGGACTCGATGCGTCAACGCTGTCTTGAATGCCTTGCTGCAAACGGTGGTCATACCCGATTTTGAAATGTCTATTTGTTCAATATCTATTGTGTGACTTTTGAAAAGGTGGGTGACACACTTCACAGCTTCATTGCGTTTGAATGTGTGTTTCCATTTCTTTACGTGACATGTCAATTTGGTATTCAATAAATGCCGTTTTGACTTATACCAATTACGTTTATATCAGATTTGTTTTATGGTTTCATACAATGTTTTTCTAAGTGGCCCTTGACTTTTGACGAGTAGTATATATGCTATATATTTGTATACAAGTTCTATGAGCAAGGATTTGCCTCTCACTAAGTAGGGATAACGTTAATTTCTTGCAAAATATCCTGCATAAGTTAAATATCTTATACAATTAGACATAATGTCTAGTTTGGACTATTTCATCAAGCAAGGGAAGGCGCTTCGTATGGAGTCTGAAGAGTTGAAACAATTTGCACTTGTTGAGTATGCAAAAGTACAGGAAGCTGAAAAATATAAACTTCAAATGGAAGCTGAAGATAAAAAAACTTCAAATGTAAGAAAAGAAACTTCAAATGGAAGCTGAGAAATATAAACTTCACACGGAAGCTACTGAGAGCGAAAACCGTAGACTTCATGAGCAGAAGTTGTTCTCTATGGAACTTGAGAAAATGAATGTAACGAATAAAAATAATGCTACGGACACTTAAACAACTTCACAGAGGACCAATTCTAATTTCTATAAGATCAGATTGCCTCCTTTTAGACTTATCTCTGATGACGTCTTATTCTATCTGAATAGGTTCGAACTCACTTGTGAGTCTCATAAGATAGATAAGTCAGAATACTGTACACGACTTAAGGAACTACTTCCAGGTGAAGCTATGACAGCTGTAAGTATGTTGGAAGGACCTGATAAGAATAACTACGATACTGTCAGAGCTATGTTATTAAAAAAATACCAACTTGATGAAGACGGCTATCGTCTCCGCTTTAAATCTCTATTGTCGCAGAGTGGAACAGATTTTTCTGAATTTATAGCAAATATTCTTCTTACGTTCTCACGTTGGATTAAACTCTCAAAAACTGAACACACATATGAAGCCCTCATGGACTTATTGCTGCGTGATAAAGTCATGTCGTCAGTTAACACTTCTTTCCTTTCCTTTCTGCATGAGCGAAAGCCTACAAACTTGAACGATATGGAACAATATTGTCGCCAACGGCACACCCAAATGTAATTTTTGGCTGCTCTCAAGCCAGAGAAGGTTTACCCATGGCTTTGGCATTACCATATGGTTCTAATTTTTGCCGTAGATCACAAAGTGTTGATCGCAATTTTGGTAGGGAAGATTATCGTGATTTTAGACAGTACCAAGGAGGTCCATCACGTAGTAATTCTCCTTCTCCAAGAAACTGGAGACAATTTAATGGACCTCAACATTTTGGTTCCAACAATTCTGGAAATTATGGTAGGGATAACTACACTAGGGATTACCATACTTACAGTAATTTTTCTCTAAGGCAACAAAATGCATCTAATAGATTGTTTGACCCAAGAGGAAATAGTAATAGCAACAATGCTAACTGGGGTTCAAATCAGAATAATGGTCCCAATAGAGGAAATAACAATGGTCCCAATAGAGATAATAGTTGTGATCGATCTCGATATGGTGGTAGATCTCAAAATGATAGATCGCATCGCCATGCTAAATCTACTCAACAGGAGCCTCAGGTTATTGTTAATCAGGGTAACAATAATAATAATGTCTCTAATGCCACTGCGCGTTCTGCTTTCGATTTTAATCGAGCATCTCAGTGCCCTGAGGGCACAACTTTATTCCAGCCTACAGCGGTGACTACCTTGAGTTGTGGTCATCCTCTACCTACTCTCCCGACGATTTCAGCCTTGTCGGCACATGACGGATCAGGATATTTAACACTACACAAGGGATTTGTGAATTGTAATCCCGTCTTAGTACCCTTCGATTCGGGATGCACAACTGTTTTGATTAGACAGTCTCTAGTTCATCCATCTTGCACAACAGGTAATATGGTGAAATGTGTGACATTCGGCGGGACAGTTGAGACTTTTCCGACTGCCTTAGTCCACATTGCCACACCATTTTTACTGGTTATATACACGCATGTATGCTCAGAGCACCAATCGCCGACATTACTATCGGACAGATACATGGTATAAAGGTGTACGCCGGTAAAATTGCTGCTTGGGAACGGCAACATAACCTTAATGCCGCCACCTTAACGACTGTGCCAAAATCTTATCACCAGGTACATTCTGCTTACGTAATAGATTCTGCTAATGTGGTTCGATCTTGCAGTATTGATGATACGATTGTTCATCTTATTAATTTTGGTACTTCTTTTAGCCCAGTTCGACATACCTCAGTATGTCGTTACTCTAACTTTAATTCTTCTTTAAGTACTATTATAGAAGAAGATCCTTCGGTTTTGTCTGACACAAACACTAACTTTATAGCTACGACTGAATCTACATCCAGTCACGTTGATTGCAACTTCTTTTCTGCTATGACTAGTGTTTTCTTTGCCACATGTACGGACTTAGTTATTAGTACTTATCTATACCTTTTGAGTTTCTTTACCTTTCTTACTGGGCCGGTTAGCTCAGTATCTTCGTGTTCTACGACTTTTTGTAGCACTCACTGCTTTCCTTTTAAACATCGACGCAGGTCCAAGTTTACCACTGTCTGGTTTTACACCTTTATGGTATATTTCTTGCTTTTTTGTTGCCCAGTACTCAGGCTATGACTTCACTTCAGCCTTTGAAATATACGCCTTTGTCAACTGCGTGTCCTTTGTCTGGCGCAAAATTTCAGATTGTCAGCCATCATTACACTCTTGGTCATCATTACACTCAACATGACGTGGGTATCATTTGTATATTCACAACTTTTCCGCACATCATTGCACGCTGCTATTTTTCTCAGACACTTTTATCGCCCTATACAACTGATAATTTCAAGTTAGTCTGTGCTACTTTCACTGCTACCCTTTCTCGTTTACCAGAGGAAGGACCGATTAACATCATACATTGGTCTGAAGTTTGCACGGCCACACCCGGTAGGTTAAATTTAAATTTGACTTTTTTCTCTTATAATATCCTACCGTTACCAAACAGAAATTTTCATTTGATTATTCGCAGGAACGGCTTCTCGATGAGAATCAGAGCTGTTTTGTTACATGTTTATGCAGTTATTCAGCAACCTGTTCTACGTGTCGCCTTGCGCCAGTTTGACTGTACCATTCAAGCCATTTGGAATTTTGACTCCGCAGTGGATGATTTTTGGTCTCTAAATGCTCACAAGACTTTCCAAGGCCGCTGGAGCTTTTGATATGGCCTACAACTTATTGAGGACATTGTATATTTCTGTAATTTTTTTTTTAACTTTCATGTGACAGTAGTAGTTAAACGTAACGTATCATTACAATACATGTCGGTAGTGAACATTTACCAAGTGTGAGTATTTTTTTTCTTCTGACATTGTTATTTATTTTCATTACCTAGCCCTCAGTTGTGCACCAGTAGTAACTGTTTATAGCTGTATTAGTTTCTGATTTCAGAAATAAGCTCTTTATTAGTACTGAATAAGTTAATTAACTTGTTTCTCTTGCCTATTATGCTGCATTTTGATTTTAGCTTTCTTTTTGTTTTTTGGTTTATATATGCATTGCCTTTTTGTTCCATGCTGTTTTACTATAATTGTATTTATTTTAACACAATGCATTGTTTAATTTCAATTGTTACCATGTTGTATCATTGCTTTCTTTCACTTCTCACATTTCATTGCTGGTCATTCTGCATTTCATTTCATCTTTTCTTTGAACTTTCCAATTATTGGTTCATAGTTAGTCTATACTTAATATACTTCATCTTTGTTTGAATTTGATTCTCTTTGCATACTTCACCTTCATACTCTACACATACGTCCATCCCTCTATTGTTGGTTTATTGATATGACTTAACATAGTGTAATTCTTTGTTGTAGATATTAGAATTTGATCGACCTCACGTTGTTGTTCGATGTAATTTTCAAAAAAAAAAAAAACAAGTGTTGATATCATTTTGTTTCCTCGGGGATCGGTGTAATCTGTTAAGTCAAGATTCTGAGGGGGAGTTAAGTGTTAGGGATTATTATGTACGGGGCTGATTTTTGTTAGTAAGCACGTTTAAAGTCATGAGATAGATTTTGTTATTTGGGTACTTTGGGTACTATTATTTAGGAACATAGATCAACTGAGTCTGTGTTAGTTTTAAAAAAAAATAAACAAAGAAACTGTTCTAATGTTCTTAGTAGTAGGGGGAAGAGACGGATGAGCTGAGCTCACATGTCAAACAGTTAGTTCGCGCATAAGCGACTTTACTGAGTTGTACTGAGAAACAGTAATCTCAGTCATTAAGTATCTGGCAGGGCTTTGAGATGGTTGGTTGTCTCACTAGTGTGACCAGAATATATTATTGAAGGGAAGAGTTTTTTCCAAGATATTATTCAAATGCCATGGATTACATCGGCTCACATTGTTTATGACGAATTGCTATGTATGCAATTCCTTTTTTCCTTTGATGGATGTTTTTTCTATGGATTTTTGTACGCTGTAGTAACCTGTGACAGTGTACTGTAACCAATTTTCCTGAAAGATATGATTTGTGGATATTTGCTATGTTCTGCAACCTATTTGCCATGGATTTTGTACGCTGTAGTAACCTGTGACAATGTACTACCTGTGATGTCTATGTTACTGTGATAAATAAACTGTGTATGAGTTGGATACGAACTCGTCTTACCCGTTGGTCTATTCCTGACCTAGGTTACTGTTGTGTGGGTGGTACCAGCGACTTACATACGAATTTATCGAACCCACGACATTCATCCAATATATTATACAACTGTCGGCCACTGCTGTAAGCCAGACATTAATAACAACAACAGTAGCAGCTTGCAGCACAATTTACACAGTAACACCTACGTTCTTATAGGATCTCGCCCTTTGAGATGCGGATGATCTAGCTAGCGAGAACCATTATAGTAAACAGTCACCATTTATAGCCTTCTACAACCAACATATATAAATTCGTGTGCGGCGTTTGTCCAATAAGATCTAAACAAGGGTAGACTGTAGTCTGTGCACTTTGATGTTTTCTGACACGATGTAAGCACTTTCATTTTAAAAGTGAATGCAACATTTATACTCACAAATAACATGTTAAATCTGTTATGTTCACGACATGCGAAAGTAAATTTCACATTTTCCATCTAGAAATAAATTCGTCAACGCAGCGTCATTTACTTATAATGGGACCTTCAAGAACCTTGCGTTTCTCGGTTTTTTGTTCTATTTTGTTACTGTGCTTTGGTTCGAACATCTGTGGGGGATTAAAAGTTTAAACGCTAATGCAACAAATCTATACATAGAGTAAATTAAGCTTAATAAATTTTGAAATTTAGTTAAGATTTAGAATTAAATTAAAAAAAAAAAAGACTATATCGGATATATAAACTGTTTTCCTAAAACGTGTGTATGTTCTGTTTATCTCTATATTTAAGATCCATTTGTCTCATGGGAAAGGCAGAACTTTTGTCAAAATGAGAGTCTGCATTGATGTTGAAGAACAAAGAAAAAAAAAATCAACAACCATGAAGTTAGAGACTTTCGTAAATGGGTGCTGGCATAGAATATAGTAATTGAAATTGTCTGACAAGATCACTAATGTGGAACTGATGACAAGATCCCTAATGTGGAACTGATGACAAGATCACTAATGTGGAACTGATGACTAGATCACTAATGTGGAACTGATGACAAGATCACTAATGTGGACCTGATGACAAGATCACTAATGTGGAACTGATGACAAGATCACTAATGTGGACCTGATGACAAGATCACTAATGTGGACCTGATGACAAGATCACTAATGTGGACCTGATGACAAGATCACTAATGTGGAACTGATGACAAGAACCAGACAAGTGCCAGTGGAACAAGACATGAGGAGAAGACGCTGGAGATGGATGGGGCACACATTGAGAAAATCTATAAATAGTATACGGTAGTCTGTAATCCCCAGAGTAAAAGAGGAAGTGGGCATTGGCGGATTCAGGGGGGGGGGGGGAGGCGACGGTGCGATCGCCCTTCCTTTAGGACTTTAAAAACCGTTATTTCGTATCAACCGCTCCAGTATTATTCCCCACACTTGGAACATGAATGTAAGTAATCGTTAGGTCTTTCGACAGACTAATTAAAACATGACTGGTACTGGACCTTGGTGAATACCTTAAAGGTTCCGAACGTAATTTGCAAGTAATTCTAAGTGGTGGGACAATGAAAGCTGGATCGTGAGCAAGGTCAAGCATCAGATATGATAACAACTGTCACAGAAGAGGAAACAGAATGGTGATGAAGATGACATAAAGATGGACGAACTAAAGGCAGCACTGAAGAAAATGAAGATGGGCATAGTAGCAGGACATGATGGTGTAACACCAGAAATGGTTAAGTACGTGGGAGAAGCAGGCAACCTATTACTCCCAAAGGTCCCACATTTAGCTTGGTGCAACAAGGCCATACCAAAGGATTGGGAGATTGCCATTATAACGTCGATTTTCAAAAAGGATAACAACCGACCGTGTGGAAACCATAAAAGCATATCCCTTCTCCGTGTCTCTGGTCAAATTTACTCTAGAATCCTGGAGCAGAGACTCAAACACCTAGCTGAGCCACAAATGGATGAGGTCCAGTGTGGCTTACGAGTAAATCCAAGTAATCTAGTCCTAAGCTTCACACTCAGACAGTTGAGTGAAGACGCACTTGAGTATAAGAGTGAGATCTATCGTTGCTTCTTAGATCTAAAAAAAAAACATTTAATAATGTCCCCTGGAAAGAGCTCTGCGATTGTTTGGCAAGAAAGAACATTCATCACCTCTGATTCATGCTATACAGAGCTTCTACAAGTCTTGCAGAAATTATGTGAGGACGGCATCAGCAGAATTCAAGACCAGCACTGGTGTAAGACAAGGTGATATTCTGTCACCTTATCTTTTCATACTCCTCATGGACGATGTCATCAAGGCATGTAAGGAGAGAACAGTAAAGTATTCAGTGGGGTACTGGAAGATGAGACAGGTCTGTATTTCATAGCTGGCATTTGCTAATGATATTGCCCTGATTGCTAAATCAGAGGCACATCTTCAATCCAACATGCAAGTCTGGAAACAAGAGCTGGCAAAGAGAGAGATAATCATAATCAGCTCGAAAACAAAAACCATCGTGATATCACGAGAAGAAAGAAGACATCAGATTAAGCTGGGAGAACAGGTCCTGGAGCAGGTAGAACATTTTAAATACTTTGTACTGGAAGAGAGGCATTAAAGAAGAGTTGGCTACCCAAAGTGCAGCAGCTGGGAGACTTTTTCAAGCCATAAATCGAGGATTCCTCAGCAAAACAGAAGTTGGTAAGAAGACGACGATGGCTGTATACCGCTCCACCTATGCCCCAGTCTTGGTGTATGGATGCGAGTCATTGGCAATGACTACAACCCTCACAAGCCAGATCCAAACCAAAGAAATGAGATATTTGTGGAAAGTGGTTGAAGTAATACGAAGAGACATGGTCCGCAACCAGACGAAACGTCAAGGCCTAAAAACCCAATCCCTGCAGACCTAAGTAGAACAGTCCTAACTGAGATGGTTTGGCCATGTCTGCAGAATTGGAGAAGATCGGCTACCATGGCAAGCATGGGAAACTAAGTGCCAGGGATCCAGACCTCCAGGACGACCAAAAGTCCGTTGGGAGGACAACATTAGACACTCTTTAAAGGACCGAGGACTAGAATGGAACCAAGCCAGGAGGAAGACAGCCGATATAATAATATGACGCTCTCTCTTACAAATCACTACAGCACACGGTAGAAGAGGAACGACTAAGTAAGAGGCGGGACAATGAAAGACAATAAAGGAAACCGCCATAAAACAATGAAACAAAAGACAGCGGCATGAGGGCGACACAAGGGAACTTCACTCGAACCTCAAAAACAGAGGTCTTTATGACAAGAGGCGGAAATTTCTGGATCAGGCGGACATACTCAAATAAAATAAGAAATGTTATGCTATAATATAAAATATTCATTAATTTTTTTCAAATTCTGTCTCTGTGTAGTTGTACCTTACTTGTTTGTAATTACTTTATACATAGTTATATTTTGTTTTAATAAAAATGAATATTTTTTTTAGTTGCTGTATTATAATACTACAAAGTTGTCACATTTTTTCAAAGGTCGTTATTTCGTGTTTTAATTGTCTAAAAATATGTGTAAATAGGGAGCAGGTGCGGGGGGGGGGGGTTATTGTGAAGTATCGCCCGTTCTTTGAACAATTCCTAAATCCGCCAGTGGTAAAGGGAGACAACAAACACTCAGAGAAGGGAACTGGAGATCAACAAACACACAGAAAAGAGAACTGGAGACCAACAAACACACAGAGAAGAGAACTGGAGACCAACAAACACACAGAGAAGAGAAATATAGACCAACAAACACACAGAGAAGAGAACTGGAGACCAACAAACACAGAGAAGAGATCTGGAGACCAGCAAACCAACAGAGAAGAGAACTGGAGACCAACAAACACACAGAGAAGAGAAATGGAAACCAACAAACCCACAGAGAATAGAACTGGAGACCAGTAAATACACAGAGAAGAAAACTGGAGACCAACAAACACACAGAGAAGAGAACTAGAGACCAACAAACACAAAGTGAAGAGAACTAGAGACCAACAAACACAGAGAAGAGAACTGGAGATCAACAAACACAAAGTGAAGAGAACTATAGACCAACAAACACACAGAGAAGAGAACTAGAGACCAACAAACACACAGAGAAGAGAACTAGAGACCAACAAACACACATAGAAAAGAACTAGAGACCAACAAACACACAGAAAAGAGAACTAGAGTCCAACAAATACACAGAGAAGAAAACTAAAGACCAACAAACACACAGATAAGAGAACTAGATACCAACAAACACACAGAGAAGGGAGCTAGAGACCAACAAACACACAGAGAAGAGAACTAGAGACCAACAAACACACAGAGAAGAGAACTAGAGACCAACAAACACACAGAGAAGAGAACTGGAGACCAACAAACACACAGAGAAGGGAACTAGAGACCAACAAACACACAGAGAAGAGAACTAGAGACCAACAAACACACTGAGAAGAGAACTAGAGACCAACAAACACACAGAAAATGGAGCTAGAGACCAACAAACACATAGAGAAGAGAACTAGAGACCAACAAACACACAGAGAAGAGAACTAGAGACCAACAAACACACAGAGAAGAGAACTAGAGACCAACAAACACACAGAGAAGAGAACTAGAGACCATCAAACACATAGAGAAGAGAGCTAGAGACAAAATAACACACAGAGAAGAGAACTAGAGACCAACAAACACACAGAGAAGAGAACTAGAGACCATCAAACACACAGAGAAGGGAGCTAGAGACCAACAAACACACAGAGAAGAGAGCTAGAGACCAACAAACACACAGAGAAGAGAACTAGAGACCAACAAACACACAGAGAAGAGAACTAGAGACCAACAAACACACAGAGAAGAGAACTAGAGACCAACAAACACACAGAGAAGAGAACTAGAGACCAACAAACACACAGAGAAGAGAACTAGAGACCAACAAACACACAGAGAAGAGAACTAGAGACCAACAAGCACACAGAGAAGAGAACTAGAGACCAACAAAGACACAGAGAAGAGAACTAGAGACAAACAAACACACAGAGAAGAGAACTAGAGACCAACAAACACACAGAGAAGAGAACTAGAGACCAACAAACACACAGAGAAGAGAACCAGAGACTACAAACACACAGAGAAGAGTACTGGAGACCAACAAACACACAGAGACTAACAAACACACAGAGAAGAGAACTAGAGACCAACAACCACACAGAGAGGAGAGCTAGAGACCAACAAACACACAGAGAAGAGAACTAGAGACCAACAAACACACAGAGAAGAGAGCTAGAGACCAACAATCACACAGAGAAAAAAGCTAGAGACCAACAAACACACAGAGAAGGGAACTAGAGACCAACAAACACACAGAGAAGAGAACTAGAGACCAACAAACACACAGAGAAGAGAACTAGAGACCAACAAACACACAGAGAAGAGAACTGGAGACCAACAAACACACAGAGAATAGAACTGGAGACCAACAAACACACAGAGAAGAGAACTAGAGACCAACAAACACACAGAGAAGAGAACTAGAGACAAACACACACAGAGAAGAGAACTAGAGACCAACACACAGAGAAGAGAACTAGAGACCAACAAACACACAGAGAAGAGAACTAGAGACCAACAAACACACAGAGAAGAGAACTAGAGACCAACAAACACACAGAGAAGAGAACTAGAGACCAACAAACACACAGAGAAGAGAACTAGAGACCAACAAACACACAGAGAAGAGAACTAGAGACCAACAAACACACAGAGAAGAGAACTGGAGACTAACAAACACACAGAGAAGAGAACTGGAGACCA
The DNA here is from genome assembly GCA_024509875.1 of Oreohelix idahoensis. Lineage (NCBI taxonomy): Eukaryota > Metazoa > Mollusca > Gastropoda > Stylommatophora > Oreohelicidae > Oreohelix > Oreohelix idahoensis. The sequence continues at coordinate 286,067 of JAMPIV010017494.1, read as the reverse complement.
ACAAACACACAGAGAAGAGAACTAGAGACCAACAAACACAGAGAAGAGAACTAGAGACCAACAAACACACAGAGAAGAGAACTAGAGACCAACAAACACACAGAGAAGAGAACTAGAGACCAACAAACACACAGAGAAGAGAACTAGAGACCAACAAACACACAGAGAAGAGAACTAGAGACCAACAAACACACAGAGAAGAGAACTAGAGACCAACAAACACACAGAGAAGAGAACTAGAGACCAACAAACACACAGAGAAGAGAACTAGAGACCAACAAACACACAGAGAAGAGAACTAGAGATAGAACAAAAGGGATTAAGAAGACAAAGAAGGACCATGAACAAACTATACAGGTCAGGGTGACCTTCCATGACTTTATTGAGGGGCGCGCCTTCTTAGAGCGCTAACTGGTAACGAATGAAATGAATCTAATATACGCACACACATACACTGAGTGTGCTGTCTTTATATGTCAAGTTGATGTTACGTTTATCGTGTGTGTTCAGATGGGAAGAAAACATGCATGTCTTCTTGCGTAAACATAATTACAAAGTTTAATATCATGCAGCAAAAATAGTAGCCAAATACTTTCTTTCATCCTTGAAAGTCGTAGATGTACCTGATTCTGAATTAATGCGAGGATGTACAGGTGTACAAAAGAAACAAAGTTACAACTGATCAGAGCATGTATATTCCCAGTGGCAACATACGGCTGCGAGACTTGGACACTCAATAAAACAGTTGCAAAAAAGATTACATCATTCGAAATGAAATGCTACAGAAGGATGTTGAGAATACCCTGGACAGAAAAAAAGACCAACAGAGAAGTACTGCACTCACTAAACGTACAGGAACATTGGCTCCTAAATACCATCGCAATAAGGAAGCTGAAATTTTTCGGTCATATAAAAAGACATAATAGTCTGGAAAAAACAGTGATGGAAGGCATGGTCCCTGGAAAAAGGGGAAGGGGTGGACCTAGACGACGGTGGACCCAGGACATCACAGAGAGTCTGAACTTGTCTTTGGCTGATGCAGGTCGACTTGCCCAGAATCGTGATGCGTTCAGAGCAGCTGTAATGGAGACAACGTTCTGGAAAGAACACGTCACATGATGATGATGTACAGGTGTGTACATCTTTTGTTCAATTTAAACAGATTAATTAATTAGCCAAGCATGCGTATTGTTATGATAGAAACAGTTTTTAAAAACATTACCTGCCCATCTCTACCATCACAATATCTGCCTGATTGTTAATCTACCTACATCCCTTCTACCAGCCTAGTACTTACCTAATAATAATAATAATAGTTGCCCATCGCAAGCGAAGATGGCGACAGCTTCAGACTTGAGTTGTGACACATCTGTGCCGTGATCTCATGTGACTAATTAATCCTATTTTGGCCCTACAGGCCCTGCCACATACGGGGCACACATGGTTAGAGTCGATAGTAGTGTTGCTGTGCATTCTGGCCTTCTTGCAGTACGCTTGCCTTCTGCCTTATCAGCTAAATTCTGTTCTGCAATGCGAGGACGTTGAGTAATGTTTGTCCGCCAGGCACAGCGAACCTGTGCGATAGTCTCCCAGGAGGAGACATCAATTTTGAAGCTGCTCAACGATGCTTTCAGTGTATCTTTGAAGCGTTTCTTTTGTCCCCCTGCTGTTCGCTTACCCGTGGAGAGTTCGCTGTACAACTGCTTTGTGATGCGTTTTTCGGGCACGCGAACAACATGTCCGGCCCATCTAGTTTGGGCCCTCTGCAGCAATGTGTAGATGCTTGAGATATGTGCTCTGTTGAGGACCTCAGAATTAGATACTCTATCATGCCACTTGATCCTGAGGATCCTGCGAAGACAGCTCATGTGGAAATGATTAAGCCTCTTGGCATGTCTGCTATACACTGTCCATGTTTCACAGGCATACAGTACTTACCTATAAACTTACTAACTACCTGCCTACCAACTTAACCATTTACTAACTTCCTGCCTACCTACCTACCTCTCACCATACCTAGCTACTTATCTACCTTTCTACCTTCCTACTTACCTGCCCCGTCTAAATACCTACCAACCTCACTATCTACCTACCTACCTACCTTTCACACACCGACCATCTTATCTGTCTACTCTCTTCTCTTTCTTTTTCCTGCACAGCCTTAACTGACACCACCAACATCCCACAACCAACATCCCCACCACCAACATCCCACCACCAACATCCCAACCACCAACATCCCACCACCAACATCCCAACCACCAACATCTCACCACCACAACCACCATTGCAACTATAACTAAAACAACAACAATAATAAATCATCATACTTTTGGCGCCAAGTCTATGTATATCTGAACCCATATTACCCCATCGCTTTCATGTTAACAGAAAAAGTTTTCAACATGACCAGTGTTGGATGTAGCGTTCATGCCTAAGACATTAGTTGAAGTGTCTCCATCTTGTACAACAAGAGAAGAAAAGTCGTACCAACATTTAATTAAGTGGAAATTTTATCGGAAAAGTTGAAAGTCGTCGTTAGTAGAGAATTGTGTGTTGACGCGACGTGCCATGTCTGCGGTGAAGATATTGCTAGCATGTGCGGTCATTTTACAAGGATCACTCACTGCAGGTAAGACAAAGGTTAACCTCGATGTTAGTTACTTGTTATAGTAGTAGAAGTAGTAGTAGTAGTAGTAGATGTAGTAGTAGGAGTAGTAGTAGTAGTAGTAGTAGTAGTAGTAGTAGTAGTAGTAGTAGTAGTAGTAGTAGTAGTAGTAGTAGTATCCTCCAGTCATAACTGACTGTGGAGATGATGCGCCCTGAGATGATAGCCCTCTGGTGCTTGTTTGTCTGATGTTTATTTCGGCTTGTTCTATTCTCTTCTGCTTGTTGTTAGAGCTTCTTAAGTGGTGCCGTTGGGATCATCTCCTTTCGTGCGATTGGCAGCTTCGCCCTCCCAGGTTGCTGGATTTATAGCAGGTGCTTTCATATCTTTTTGAATACATCTTTGAACTTCAGCTGCGGTCGCTCGACTGATCTTTTAGCCTCTTTCACTTGTCCGTAGAAATATATTTGGGATCGTACCATCTTTGCGGCGAACATGTTGAAGCCAGCGTAGTCGGCGCTGTTTAAGCAATTTTTACACGCCTTGAAGCCCAGCACGTTATAGCACCTTGACATTTGTCAATTTGTACTTCGCTCAATATAATGTTTAAGGTGGTGTATATGATAAATTTTCCATTTTCCTCGGACGGCTATTTTATATTTGGTCAGGGAAATTGTATCTACCACACTGAACGGTCCTTGCCATCTTATGTAGAGTTTGATGGTGCTGCTGGGCAGAAGCAGCAGCACTTTATCTCCCACACTTAATACTCGGTCTTTCGCCTTCCTTTTAAAAAGGCACGCATGCATCTGACGTGCTTCACGCTCGTTTTTGGCGGCTGTTTCCCAGCCGATTTTCAACCTTACCTTCAGATCTGTGACGTACTGAGATGCAGTAGTGACAGTTTTATCTGTTCTGGCATCAGTCCACGTCCTCATCATACCCTAAAGTGGTCCTTTGATGGGCCGCCCAAACAGTAGCGTAACAGGAGGCTCGCAATTAGATTGGTGGGGCACCTCTCTGTAGGCAAACAGGGCTTCCGACAAGAACTAATCCCAATATTCTGGTTTCTCTTCTGCCAGTTTGCGTACTATAGTTATAAGAGTGCCGTTGAACCGCTCTGCTTGGCCGTTCCCTTGGGGCAAATAAGGACTGGTGTGGATATCCTTCGTGCGGAAGATCATTAAAAACCTCCTACACCAATTTCCCACTGAATTGGGACCCATTATCAGTCAGAAATTCCTGAGGGAAACCCAGTCTCGTAAAGAACGAGAGTAAGGTCTCTGCGATATGCACATAATCTATGGAGGTGGCTATGACCGCTTCTTCCCACATTGTGCATGTATCTACCAGAGTCAAGATATACTTGTTTCTCCTCCTAGTTGTTTTGAACGGTCCCACCGAATGCCTGGGCGCCACCCGTTGGCATTGGAGACATGATTTAACGTAACGCTTGATGTCAGCGTTCACTCCCGACCAGAAATAATGGGCGTCGATGGGTTGCATGGAGGCCCCCTGCCCCATATGCCCGCCAAATGACGCTGAATGCCCTATGTCTAGAACTTGAGATCTATATGGGGACGGCACTACAAAATGAGAGTGCTCGTGTCCCCGTTTCTTCGTTTTCCGGTATAAGAATCCTTCCTTAGTATGTGAGGAGGGAGGTGGCCAGGAGGCAGTTTCTTGAAGCATACAGTCAAGGTAGGGTCTTCTGCCTGAGCTTTCTTAAGCATCTCTGAGACAGGAATTGACACCTTATCTTACTCTTCAACTTGCTTCGCTTGCGCCTAATCTGCACAGCGGAGAGAACTTGGGGTTGGGAAGGATTTCAGAAATATACATATTTGCACCCAAGGATTATGCCATAGATGGGGTCCGCAAGTATTGTCGCTTTTGTTCTGCCATCTTCATTTCTTTATTTAGTATCAATCATCGCAACCCGCAGATTAGGCGACGCAGCGCCTCGGTCCGCACATCTTATCTCTTTAGTTTCTCTATAGGCTGGGAGAGTCCGTTTCTGACTTTAGGGCCAAACCTTTTCCTCCATTCCTGGTACCATGCAAGATCCATGATGACGTGCTGATTTTTGTCTACGACAGCCAGCAGAGTTATGGATATTCGTTTAACAAAATTTGCAATATTTTTTGCTGGGCCCCTGGGACTGACTACCTTGAGATCCCGAAGTTTTCTGTTTGCCATGTTCTTGGTTGTGTTGCTCTGTTGATTAGTTAGCATTTGTACTCTTGGGTTCCGTAAAGGGGCGCTACTTTTGTTTGGGATGACTATCGTGGTGGCGCTTTTTAGACGGATTCGCTTCCGACTGGGAGCTCTGGCACCGATCAGTAAACAGTACCACCTGCTCAAGAGTTTCCGTCCCGTGCTCCACCAGGAATCATCTCATGTCGGCTTTTTGCTCTTCGAAAGCTCGTTGCTTTTCCTTCTATTCAACTTGGGCCTTTTCGTGCTCTCTGGCCATCCTTCTCTATTCAATGTTAGCCGCTTTCTTGGCTTCTATCCGTTCCTTATCTTCTTTCACAGAAGGAGCTACAAAGTTAGATACATCTTTGCCGGATAAGTCCATCTATTTAGCAATACGTAGTTATAAGTTGTATAGATTTTAGGACTCTACCATTCTGAGAATATGTTTACAAAGCTATAAAAAATTTACAACTGCTACTTAACTAGTAAACTCAGAATTACGACACTGAGTTAGCCACATTAAGTGAACTTCTTAGTTAAGTTTAACTTTCACATTTGTTACACAAAATTTTGTTTTTTTTTCTGATTATTCAATTATTCTTTATAAAATTTATTTAACTGCTATTTATACATACACTATATGCCCAGTCTTACTATAAATACACTCTTTCAGTAAATCTGATATTTATGTCAATCAGGTCTAGGGATATTAACTAGACATGTTCTATTTAGAGGACGAAGTCCGCAATTTGTCACGGAATTTCTTCCACTGCTTTGCAGTAGTGGTCCGATAGTGGCAAAAAATGAAGAGTATCTAATAATGGTCTTCAAAGGTGTCTTCCTTCGCACAAGACTACTCTTAGCAGAGTTGTTGATAGAAGGATAATGATGATTCTATCTCAAGATATTTCAGAAGTCACAAGCAATGCTGCATTGGGATGGGCAATTGTTAACTTATATCTGATCCGCCGCCTTTTATAAAGAATTAAGCAATTATTTATTACAGCTCGTTCAAGCCCCAACCTGATTTACGCAGTGGAATTCTTGTTGTTATGGTCTAGCTCTGTTTAGAGTGTATTTAGTAACTTGACTGAGACAAACATGCAGTACATTCAAAATGATTAAATCGATGTTAAATTTGTATATTTACAAACAACAGATTTAATAATCAACTAAGTTTAACAGATTACAAACTAAATAATATTTAACAGAAAATACTCATCATCGTATGATGGTAGTGTTTTATGAAAGAAGTCACTTGGCAGCTTTTAAGGTTGACTTAGCTGCAAATGGATTTTCTGCTCCAGCTTGGTTTTCTGGTTTTCTGCTGATCGGTCATTGCTTCTCGCGTTCCTAGTCAAGATTAAAGTCGCAGCACGTTCGAAATAAGATCAGGGAGTAACTGCAAAGCTGGTCCCGCGTCTGTAAGACCCTCCAATGATGGTGTCTACTTCTACGTCAGTCAACTTCTAACTTCACTTTGTTCCAGAGATTAGTACCAGAAACTGGGACCACCAACATGCCAATCTTGGTTCACAGACTGTTTGCCCAGAGGAATAAAGCACTGGACTAGGCCTCTTACACGTGTCTGGGGTGTTGTTATGTTCAACAGTGAATTTCCACTATGACTCTGTGCTTTTAGCGTCCTCAGATCCCAGCTTCCTTATCAAAACGGTTTTACTAGGCTCTTTAAGTCATTCAAGATGTTCCACAAAGTCCGGTCTGATATATACGAAATCGGATTCTAGTCTTTACTCTGACAAGGTCTTGTTGCGTTTTGGTAGCGATTCTCACAGAGAACTAGACTTAAACAAAGGCAGGTTATATTAACTGTCTTTCCCCCGATTTTGTTTGTTACGAAGCTAAGCAGGGCTCCAATTGTTTCAAACATGCGTGTTTTGTGGGCTAATTTAAAAATTATTTCCGCCTGACAGTAGAAGACGAGGAAGTGATCAGAACGACACAAATTAGCTTGAGAGAGCAACTAACAAGGATGTCACGAAATCTCATGCACGAAGGCAGTAAAGACAGTCCAGTTTCTCAATCACATACATGTGCCGACTTTGTTCATTTGTAGTCAATCAAGTAAACACTGCAGGGTGCACTCAAAAACTCTGCCACGGCGGCTATCTGCTGATAACCTGTTGTCACATATTAATATGGCTATATAGTCTCCAATGTAAGAGGTCTTTGTGTTTCTGCATGTCACGGGATTTACTCCCCTTGCTCTGCAGTGATGGGTAAACGGTGGCCAAATTTCTGAGTATCCACAGAGAGAATCTACCTTTAGCTCAAGATTACACTTGGCAGAGACGTGAATTGAAGAATGGTGCTTTAATTCTAGGGAGCCATATTGGAATTTGAAAAATAAAGTACTACAGCTGATAGGATCCAGACGTGTAAACGTTCTATCTACCCAGACCTGCTGAGAGAATTAAGAATGTTGCTCTTTTGATTTCAATCAGTAAAGTATTACTTCAAAAGCTCTGTTTATATTATTTTAAATCACTGAAACATACAAGTGCAGTTCACTAACAATGATTAAATGAACTAAAAATGTGTATATTTACAGATAACAAATTTAATAATTAATTATAGTTAACAAAGTAAAATAAATAAGAGTGCGGTGAATTGGGAATAATCTTTAAAGCTTCATCACTGGTGATGATCTGGATATGGTGTTGAAACATTTTTTAAGGAAAAGAATTCACTTGGCAGCACTGAGTGGGTACTTAGCTGCAAATAAGATGACGGTTGGCTTCTGCTCCAACCGGTGCTCGTTCTTTGCAGGTTGTTTCCTGATTCTTCTCGTCGCTGGTAAAGTCTGGTGGCCGCAATTCGTCCCTCGTAGTATCGTGGGGTAATTACGAAACTGGTCTAGTGTCTGCAAGACCCGTCTGTTGCAGAAGTCTACTTTTGACTGAAGGTCACTTAAACCACACACTTGTTTCACAGAATAGTACTTCCAATTGATACCACCGACTAGTATCATGAAATAAGAGAGACACAAATACCGTCCTGAGTGTTGGGTTACCTGATACGAATATCATGTGTTTTCCCCCCACCCCTCTTTCATTTCACCATCCCATCTGCCTCAGAACTTTACCCTCTCTTAGCATTAATGTTAATCCATGTGAGCGGAAAACAAACACTGCATTATTTAAAACATGTTTAATATAATAATTATGCACACCACGTCTGTCATCATTCACTCTATGCTCCACATGGAACTTGGGACTACCTCTGCTATTGGTTCTGTATGAGAAACCCGTAAAAGCCGTCACCAGCTTTTGTAGGGGTGGTTCGTGAAAACTTAACTTATATGCTACGGTTTCCAGCGTCGTATGAACTTGGACATCCACGAGCAATATGCACATGTTAATATTGCAAAACACTAGTTAAAATCTACAACTTACACCAAATTATCTTTTTGGACAATACAGACTCCTGACTCAGATAAATAGTTTTGACAACGTGGTTAAGATACTACTTACTCGTGATCTGGGGTATTACTTTACAATACAATCCCGCTATGACTTAGTTTTCAGGTTCCTAGGATTCCGGATTTTCCGAATTATTAAAGGAAGTTTTCTTGATGTGTAAGTGCACAAGATGCTCAAACACGTTGTCCGGTTCTTTAAAGTAGAATCCTGATTCTATTCCTTATTCTGGCTTTTTTTTGACGAGTTGAATTTATCAGTACCATAGACTCAAAAGGCGCTAGATTATAAGTCAACATTCGGCTCACAAATCCTCATTGCTACTATATGACATGGCTCCTACCAGAAATGTTGTGTTTTAACATCTCAAATGCCAAACTAATAGCACGCAGATTGTGCATATTGGTATGGGCTATCCCCACTACCCTCTCTGCGAAAATTCATTCATGACACAACAAATGTGATTTTCAAAAGTCATTCCCATATAAGGCATTTTCTCTTTCGTTGATGTCCATCATGTTTACACACGACTTCATAGATCTATCACCATCAACATCTTCCTAGGTGGAAAACTTATCGTAACGTTTGTCCACAACCAGTTTTGCCCGAAATGATTACATCCTCTACCTGGTAAAAATCCCATGAGTTATCTAAGTGCGTGAATATAATCTATCACCAGATTAATATTTCCTGTGAAAGCAACAAAACGGCCAGACAGAAAATAGTATCAGTGATAAGACACTGACTGTGTCCATCTCTGTCTTGTTTACACACTAAACCTTGCGCTCCCACTCACTGTCATTATCGTCCTATCTAATCTTACAAGTGTCTAATCTTACAAGGGATGGCCAATTAAACTCAGACATGGCATGAATTACTCAGTACACAAAACGAGAGGTTGAGCAATGTTGTCGGCAAAAAACATGAACACTAGGAAAACAGAACGGATAATTCTGTCACATTGCATGTAAATGGGGATTTTAAATAAACGTTAATAAACGTGATATCATCATAGCTTGTGTGAAACGCAAGTATCACCTCGAACACCTCACATTGTTTTTCTCAAAGATATAAAATAAAGTAACTAGTAATTTTGTTTTAAAATACTAGGATGTGATGTCGGCTGGTTTGGGTCAGGGTGCAAGTACAGGTGTAGATGTTCAGACGACAAATTTTGTGCAGGAGATGGATTATGTACCAATGGAACATGTCAGCGAGGATGGTTTGGTCCATCGTGCCAATATGGTGAGTTTTTCAAAACAAACATTTTTCTGAAAACAGTATTTTAAGCAAAACATCTCCCGTATTTACATAAAAAAATATTTAATGTAAGCCAATGAAAGTGTATGACAAAGTCACGAATATGGAACTGATAACAAGAGCCAGACAAGTGCCAGTGGAACAAGAGATGAGAAGAAGACGCTAGCGATAGATAAGGCACACCTTGAAGAAACCTTTTAATAGCATTACTAGGCATGCTTTGTTCTGTACAGGATGACTTGGCATGTGTTTGTTAAAGGCCTATGCTCCTTCACACCTACTTTCCGATGTGCTTTCCGCCGTTAGAAAAAAGTCCTAACCACTGACTGACATTAGCGTCCTATAAAGCTGTGACCAAAAAACCTCTCACCTCACAATGTCCACCAATTCACTTTACATACAACTCCGCGACACTCACTCTCGCCCTCCTCACATAAAACCACACATTATCCGTCCCCAAACTTCATACATGCCATTTGAACATCAGTCGCACTACAGTACATCGCTAACCATCGATGTAAACCATCCATCACCACAATCCAGACCATAACCATCATGAGTATTAATATCCACATGCTCTCATCTAATTTCAAATACATATATCAAAGCCTCGACGATAATGACTTGTCCTATTTACAGTCTATTCGGCAGACCAAGCACGAGAAGAGCAGTATGCAAACATCTAACTTAGATCTCCGACAGTACTTTAGAATCCTGTGACCACTTCTACTCTAAACCTAACTGGAACTTAACTCCTATTTTAAGCATCAAGTGTACGTACTTCTCTACTCTTAATATTCTCATAACAATACTCCGACACACTAAAATGTACCACGGCAACTATCACTATACCAGATCAGTTTTCCAGTTACGAACGTCATTAAGTTTATCCCATTAGATGCTTGGAAATCCACGTTGCAAATACAACCAGAATAAACTCCGCAACAGTGCCGGGACCTTAACTCGTACCGCATGAATGCATAGGTCACTAGACTCCTAATGATTCCCTCAAAACTATCCCCCCATTTCATCCGTGACCACCCCTTCGTACATTATCAACATTAAATCCTCTACACTTACTTTAAAGCAATTAATAATGGACCTCATAATACTTTTGCTTAACTTACAAACCATCAAGTACCCTATCCACTAATTAACTACCGATAGCTATATTCCCACTAATAAATGTCCCATTAATCTCATCAGCAATACAATTCATCTGACGGATAGTAAAAAATTGACACTCTAACAGTCAAACCTCCAACTCATCCACAAAAACTCCGGGTACCACCTCCGACAAGATACCTATTACTTAGCAATTTCACTATCAAATCTTTATAGTCAACAAATTTTTCTCTTGTGATCTCAAATCCTATTACTTCATCTGTATCAACAGTGACATTCTGCCACTCGTACAAGAAAGACATGAACTCTCCTATTTCTCTAACACCGACAGTAAGACAAATACTTCATGCTCAACCGATGAACTTTATCTAGGAAATATATAAATAAATCATATAAACCCCATTAAATTTCTTTTTCTTTTTTTTTTTTATTTCAAAAATTGACCTTACGTATGCTATATGCAATCAAAATCTAAAATGATTATATACGTGAATCCCGTGTGACCCCTTTGCCCACATCTATACCGCAGTGTCTGTGCAGAGTCCTACACTCACAGTCTCTCCGCATCCACTAGGCTCCCACTCTCATCTGTAACCGTAAATGTATTCGTGTGATTGCAGGCGTCCCCATCGCTAGTCACTCACTCACTCCCTCACCCGTGTGTCGCGAGTCCCAATCCCGCTACACACAATAAGGAACTTAAAAATCCTAGTTCCCACCACGGACTCTCCCAATCCTTGTGTCCTTAGAGTGAGTCTATATCTCCAACATCTTACTCATCCCGATCACCCATCATCCCAAGCCTGTACGCCTGTACCCCTGTGTCGTCTTGCTAATGTGTTAAAATCCTCAATCAAAGTTCAATCACTCTCAATATATACATCACTTAATCTATACGAGGATTCACACAGTACAAGCTCATTCATTGAATCCTGCTCACTGATCGCCGACTTTTACTGACATATCGTGTCCATCTCGTTGCATCATCACAATACCCACTTAGCATTTACTTCCCCCTGAATTGTTCTGATGATCTGACTTTGTGTCATCCGTTTGACCAGTGTGAATTACTCGGTCTAATTCTAGTACTGCACTAGTAAGACTTGTGTCTTTGAAGTCTCCTGTTATCTGATAGCTACACTGATCAATTACTCCGATATTTGTATACTTGTGCCATAATCGCCTCGTATACACAGATCGCAGAATCCAATCTCGTTTATTTCAGACCGCCACCCTATAATCACGACACGCGTCAAACTACTCTAGCTATGTGCCACCTAAACGTCCACCACCCTGTAACGTGACGCATCTGTCCACACCTAATGTTCTACAATACATTACATGTCAATCTCCCGGCTAAGCATGTACTGTCAATCTCCTCATTATACGCGACATACGGTCACCATCTACTCGACAACATCAATCAAACTTTACAATAACATATCTCACCCATAACCAATCGCTCGGCCACATTTTATGATTCTCATTAAATCTATTTCATGGAACCAAAATATTGTAAGTTCACACGGATTTAAGAGAGACTTCTCCTTCCCAATAGATGACAACACCTAACAGGAAAAAGTCGAAATCACTCTACACCATGATACAACATATCAACTCATAACAATTCATATAGTCATATCAGTAATACTATTGCATCCATGCCATACTAATGTGTAATCCACGCGTCCGCGTAACTGTGTACAATCTAGTTCTTCCCAGATCCATATATACCAGTGCCACAACCAAAACTATTTAGGTGACTCAAACACATCAGTCTTACCGGAAACAGATAACCCCGCTGACCAATTCCGTAGTAAAGTCCCTGGTAACCTATCTGCCCATATTAAGACTTAGCTCGAAATTACATTTGGCACAGATTTCGACACCGTCCCATGTTCGATCCGTTGATAACGCTTCTATAGACAGCAAACATGTCACCGTTTTTCGCTCTATAATCAGCCTAGATGAAAGCGTGACCCATGTCCCTAGGAGGAGATAGCAAGCCCATGTGCCAACCACAATACAGAATACTACTCAGATCGGAAAAAACCAAAAAACGCTACAGTATAACAACCACGGAAAATCTCGCTTGCACCCTCGTCTGACAGATAATTCGGCAATTCTTTCTACAGATGAAATACATAAAGCTCTTGAGTCTGAGGCTAGCTGTTATCGCACTTAGATTGGAAATGCCAATTGATGTGTCCCCTCTTTCACCTACACTAACCACATTAGCTCTAATTATCCTACTTCGGACAATAGGACAGTAAAATCCCACTGTCCATCTGAGCCCAACTCATGCAGAACGAAGTACAAAGAAAGGTCTTAAAATTTATTGATCCCACCCCTATGAAGATGTCCCAGTCAAATCCCATCCTCACCGGTCAGACCTCACTTCAAACTAAAATCATATAAACTGATGACTCCCTGAAAACGCTTATCCCGACTTCTGATAGGTTACTCACTATATATCAAACATGACATCAATTCCATCAACGTCTGGTAGGTAGACACATATCTCCAACAAAGATTACATAATAATTCCCCCTCCTCAGAGCCTGATCTCGAAATACTTGTAGACGTCAGCATCTAGGAACGATCTGCTCATTCACTCCTACCTCCAGGAATGAAATAGTCCTCATTACATCAAGCCTCACCCTATGACACTCAGTCCGGGACATAGGACCTCTACTGGGTCTCTACGCTCCAACTGATCAACAAACTCTGATAGTAATGCATACCATTATATCACTCATGTATCTCAAGAATTGAAGCCCACTATTTGAAGCGCATCACTCGGACAAGATACCAAGGATAGGACTGCCCCATCAGATCGTACTATAGCAATGTGTCCTATCAATCTTAATAGAGATAACTGCTACATCCCAAACAATACTCCCCAAAAGTAGACGACCACGATAGACCCTGAACCAACACATTCCGCCTTGACACACCTTTGACCCCCTAGCCCTGAGATCCACGGTGCGACAACAAAAACTGGCAAATGATAACTTTGATAACAAGCCAAGCTGCGCAATCAGAAAACCCAACATGCCCAATTGCCCAATGCATTTTACCATAAGGTAAGATGTCAAAGGACAGGACGGAACACTAGGACACTCAGTCGGAACCGAATACCGACCATACGGTGCTTGTCTCCTCATACTAATCCCGTCAGGTCACATGCCCAGACTCATTTCAATTACAAACCACTACACTTTAGTGTTGAGCCAAACGGTCCATCTATACGAGTTCCTAGAAGACAGATGTCTTGATAACCACTACTCATCTATAAAATCTGATCAACTCATCCTGGTGACCAGCGTAAAACAAAATAGTTGTATGATGGTAAAGACCTATAGATTTAAAAAAGACCATAGTTTCATGGACATAAAGGGACCAACCCCAATCACTCTGATAGCACACACTTTCTATCTCGAACCTCATAGCCAGCTATTGCCATCTAACCCCCTAGATACTGCAAAAAAGAACTCCAACCTCTACCTTACACCTCACTAAACCATGTCACGTCATACTACCATCACATCGTCATCGCTTTTGAATATCACCTCAATCCACGCACAACAGTAGCATCACTAAACACTGTCAAAGTAAGCACACTGACTATAAACTCACCAAGAGGGACCCGTCACACCGAGTCTTCCAACCCACTGTCTGTGTCACTACCCACGCGAACCCAGTACTCATGAATACCATGCTACACCTTAAAACAGATACCTCCTTAAAACATTCCAGGCAAAACCACAAATCTCCTACTGTGTCCCATCAATACCAATCATCATACTCCACTCAGCTGCCAGAATCTTCTCTTAACGCACTGCCAGAAACCTCTATCCTATTATCACCATCCCTCACTCATTGTGATCACACCTGTGCAGTATCTCCCTCCGATAGACTCGCGTCCCAATTGATATTCTATACCACGCATAGTCTCTCCATCTACTAATACACAGTACCCCTATATTGTTGTGTAAACCTCTCCGCACCCATCTAAACCACCTCTGCATCACCTGCCCCCCACTCGCCCATCCTCATCACAACAATTCCCGTCACTGTCAATAGTATGTTTCTATGTGCTCCTGCCTTTTCTAATCGCTGTCCCAAGTATCACTCCTGTTACACCATCCACACATAGAGACTACCCTGTATCACTCGTTGCTACTTTATCCCCGCACTATGACTGTCCTATCTCCCACTGTCACACCTAACACCCGTGCCACTTCAATGTTGTGTACAAGTGTCTCAAAGTCGTACACTTGTGTCTAACATATGTCTCCCACCCCCCCCCTCCCTGCTTTCCACCCATCTGACTCCCTCAGCTCATCTACCTGTGTTCTGTAATCTGCATTCCACCCCACTCACATCTCCCCTACATCACCTCAAGAGTGCCTACTATCCACACACTCTTGCACACTCCGACCTAGATTCTGTTCGTCACAACTCTCTCTCTCTATCCCATGCAGATTGTGACTGCCTCACACACTCACAGTTACACTCACACACTGAGACCCTCTACTACACACTATACCCCCCTACTCTCAATGACAGAGATAGACTCTCTCTGCTTCTGTTAATCAAACATCTCCTCCGGTGTACAGATAGTGATGAGTACTCATCACTCGTGAGCGCAACTAAACACTCCCCCGTTTGCTGTGAACACACTATCACCTATAACATGCGCTCCATCACGTAGATCAGATAAATAGGATCTGCCCTCCCTCCTGTGAATACACATACATACATAATGAATGTCTCACCTCATACAATACTGACATATTTGCATGTCTAAGATTCAAATCGCCTATTCTATCATGACCCTACTGACAGACAATCACCAACTTAAGAGAGAGACTCTCACCCGTAGTATATCACTCTCCCACGCTCCTAAAGATATAGATCACTATCTAATTCCCCCCATCCTACATAAATGTTGTATAGTACTCTATCTATATAACACTGATACCCCTTATCAATCCGCCTACGTGTCCACTCTAAACTTCCCCCAACTCCTCACCACCAACCCCCCCCCCCCATCCCCACCCTCCCCCCCCCATCCACATCCAACCATTCAAACCCTCCCCCAGACTCTAACGTCTCCCACTTCCAGAGAACCACTTTTCCCCCTTGAAAACTCATGTACAAGCGTACTCGCTACCCCCCATCGTATCAAAATGACGGTTACAGACACCCCCATCCATACTCCCACACTCCCACCACGCCACTGTTGTCAAATCTATGACCTCACCCACCACTAAGAAAGATAGAGTCGCACCTCAACTCTTTAATTCCGGAACTAATCATATACTTACCATACCCACTCACTCAACTGCGATCCCCTTCACACCTATAATACTGTGTCCTGTACATTCCAACTCCCACCATAGCCATAATGTATCTCTCCGACACAATATTCTCATGCCGACCGTCCTGTCGCGCCGCACGCCCTAGTGTGTCCTCTGTCTCAGACGCTGAGTGCTCACATCCCACACGCCTCTGTGTGTCACACCCGCCAAAACACCCAGCCGATACGGCACCTATATGGTTGTCACACTCGTAGTAGTCATGTTAGCGCGCATCGCCAGCACTGACTCCTCTCCACCACTTTTGTGAGTCAGTTGTATCCTCTGTGTTATAGCACGCGTCTGATCATACAGCGAGCTATACCTATGCTAGCGCGCAACTCGTTCCTCTACTCACAACTATAAGGTACTCTTACAAACCCCTACCCTCTAAACCTCACACGTTCGGAGCGCCACTCACGTTTCGATAGCAGACGATGATTGCACCGCATACTCGATGACTGCAGCCATCGTCCGTGCCTGTCCTGCGCGCTCCCCTGATACTGTCAATGCATGTTGTGTGTCGCTTGAGCCTCCCGTAGTAACACGAATAACACGTGCGCCTACCTCGTTAATACACACATACTTTATTATTCTTCCATGTTCTGCAACAATCCTAGACTGACGCACTGTTAAGAGAAAGACACGATGTCGAGTGTATGATTAATTCACGGCGCCGCGCGCTCTCTAGTGACCCCGCATGACAATCTTGTGCACTCTACTGCTCCTCCGCCTCTACAGAATCCATTACATTATCTACGTATTCTTTGCCCCTTTCTCTGCCCTGCACACAATTGGTTCGCTAGTTTCAGTTTCACAATGCATAAGTTAGGTTAGAACTTTTCCATGTTAATCCCCCCCCCCCTTTCCTTCTGTCGCACGTTCTTAGAAACTAAACAACGCGTTGGCCAGCTGCCAAACTGTCTAATGGTTGTTTTAAATACTGGGACGGGTGGAGAAAAAGTGCGTGTGTTGGCGGGTGGGAAATCGTATGCTTGGCATTAGTTAATTCAAATCTTGGACCAGCGATAGCCTTGGGCAAAAAAAATTTCAAACATGTTGTAGCTATTTATAGTTACAACATGTCTCTAAAGAATAGGAGGGGTGAATGCGTTTGCGGGTGGTAACCCTTTTGAACGATTATAGTAGAGAAAATACAAATACTGTGTCCAATTCTTAGTAACAGTGTGACCTTTGTCCTCAACGATTTTTCAAATCTACTAGTCGGGTTATATCGGACAATTTACGTTACTAGGTTTTTTGAATAAAGAAAATTAAGCGGGGTGTTAAAAAGGAGTTATTTTATCACATCTCTCCCCTGTTAAAAGCCTGCATCCCAATGCAGCTTTATAATCCGTTTTAACAATCCCGATCAAATTAACTCAACTAGACTTTTAGATTATCCTTGGGTTTCTGCAGGTGGGTGCCTACTAAAAAAATCTGCCCCAACGTTCTGCGATCCAGGAATGTATTCAATGGTAAACGAGTAAGGTTGAATGAGCAACTACCACCTTAACAAACGTGCATTACCATGTTTCACCTGGGCCAGAAATACCAGTGGCTGGTGATCGCTTTGTACCACGAATGGTCTACAATACAGATAGATCTGGAATTTCTTGATCGCCCAGACTAAAGCCAAACATTCTTTTTCAATAGTTGAGTAGCTTTGTTCCGCTCTGATTAACTTGCGGCTGGCATAAGCAACTTGATTCAATTCCTCATCTGGTGAAGAGGACCTTTGTAACAATGTGGCCCCTAATCCAATATTACTAGAGTCCGTTCTTACCACGAATTCCTGACTCACATTATGTAATTTCAATATAGGCTTACTGGTGAGTTTTTCCTTTAACTCATTATATGCCAACTCGCATTCTGCTGACCATTCTATTCTATCTGGTTTTCCTTTACGAGTTAAATCCGTCAGAGGAGAACATACATAGTTTAAATTGTTAATGTACTTTTGGTAAAAGCCACAAAGTGACACAAAAGATCGCACATCCTTCTTAGTCTGTGGTCTAGGTGCTCTCTGTAATTTCTCTAGGTTCTTGGGGTCAGGGGTCATGCTACCCTGATGTACAGTATGTCCCAAGAATTCTAATTCCTTGCATCCAATGCAACATTTTGTTTGTCTAGCAGTTAAGTTTGCCTTTCTGAGTCTATCAAATAGCATATTCAAAGAGTTAACATGTTCTTCAAATGTTTCCGTAGCTATGAGGATATCATCCATGAAATTGGTAATACATGGGTTTTTCAGGGGATCCAACAACTTTCGCATCACTCTGGAAAACACACTCGGGGCATTTTTCAAACCAAACGGCAGCATGTTGAACTCATAGTGCCTTTCCGAGGTGCTAAAAGCCAGATAATGTCGAATCTCGGACTTCACTGGAATCTGATAATATCCCTTGCTGAGATCTACCTTAGAAAAATATTTTGCCTTATTCAGTCGGGCAAACAGTTGGTTAGTATCAGGTAATGGATCCACCTGAATTTCGGTGACAGCATTCAGTTTCCTGTAATATATGCACAGTCTATGTTCCCCAGAAGGTTTCCTCAACAATACCACACTGGAGCTATACGGAGATTCACTGTGAGAAATGATTCCTTCCTGTAACAGATAATCTATTTCCTCTTTTAAAGCTTTCTCTTTTTTGAACGGGATAGTATAGGCTCTCATACAGATGGGTGTTAGGTCTAATAATTTCATGTCATATTCCAACAAGTTTGTGTGCCCCGGTTTCTCCGTTAACACGTCTGTATGATTTTCCATAACCTTTTGAATCTTCTCCCTCTGCCCTTTTGTCAAATGGTTACTGACTTTCACCTGTGCATGAGTTTCACAGGGTTTTAGGGGTATTCATAAGAGGTGAGAGGTTCATTCTTCATCTCAGTAGCTATGGCCAAGGTCATTAAATGTGTCCCTTCCTGGATTTGTCTATCATGATATTTCTTTAGGAGTTTCACGTGATAGATTTTTTCCTTTCCTTTCTTATCTATCTTATAGTTAGTTCTAGATACCCTTTCTAGAACTGTATAAGGACCTTGCCATCCGATCTGAAGTTTGTTGCTGCTGCCGGGTAGTAGAAGAAGCACCTTCTCCCCCACAGCAAGCTCCCTATCCTTCGCTTTCTTATTGTAATATTCATCATGTTTCTTCCTGGCTTGTCTTAGGTTATCATTTGCGAGTTTAGAGCCTGTTTTTAAGCGAGTGGTCAGCTCGTTCACATACTGATATGATGAGGTTACAGCCTCTTCTGCCTTCTCATCTGTCCACGTCCTCAATAAGGCTTCCAATGGACCTTTGATTGGTCTGCCAAATAGCAGTGTTGCCTGTGCCATTCCGGTTAATGCTTATGTAATTGGAAGTATGGTGGTGGTGGCTTTTCTCTCGTTTGTTTGCCACCACACATCAATCTTCCGCTCCCAATTTTCCGACTGGGGTTTCCCCGCAGTTTCATTTTCAAAGTGAGAGGTTTTTCCTCTCTTTTATTTTCTTCCAATTCCCAGAATTCCGACCAAGGGATTGTCGGGTGGGACTAGGTTGAGGTTACTTTTTGTATCCTACTCATAACGGCCATTCTAACTTATGTATTAGAAGACTGGGTGTGCAAAGGGGTTTTCCTATCCTCGATGTCTACCGTATCATAATTATTTTTCCTTTTATTTTCAGGCCTGTTTTCACCTTAGTGCTTTTGTAGGTCCTGATGATTTTCCCAATGTGTGGGCTTTCCCTTGTTGCATTGGTCACAGGCCTCCATAAATTCTGCAATGTCCGCAGCTGCGCCTATCAAATAGAATGACATAGATACTTTTTGGCAGGTAGTACATATTTTCTCATGTGCACCGTTTGGTGCAACATGTGATCTTTTCATCGCCTTCGCCCTTTGTGAAGATGGAAGTACCAGCTGTCCATGACCAGTGGATTCAGTTCCAGCCTTCCTATACATTAGCTTGTTCTTCATGTAAAAGTCTCCTTTCTTTGGAGGGGTATGGCATTTCGGGAGTTTCTTGAAACACGGCTTGAGTGACCTATCCTCAGCCTGTGCCTTCCTCATCTCCTCTGGATGAGTATTTATTGGGTTTTCTTCCTCCTTCCTTGATTGTGACCTGGTCTGTACTGTTGCCATGATCACTGGTCTTTTGGGGTTTCCCAAGAAGACATACCTACATCCCAATATCAGAAAGTAGATTGGTTCGTTTATCACTGCTGCTCTAATCACTTCTTCTAGGTTAACTAGCGTTGAATGGCACACATTCAAATCGCCGAATTCCAAATTGCAAAGGCAATTGGTCACAAATTTGCTCTGCGTCTGCTCTTAACCTTTCTTGTATGAAATCTTTTCTTCAAGTGGCCCCTATGCTTGGTAAATCGTTCGTTTTATCCCCTCTCTGCCTAGACTAACCTCAACCAATGAAATCAAGTTAACCCAATATGACTGTTCAAAAACGCGTCCCCTAAAATGTAACTCCGAAGATTTTCAAAGTTGAGCGGTTACCACTGTGTATGTCTGCCTGTCTTCCATTTTTATTTTCTTTTATATCTCCGTTATTATTAAAGTTATTTTAAAAATTGAAAGTGATTATTAACCGGACAATTGTCCTTTATCTAGCCAGTATATTTTCATTTACTTCTTTATCATAGTTTTCATCTTTGTACTTTTCTTCTTTCTTTATTCAGAACAACATACTTTTACTCTAACGCAAGATAACATATTATAGGAATTAATATGTTATTCTAATAAACAATATTATTGTTTCTGTCCTTTCTTTTTATTTCCTTCTGTAGACAATATTACATTATCTACGTTTTCTTTGCTCCTTTCTCTGCCCTGCACACAATTGGTTCGCTAGTTTCAGTTTCACAATGCATAAGTTAGGTTAGATTTTTTCCATGTTAATCCCCCCCCCCCCCTTCCCTCTGTCGCACGTTCTTAGAAACGAAACAACGCGTTGGCCAGCTGCCACACTGTCTAATGGTCGTTTTAAATATTGGGATGGGTGGAGAAAAAGTGCGTGTGTTGGCGGGTGGGGAATCGTATGCTTGGCATTAGTTAATTCAAATCTTGTACCAGCGATAGCCTTGGGCAAAAAAATTTTCAAACATGTTGTAGCTATTTATAGTTACAACCTGTCTCTAAATAATAGGAGGGGTGAATGCGTTTGCGGGTGGTAACATTTTTGAACGATAATAGTAGAGAAAATACAAATACTGTGTCCAATTCTTAGTAACAGTGTGACCTTTGTCCTCAACGATTTTTCAAATCTACTAGTAGGGTTATAGCAGAAAATTTACGTTACTAGGTTTTTTTTTTTTAATAAAGAAAATTGAGCGGGGTGTTAAAAAGGAGTGATTTGATCACACTGACAAGCAAAGGAGAAATCTTGAATTCTTTGTGGTTGGATGCATCTGTCAGTACAGAAATACATGTAGACTTTTCTAGGTCACACCTTAACTCATTTAGTATATGGGGTGCCAAGACATTTCGAATAATGGCTTCTGTTTTCGTACGTGCATATGCAAATTTTGGCTCTAAAGTAACCGGAAGTAATTTTGATGTGCAATCCATAGACCTGAAAGTATGATTGAGTAGCACTGTATGGTATGCAAAGGCGCCTTCTATAGCAGCTAATTGCTCTTCTTGGACACCAATTTTATCAGCTCTGAAGAAAGTGGTTAACGACGAGCTTGATGCAGCTGTAACGACGGCTCTCTTATGTTTCTCACTGCTTATGTCGTTCTTAATATCACCGCGTCCACTATGGCTTATCGAAAACCCGGAGGCACATATATTGCATCGTACATTGAAGTTTGATGTACTCTTTATAATAAACAGATATTCCTTTTGTAAATCTTCTTTGAAACTGCATTTACGCTTTGGTACCATTTTCTTACAACAATAACAAAATGTGCACTAATAGTTCACCGTTTAAATTAAATAAACGTATACCGTGCGCAAAATCTTGGTACTTTACCACTACCTAAAATTTCAAATAACTGCGAATATCACATGGGAACTACAAAACTAATTCGCGGTCCTGACAACCTCTTGTGCTGTTTCGGCGCCAGTTCACTAATAATTAAAAATTCCCTCAAGTCAGCCACGGAATAATAATTTTTTTTGTAATCTGTGAGATTTATGCCAAATTGGCAAATTCGTCCGGAACCGGGACAAATTGGCGTCCCGGATTGCATCGAAAAAAAGTCGGGACAAATTATCAAAAATGGTCGAAAACCGGGACTGTCCCGGAAAAATCGGACGTCTGGTCACCTTATTGGTAGAGAGTGCAGAACTTGGTCCAATGGGAGAGCAGAGCTGGAAATTGGTCAGCTGATACATTATAATGCTGTGGATGATGATGTCATTGTGTACACTGATGGGTCTGTAATCCGTGATAATAAATCATAGTGGGGCTTCTCTGCTAGAGTAAAGGGCAGAAACGTCGCTGAACATAGCGGGACCTACATGATAACAACCTCCAGCATAAGAATGGAGGTAGAGGCAGCTACTGCTACCTTAAGAAGGCGGTCTGAGACTTTATTAACAAAGGCAGTTATTGTATCAGACTCACAATTCATGTTTCGAAAGGTCCAAAATGGATGGCACCGTCACTAATGGAAAACCTCCATAGAAGCATCGACATTTCTTACTTACTTAGTCGTTTCCCTTCTACCGTGAGGTGTAGAGGTTTGGAAGAGAGAGCGCCAGACCATTCTATCAGCTGTCTTCTTCCTGGCCTGGTTCCATTCTAGTCCTCGGTCCTTCAAAGATTGTCTAATGTTGTCCTCCCAGCGGACTCTGGGTCGTCCTGGAGGTCTGGATCCCTGGCTCTTTGTTTCCCATGCTTGTCGTGGTAGCCGATCTTCTCCCATTCTGCAGACATGGCCAAACCATCTTAGTTGGGACTGTTCTTTTTGGGTCTGCAGCGGATGGGATTTTAGGCCTTGACGGATCGTCTGGTTGCGGACCATGTCTCTTCTTGTTACTTCAACCACTTTCCTCAGATACCTCATTTCTGAGGTTTGGATCTGGCTTTTGTGGGTTGTAGTCATTGCCCACGACTCGCATCCATATGTCAAGACTGGGACATAGGTGGAGCGGTATACAGCCATCTTTGTTTTCTTACCAACCTCTTTCTTGCTGAGGAATCCACGATTTATGGCCTGAAAAAGTCTCCCAGCCGCAGCTTTTCGAGTGGCCAACTCTTCTTTGAGCATCGAAATTTCAACAAATAAAATTAATCTACAGTCCTGGTCATGCAGGAGTACGCGGCAACGAAAGAGCTGACAGACTAGCTCCAAGAGCACCCAGAGAAGGTGCAATGGACATCGATAAGAGAGAAATACTGAGCGCAAATCATGATTGCCTATTAGAGAATGACACTGCAATCGATGAATCATCAAAGCTAAGACTGCTGGCATTTGGCATCAAACGTAAAACCAGCAGGAATGGACGTATGAGAGGACACAATCAGCGTGTACAAAACCAGTGCGCATCAGGAACAATTAGCAGTCATACCCTACGACATTTGCTGAGGGAGACTGATCATCTGTGGGTTTGCCCGAAGTGCAATGACGTCGATTATGATCATGAACAACAACAACAACAACAACCTGGTGAATGAAATATTATTGTATGTAACAAAATGATATGCATGAAATAAATCTTCAAAGTCATAGACTGTGAAAATATGTAATTAACAGTAATAAAGAGAATAAACAACTGCATACTTTAGATATCTACCGTAAATTGGAGACGTAGAAGAAGAATGTACGTCTCTTCTCTTGTACATCACCATCTTCGTGTTCATATCTTAGGGACCTTGGATCTACCACTGCCTGTGGCATCTTTGAAAAAGCTTACGTAAAGGTGCATGCTTTTACAGCAGAGATGTCTGCATATCTGGTTTTACAAGATGAAGTTGTCTGGCAATAAACACAACCTCATACTAGTCGCTTGTGCAGAGATCTCCCAGATGTGTATTTTAATTAATTTAGTTTTAAAGAATTAGGAGGATAGCAGACTAACAATGGATTATCTTCATTTGCCTCCTCTCATCCACCGTCGTGGTCTACCATATTTAACCTAATTGTCAGTTATAATTGCTTTTTTTATTGTAATTTTATTTTGCATTTTTTGATACAATCCAATACATATTGTTATTTACCTTCCTCTAAGAACAACCCTGGTCTCTATGTTATTTGCTTCTCCAAAAACATATGTTCATATTTCTGCGGCTGTCGGTGTTTCTAACATCAGTATTTCACATTATTCAATATCACCTCTCTGAAGGTGTAATAAATATTGATTGTTGTGACGAAGAAAAATTCAAAGAAGATCTTAATAGGGAAAGTCTTGTTGCTATGCTAAACTTAGTTCTGCTTCTGCTTTGAACTACTTGTTTTGAGTGACTGCTACAAACTGTTGATCTTAAAAGTGAAAGTGATTTGGAAAGTGCCAGACACGGTGTTTAACGGTGTGGTAAGTTGGGATTATATAAATATTTATAGGGACTTAGTGTACTTACTGAGATCAGCTGTGAAGGTATCTGTATATAATATGTGTGGTGTGTTACAGATGACCTTACTTTGCTACCACATTTAGACCTCAATCAGACTTATTCTGGAATATTGTAATGACTACGTTGAATGTCTAGGGTTATGATATTGATGAAGTGTAAGTTCACAACAACAACAACAGACAAATAAACACTTTATTTAAGATTCACAACACTTTACACCACTATGACAAGCACATACATATACACTCTAGAAGACTAGCTTAAGTAAGTCAAGTGTTAACTTTTAAATTATGTATTAGTTTCTTTCAAGAATGGATATCCTGATCCAAATACAGAGTGAATCAGGAATCACAATCAAATGCAAACACAATGTCTATGTACAAAAATTATACAAAGGAGCTTTGTCCTGGCATAGAATATTATTACAATATGTGTGTAGTGTTATGCTCTGGTATTAAGAGGTAATACTGGCTTTTGAAGCTATGTTGTTGTTTGTCATCACGACTTCATGTGTTTGTTAATGGTGGAAATAATCTTGAAGGGTTCACAGTTCTTTTATTTGTAAAACATTAACTGTCCCTCTTGCTTTATTATTACAGTCAATTTAAAGGACAGTTATACAAGGGTGAGCTGCTCTGGCTGACAAAGTCTTAGCTTAGGTGTCTGCGGCAGGAAAACTGTCTCCTCTGCTCGCTTGCTTCTCAGTTATCTTGAAATACACCACTGGTCAATATCTTGGACAAGGAGTCTGCTGCCAGCCCGATGGATCCAGCAAAACTCAGACCAGGTGCTGCTCTAATACTTCAGTACCACGGTCCCTGAAATAAGAAGGTTGTACCTCCTTCTTCAGAACTAATATATAATATATTTCCACACTGAAGTACAGGACATTACAAACACAGAGTTCAGCGCTGTAGGCCAACTACTAGCTTCTCATGTGACAATATATACCAGTATTCCTCTCCCTAAGTGTTACAAAGCCTCTGCAATTCCAGCGTAAATTCCTTCTATACAATAAGGTAGGTGTCATGTTACTAATTGGCAATCCCATATATGCCAATGCAGTTATACTCCTCTCTGACAAGCTTTTACATGGTGGAGCAATATCTAGGCTTTGCCTTCTGTTTGCTACTGAACCCACACACATACAGACACAATTTATCAATTCATATTCAATTTTCATTATATATATATATATATATATATATATATATATATATATATATATATATATATATATATATATATATATATATATATATATATATATAGGAAATATGTCTAGTCTTACCACAATTCAAGGAAATATACACAAGTACGTTGACTGGCGATGAATTCTGGCACAATTTTGATCTGCCTTATCCCAGGATTTTATTATAAAAATATTAGCTTGCTCGCAACGCACTTGCTTCTCACAAACTATATTTTCCAAACTGGCCCTGAACTGACGCTTCTATTTGACTATATCGAACGCTCTAACCAATGAGACCATGTTTACAAGAGCCTTTGAAAAAATATTACCCATCCTACCGTAGCCATTAACAACCAACTAGTATTTGCAGTCCGACTAATCAGGTTTCGCCTTACATATTTCTACAGCCAATCAAATCGTATCTAACTTGTTGGCCTCATTTCCCCTAAAGCAGTGTTGTTCAAACAGCCATTATGAGCAAATATGATCTTGTGGTGTCAGACAACCTCACTATAGTATTTTGGCTATAATTTATTAAGTACTAGACCATTTGCGTAACACATAACATATTCTTTGTCAGCAAGTCTTAAGGTACAAGAATATATAAGTTTAATGGTGTTAAGTGGCTTCGTTCAAAATATGTATTATTTTAGGATAGTCGTGTATTTGTTTTTTTATTTTTCAAACCGCCACCTGTTCTGCCTTTTCGACTGTTCTGTCAGTATAAAGTCAGGATTTCAGACATAAAACAGTATTGTGTCATGTTTCATAATAAGCATTCAACATGTTTTTTAAAACCTTACCTCGTATCGTTAGTGTTTTTTATCACTGTCTATTTGAAAAATATCAGGCCTGCATGCCTTTCGCGTTCACTTTTTAATCGCGAGACGACGTGGGATTGGCATTCCTCCGTGCATCTCTCTCTCTCTCTCTTCTAAGCCCGTCTGTCTTTTAGGTTAACGTAGTGTATATAATGACATTAATGTAATATTATATCTAGGTCATTAAGCAGTTTGCGTATCTCAAGGTTTTCTAAGAAACACAGTACCAGTTTTATTTTTAGAAACGCGTGTAGTTTATGCAGTAGGCTTTTACTATCAAACGTGGAAGCATTACAGTTATGCAGACGAAGTAGAAAAAGGGGATCTCGGGTTCAGTCATTATGACGCTCTACAACGCAGGTGTACGCTATTTAGGGAAAGCACTGGTCTTTCACCATTCTTCTTTCTTTCTATTGAATTACTTCGTTAGGCTTTACATTTATTTTCTCATTTATATATGTGGATTAGAATTTTTCACGACAAACGGTTCAAGCGTCCACTACAGGCTGGCTTTTATTTTGTGCATGAAGGCTTTGCGGAGTAGCTGCTTGTTAAGCTGCTCTTCTAACTAAGCTGTGTTTTCTTCTGTGAACAAATAATTGTTCGTTGAGTTTTAGTTGCTTCATTGTCTTGTATTCCTTGACGCTGCCGGTGAAAACTGTGTATACTGTTGAATCCTGATGTATGGAACCAGCCAGGAAAAAAGAAAGAGTGAAGTCAGGAGCTCAGGTGAGACTCTCCTGCTTGGTTTGGAATGATGGGTTTTCAACATGCTGCGCCTCAGAGGGGAATAATTCGACTAGGCTGGTCTGATGCATTTTGTGGTCTTCGATGGGCTACTAGACTAGTCGTCTGTCCCTTAAATTCGCACTAGAGCAAAGCGATTTCCTTCGCAACTATAATGTACAGGTATAATGTACAGGTAAATTCGGGTTTTCCTTGGAAACGCAAGGGAAGTGTTACTGCGTGTCCTTGAGATACCTCGCCGAAGTAGCGTTTACAAACACAATTCTAATAACGGCCTGGTGATTGTTAAATCTGTTATGTGTAGTGTTGGACAGCTTTGTTGTGTTTAAAAGTAATTCTGGACAATTTGTATAAAGTCTGACTCGTATAGTTTTCGGAGATTTCTCAGCAGATGAAAAAAAAAAAAAAAAAAAAAAAAAAAAAAAAAAAAAATTGGTCTGTGCTGTAATAATTGCTACTGACACAATAGCGACAAGAGCATACCACTGTTTGATGTAGTCTGTCGTCTAGAGGGCTTGTAGCTGTCGCTGTATGCTTGGCAAGGAGCGGAAAGAAAAATGAATGAATGTATGTTTCATATATAAATATATATATATCTTCTTGAAGTACCATGACTGGTGGCTTAGGTGATCATGTCTCTCCACAACTTCCTGTCTCCAGTCCAGTTTATCAATTCTGTTGTTGACTTCTGTCCATGCCATGGTGTCAGACTATCTAGTATCTTCTCTCTTTGTCTTCCTCTATCTCTTTTTCTTTCTATCTTTCATGTTTTACCACGACCTACTCCAGCGTTCTTCTACTCATAACTTGACTAAATAAAGTGGCTTGCTTCTTTATAACATGTGACATAAGCTTCCATTGGTCTCTTACAGGACATGCTCATTACACTTTTTGGCTGACTGTTGTTTTTTTAACATCCTTTAACAATACCACACCTTTGTAAAGTCTAGCGATTTTCATACTTGTTTACTAATTGTCCATGACTCACTCCTATTTCACAGAATTGGTTCTATATAACACCGAAGAACTGTATTTCTTACTTTCATTGACAAAGAATTATGTACTACATATATATATATATATATATATATATATATATATATATATATATACATATACATATATATATATATATATATATATATATATATATATATATATATATATATATATATATATATATATATATATATATATATATACACACTGTAAGGAATCGGCGTTGCCCGGATTTTTCCTAGTAACTGTTAACGAAATGTATGACATGTAAAAATCAAACAATCAAACTAAAATACTTTAATATTCGAGTGAAAATGAATTTTGGATTAAATTAACGACTATTGCTTTAAGTGACTACCCTCGTGCCTTGTTTACAGTAATTACAAATTGATTTTTTAGTAACTGTTTAGGAAATCTATGAAATGTCAAAATCAAACTATAATATTTTGATATTCGAGTGAAAATGAATTTTGGTTTATGTTAATGACTACTGTTTTAAGTGACTATCCTCGTGCCTTGTTTACAGTAATTGCAAATGCAAGCCGCACAAAATACTGTTATTCCTTTTGGTTCCACAGGAAGAGTGATTTCCCTTTGCTTTTCACTTTCTTCGTAGTTTTACGAAAATACTTTTATTTCTTATGATGAAATCGCCAAAAGCAATTTTTATTCTGCTCCGGAGTTTTAGCAGGAAGCAAAGTAATTAGACACATTTTCTCTTTCCGACCTGGCGCACCAAGAAAGAATAGTTCAATTCATCCTATTTTTAACGTTATTACTACTGTTTTTCGTAGCACGCTCTTTTCATATATACATTGTTGCTTGTAAAGAAAAACATGATTATTATTTTCTGTCATTTATATCAAATATAACAGTGATTGGATTGAGCTGTATATTTTAAATAGAAGTTTCATTTCGGTGAAACACGACCCATTCAATCGAGACATACAGATAACGCCTTTTATATTGGGACAACATGTCTAAATAAAGACAATCTTTCATTTTGGTGTATTGTTTTGCTCTGGGCCAGTTTATTTTTTTTAAAGGACCAACAATAAAAATAAAAATAAAATAAAACTTAAATGTAGCCTTATTTTAGCGATTGGCATGTGAGATTCGCACATGTACAATTATAGAACTTCCTTCGGTCCAGCAATGTGATAAAGACGGCTTTCCTTCTACAAAATATATTGCAGTCTGTTTCAGTTATGAAGTGCTTAGTCTTCGAAAAAACAATGTAATATTTGGTAATTAAACAAAAACTATTTGGTACAATGTAATTAAATGTGATATAAACAGTAATTATAACTAAAATACTATATCAAAGTAATTTTATTATTTTACTGTCGCATACAGCATTAGTGTCGGTTTAAAAAATTTTAATTGCTATGTAAAATACAGAAATGTAGAGTTGTAAATTACGACCTTTCAATAATAATTAATTTTATCATTTTGATTGTTTCCATTGATTCATAATTTTAACATTTGCATTGCTTCCCGTGATTCAGATAGACACTGTTTACGGCCTTGTTTTACGCATAGAAAAACATCAGTAGAAACCAAATTATGTTACCTGGCAACACGTGACAAAATTACTTCCATTTAAACGGCCCTTCGAAGATCATAACTATTTAATAATTTTGTTTTCTGCAAGAACTAAAGTTTTTACTATAAAATAACTTAAAAATAATTGCAACGGAAAAAAACGATTTTCGGGCGAGTTGCTACAGTTGTTTTACGAATTGAAATTCGTTTAACCACGCATTTAAAAAATGTTGTACAACACATACTTTAAACCATGTTATATTTTCATTAAGATTAAACACGCACAATGGATGTTGATCGTCACAGAACATCCGTCGGTTTTAAAATATGTATCGATACCGCTCTGATCAACTTTGAAACCGCTTGGCCAAATGAGTGCCATTAAAATTACATAGTTAGAAAAAAGGAAGTGCTACAGAAAACTGATTTTTTTTTTCTATTTCCTATTAAATTAAAAATATTTAGTTAAACATTTTTAATTATCTTGCAAAATATGCAAATGTATGATCATTAATAACAAACATAAAATAATAGTTTTAACATTTGTGTTACGTCCCAGTAGTGAAACGTCGAAAGCTTGCCTGGTTTGGGCATGTAACTCGTCATGACTCCCTTTCGAAAACGATCCTCCAGGGAACAGTCGAAGGTAAACGGAGAAGAGGAAGGCAAAGAAAATCCTGGGCTGATAACATCAAAGAATGGGCAGGACACGGTTTTTCCACACTTGTACGCATTGCTGAGGATCGAGAGCAGAGGAGGACCCTGTCTGCTGATGCTTCCACCATGGCACCCCTACGACCCATGACGGGTTACGGGTTGAGATGATGTTACGTCCCATAATGGTTATTGGATATGTATTTATTTGATTATGTCCCCTAAGAAATAAATGGTTTCTTTGCATTTCTTATAAAAAAAACTTCAATTACTCACAATGATGGTCAAGAAAATATGGGCCTAACACCATGTTCCCAATATGTCTCAATGGGCGTGTAACGGGATTCTCCTACTCATAATGTCATAATTACAATATTAAATTATAAAATAACTGCATGGCGTTACTTGGGGGTAACTAAAGAGACTCTCTGCCAAAATACATCAAGAAAAAAAAGGCATGCGGATTTGTATTCAAAACATAGAAACATACTTTGCCTTTTATTTATATATATGAATAGCTTTGAATATGTAGATTAGCATATGAAATGATAGATATGATGGATAGGTTGACTATGAATTTATTAATACATGCAATAAAAATATGTAAATTACATTTGTGATATCTTAAATGAACAGCTGACCTGGCACAGATCAACACGGTTGCTAAAAGAGATGAGACAGTACAGACAGTAACAGACGGTGATGAAAATACGTGTCTAAACAGGCCCCTGGATAAGGTTATAGTGACGTGGACTGAACATTATTTATTTACCTGGTTGAGAGTGCATGTTCGTGAATCGGGTAAGTAGACACCTCAACACAATACTTCATACTTTTCAACAGTGCAGATGGAATGTTTTTGTGAATGAATTCGTTTCATCAAAGTTAATAGAACAGGTTTAAAACTATTCACCATATTCAAAGACCTAGGCATGTTAATAATGTCAGTTCGAAGATCCGTCTCAGAAACGGAGAATTGCCCAGGCTAAATAGCATTCTGTAAGGTGAAACGTTTTTTATGGTACAAATCTTTGTCAATGGAAGTAAGATAGCGAGTTCTTCAGTGTTATAAAGAACAAATCCTGACAAACGGAAGTGAGTCATTGATAAATAGTAAACAAGTAATAAAAACACAAGAGGCCACAGAGATGTTGTTTTACATAAGATTGTTAAAAATACAATAGACAACAAACGTATAAACATCACATTCTAATCATCGTTATAATGACAAATGTTTGTAACAAAAATGGTTGTACTTTTTCAGTAAATATTAACTTTGATGACAATGTAAGACGTATTATTTTATTACTGTTCGCCATAGTGGGAAATGACTATAACCCACAAAAGCCAGCTCAAAAACCTTAGAAATTAGGTAAATGAGGAAGGTGGTTGAAGTAACAAGAAGAAACATGATCCGCAACCAGACGATACGTTATGGCTTCTGTCACGAAATTGCCTCCCCTGCTTAACAGTAGTGGTCCAACTGTGGCCAAAACTCAAGAGTATCTAATACGGGTCTTCAAAGGTATCTACCTTCGCACAATATTACTCTTGGCAGAGTTGAAGATAAAAGGATAACGATGCTTCTATCTCAAGGGTGTGTTCATAAGAAATTTCATGAGTCAAGAAAAATGCTACGTTGGGCAGGGCAATTCTTAACTTATATCTAATCCGCGGCTTTTTATGAAGAATTAAGCAATTATTAATTTCATCTCATTTAAGCTCCCACCCTGATTTACTCAGTGTAATTCTTCGTAGTGGGGTATACCTCTGTTTAGAGTATATTTAGTAAATTGACTGAGACGATCATGCATTACATTTAAAATGACTAAATCGACGTTAAATGTTTATATTTACAAATAAAAGATTTAATAATCACTTACGTATTAACAAGGTATTTAAAAAAAAGAAATTTTATTTATCAGAAAATTATCATCATTGTGTGATGTAATTGTAGTTTGTAACGGAGCTCACTTGGCAGCTTCATTAAATTACTTAGCTTTCAGTGGCTGTTCTGCTCCTTCTGATGTTTTGGTTCTTGGTAGATTGGATCGCTGATCACGCTCGTCACTGGTCAAGGTTGTAGGGGGCAGCACGTTTACAGAAGTGTCAGGTAGTTTCTACGAAGTTGGTCCCGCGTTTTAAAGCCACGTCTGATGATGGTAGCTAGCTTCGACTTTAGGCCACTTGTACCCTTCTTGTTCCAGAGATAGTACCTTGAACTGGTTCTAACAATTAGTATGGTAAAAGAATAGAAACAATTACTCTATGAGTTTTGAGTTTCGCGACACATAGTTATGTGTCCAATTCTTCCTATTCCACCATCCCATTTACCTCAGAGTTTCACCTCAATGAGAATTAAGCTTAATCTTTCGAGAGAAAAGTGTCTTTACATTTAAATTGAATAGCTTAATAGTATAGATATAAATATTTATATCTTACGTTAAACTAGTTGAAAAATTTTCACAATATAGATTGAATATTTATTCAGTTACATCTCCACTGTTTGCAAAATTTTCGCAATATAGATATAGTATGTTTACCTAGACATGTATACTGATGTGTAAATGTAAATAGTATAATTAGATTGTACATCATTTCTTTCATCTTTCCTTCCCTGCTCCATATGGACATTGGGACTACCTATGCTTTTAGTTATCTTTAAGAAACTAGCAATAAAGCAGTAACCAGCCCATGAAGTGGTGGTTCATGAAATCATCATTCTATACGTTGAGGTTTCCAGCCTCAAATGTCTTGGACATCCACTAACAATTTTCACATATTAATATTCACATGGAAATATATACATATTAGTTCACATGTTAGTAATGAAAAATACAGAATGTAAAATATACAGCTTACGCCAATCTTGGCTCAGAGAAGTAGGTTAAGGCACACTGTGTTTCAGATGTAACATTTTACTTTTATCTAAAGTAATCTGTTCGTAAAAGTCGGAAGGAAACGATTATGTCATTCGTCTCCGGCGAGTGCATGTATGCCTTCGTCTGCAGGCGACTAATGTTATCGCTTGGCACGGATTGGGCAAACAAATCCCTGCGAAGACTAACATGGCCCATATGGGTTTTACTTGCGCTAATCTTAGCAAAACTATAAAGCGCAGAGCGAAAGTGATGAATTATCGCAAAAAGTAGTGTAATTGGTTGTAAAAACTAAAAATCGGTTTTTACGGGTGTGGGGATGATTGGAATTTGGATGGCATGTCCTAAAGCTATGATTCCCTATCGACTTTGTCAACAGTCATGCAACGTTATAAGGGCTAGTTTTCTGCCGCTTACAGTCCGTCGTAAAATGCGTGTCAGATCTGCACTATTTGCACCTTCCATGAGGCTGATAGCTCTGTTTCTTCCTGGTGCTGGTCTGTGGTTGTTGCAGTTTGTGTGTTGTATTATTCATGGCTTGTGAAGCACGAGCTTTAGTGGCAGCGTGATATGTTGGATTGGGGTGATTATAGTGGCCGCGCGTCATTGAAAAGTTAACTTCCACCTCCACAGTTTCCTACGATTCTGCAAAGGTTATCACCTGATTAAGAGTTTCAGCCCTGTGCTCCACCAGGTACCGTCTCATGTCAGTGGTGAGCAAGTCATTGAACTGCTCCACGATTATCATTTCTTGCAGCCATTTCATACGATTCATTATAGGTGCTGATGGATCCCGAGTTTACCTAGTACGTCTCCTGTCGTGTAGCAAATTTCAGAATTGATTGTTCTTTCTGTCGCTGTCGTAGATTTTCGATAGTGGGATTAAGACTTGGGTTGGTCCCTTCTGAATAGATTAGAATAAGTGATAGTCACAGTGAGAAGTAGTAATAGCAATAGATTTCCACGAGTGAGATGGTAGAAATGAGATAGAGGCTGTCTCTGAAATCAAGAAATCTTCTCTCTTTCACCTATCTTCTACGACAGATTTAGATTGAGTCAGACAGTCTACACACATATATATGAAATATATATATATATATATATATATATATATATATATATATATATATATTTATATATCCACTCACATACATACACACATAAGACGACAGTTAGACGTACAGACGTGGGTAAAACTATGACAATGATTATTTGAATAGTTTGGGAAAACGAACTGACCGACACGCTGGAATAAATTTTATGAGTAGTTTATTTATCAAGACTAAACTTTTCTCACAACATATAAAATCACATCAAGCATATACAAAAAAATCATAAACAAAAATCAAGAAATGCTACGAGAATGATAGACCCGTTGGTATGATCCTTCCCTCGATGTATAGCTCACAGTCCCGTTAGAAGAAAGTGATAGCCCAAAAAGTCACAGATACATATGATTTAGTCCAAAATTCTTCCCCTTTAAGGTATAAACAGACTGGATACTCTGATCTAGTTTAAGGGAATATATATAGTTAGCAATACCTTGCATAAAGAAAATGTTATGACAGCATACAAAAAATGAATGGGTGTCAAAATACCACCATAAAAGGGATCGCTCAGTCCTGCATTCACTCTATTCATTCCACTGTGTAGACGTGAATTCTTTTGTTATACTCACAGCTTTGGTAGCCACTTCGGGAACAACAAAAACAATATTTTTAGGACTTGCCCATACAGAATCTTCAATGGTAATCTTGGCCAAGAAAACCCCAGGTCCAAAAAGACGGGTTGAATTCACTACTTCCGGGACCGTTCTCTTGGGAATACTATTGTTTTGGATGTCTGTTTAAGTCACATAAAATTGTCCAGGCACGAGCGTTTATAGCGAGCACAGTGTCAACATCTTATATTTCAAACAAATGAGGAATGTCAGGTCGGCACCTTCTCTCAGTATAGGAATTTAGTTGGTCACACCACCACTTGTCAACAGTGTCGGGAAAGTTACTGATTGAAATATGTTATTTGCCACAAAGGCTGAAAATGACGAGAGTTTTCTCAGGAAGAATCAAATCAGGCTCGATGACCCGTTACTTCTTTAAAATCTTAAAGGTCATGCAAAAGTTATACGTCAAATCTTTAAGGTAAGAATGTTTGTTATTTTCTTCACAGATTTATCTCTTTACTCAAACGCTGGCAAAGTTTGGGTACCACAGTTTCACTACATATAAATAAAAAAAGCACATATCAAATAATTATACTTACTATGTACTCGGATATAACTGATAATTGTAAATGGCAAGCGTAGTGCTTGACTTATCATTTAAATTCCCGTGACGTAAGTTATATTCACAAAAATCGCTCATCATGAATTAGAAATACAACGTATTCCGTCAACACTCAATGATGAACAGTTATAAGTTAGTTTTAATAAAAAATATTCTCGTCTGAGTATTTGCAGTTAAGTTAAATTCCTTTATTTAGCTACAATGAGTTTAAAGCTAGAAATTATAATATATTCTGCATTCCACTGAGACCAAGTCCCTAGAAAATAATACAGACTTAATAATTTTTCTCTCTCCGCACAAATCTCACTAGCAAAATGAAATAAGTGATTTAACACTTTAACACTTACAAAATACTAGATAAATAATACAAGATTTACCTCAACACAGAACTATTTAGAACTTAAACCACTACGATCATACTAAATGACATCTCTATTAACAGAGATTCTAGAAATCGAACGAAGGCTTGTTCTAGTCTTGACTGCGAAGTTACTGAGTGAAAATGAAATCTCACTCCCTCCAGTATATATGAAACACCAGACCAAGATCTACGCTATTTCCCCAAACTACGCATTAGCCTCCCCTTCTCTTAACACCTCCTGTCTTCGCACCTCATGCCAAAATGACCATTCTGAGCGAATGCGTGATGGCGCCTTAACCACCCTGACACTGAGAATCTACCGAGGAAACTACGTGTCAGATGCAAAATGCCAGATAAAAGTCTGGAAGTGCGCCGGGGAGATGTCGGGATTCACGAACCACCT
The DNA here is from genome assembly GCA_024509875.1 of Oreohelix idahoensis. NCBI lineage: Eukaryota > Metazoa > Mollusca > Gastropoda > Stylommatophora > Oreohelicidae > Oreohelix > Oreohelix idahoensis. The sequence goes on along the minus strand of JAMPIV010017494.1, from coordinate 249,666 downwards.
CAGCGCTCACCGAGAAACTACGTTTTGACAAGTGAGAATACAGACGAATGTCGGCCCTATGTCTGAGATAGCCAAAATATTCAGTTATTTCGTCAATCTGCAGCGATTGACCAAATGCATTCTCACGCCAAATCGTCTGGTGCGAGGGACTGACACGTTACGTAAAAAGTTACTGACTCAATCAGCAATGAAATGCGTTTCTAAATGAGAAACGAAACTGGCGAAGTGAGAATGGGAAAAAAATATTTTTCGCAAACGAATGGATGCGAAAAATACAGGAAAAAGGTAAAGAGAGATAATAAAATAGAGGATACGGGTGAAAGAAAAGGAAGAGGATATAGGCAATTTCAATGATCATAAAACCTCTGTGACAGTCACTTAGCCTCTTGGAACGTGCTACGAAATTTCTCAGCGTAAAGGTGAACACACTGGAGCAAGGCTTTGTTCGGCATTTCATAATTGTTTTGGTCTTCCGCGGGAATCATTAGAAATACATCATAAGCTGATCCTCTGAGACGCTGGGATAGCTTCTTGTTATATATCTCCTTCTCTAAGTCATAAGTAGCAGCTAAAGATTTGAATCTAGACAAATTAACACCTATTTCTTCTGAGGCTTGGGAGCAGACATCTAGCTGTAAAGAAGCGCACTAAGTGCTACAACATGAAAGATGCTTCCCCCTTCGATAACGTGGGGGCTTCCCAACCCACTAGCACTGGAACCGTCCTTAACTTTCTAGTTCCTTCTTCAATCTATTTGCGTGGGCCCTTTGGACATTCTTTTGTGCCTTTTGATTGTCAGCCTTTTCATTTTCCAATGTCCTTTGCTCTTTTTTCTCTCCGGCTTCCGTCTTTACTTTATCGGCTTCCTTCTCTGCTTTTTCCCCTCCGCTTCTGCGTTCCAGTTTTCTTTCTTGGCGTTCATATGCTTTTTCTGTTCTCAACTGGTCGACTTTCTCGTTCCCCGCCGCTTTTTCTTTACCCTTTCTATCTCCATGTTCTTTTACCAAAGTAAACACAAAGTCAGTCAAATCATGGCTGAAAAAGCTAATTATTTCCCAATATTTAAGTACGAAGCGTGAAGGTTGGATTTATCGGCCATTCCGTGCAATAAATATGTTTACAGGCTATATAGCAATACAGTTGCTACTTCAACTTGTATACAATTAGTAGCTTTATCTGTTTAAAAATCTCATTTATAACACACAAGTTACAGAAAAAAGTCCCGGAGAATTGTCTTTTTCCACTTGACAAATGTTAAGAGAAAATATTGCTTTTATCAATGATTTCATTATTTTAACACTTATTAAGCACCTTATTGTCAGATTAATTAAAAATAATACCTCACAATAATTTTCCAAGAAATTAGAAACATGCTTCAACAAAATCTAGGGGAATTAACAATCAAGTTCAATTATCCCAAGACATGACACCACTTGTCGCGTGTTTGTCTCTCTTGCTCTTGTGTGGTCCAAAAATAGCCACACTTGGAGTGTCAAAATGTGAGACTTCAATGTCATCAATCTTCGCTCGCGATTACTGTTGGCAGAAATGTGAATAGAAAAAGAATGTTTATATTATTGGAAACGTCGCAGGAATTTTAAGGAATCAAGACAAATATTCATCCAAGCTGTCATGTACTTTTCTTTGAGAAAAAAAAAAATTTGCTTGTAATTTTTTATTTCAGCTCCAAACTGAATTAATTCAGTAAAAAATAGCTCTGGATTGTGATATATTTAAAATAACTGAGTCAGACGAGTGCAATTCACTCAGTAATGATTAAATCGACAATCAGTTTGTATTTACATATAATAAATTTAATAACCAATTTAGTTAACAAAGTTAAAAAAAGGGGTTTTTATAAAACAATGAAGCAGTGATGTTTTAATGACAAGTAGTCACTTTGGCTATTGTTAAAAAAAGTCTTTTGTTGGGTATGACAGTTATACTAAATTAGCCACGTGTTAATGATAATTTGTTGTTGGTGTTGGGCTCCGTCACTGTTGGTTCCCAAGGTTGTTGTTGACTGTTCGTCAATGTTACAATCGTCAAATTATGTGGCGACAGCAATGTCCAAGGGGATAACCACCTGAAGAGTCAAGGCAAACGTCTTCAACAAATTACAACGTACCTCGATTACCTGAAGTGAATTTGCAGGCTCCGTGCACATGGAAAACTTCCGAATAGTGTCGGGCCACTAGTTTTTAGACACCGTCTTACAGGTGGTCGGGGTATTACTTTAAGTATAATCCAACTGTTATTCTGTATGTAGGTTCATAGGACTTATGGTGTCCGGAACTATACTTGAGTTTTCTTTCTGTCTAATATCAGAAGATACTCTAATACTTGGTCATGTCCGTATGTTGTAATCATGTTTCTATTAGTTATCCTGGCTGTCTGAAATGTCTCCTTCTTGACAAGATGGAAATGTAGTGAAGGAAACCCAAAATGTTCGATCAAAAGCCCATGTGATATCGTTGAATAAACTCTACTCAGAAGTGGTTTACTTTAGTACTTCCATGTCAATCCAACCACGAATTAGGGTCTCATATAGGTAGATTTCCATTACCCTCATTTGTACAACATTTTGAATAACACACGATACTTCCTTTACATGTCATTTATCAGATTTCATCTGCCTGTCTTCCATGACCATATAAGGCATTGCTAATTCCATTTCGCCTGTCATGTTTACAAACTCACTACTTCACAGATCTAACATTACAATCTTTTTCCAGATGTTATTTCATCGTAATTGTTTATTACAACAAGGTATGGGCTGAAACGATTACGTATTTTTCCATGCTCCAAAATCACATTTGTTATCTTACTCTTTGTGTTTTAATTTTAACCAGATCTTCCGACACATCATCTGCGAACTGTAAGCTTATCTATCAATACCATCTGTCATTTGATATTGGAAACTGTGAACAACATGTTTTGTGTATCTTCAAAGGCTGGGTTAACAATAGGAATGTCGCTCAATGTAGTCTGGAACTAACGATAAGAGTTAAGTCAATGTGGCAAGTTCGTTTTGCACAAACAGAAGTCAATGTTTTTTTTAAAATGTTCGTCACACGATCAGGTAAAATTAAAGGAGTGACAAAAGATGATTAGAACTCAAACTATTAAACCGAAAACAACATCAAGGCGCGGGTGAGAATAAGGAAAAGGAATGGCACAGAAACGAGTTAAAATGTAACGATCGAAGATTGACTCGTCACTTTCTGAACGATATATTTCAGTAACTTACCCTGAGTTTAACATTGCGTAGACTGTGGGAGTGGATTGGTGAAAGTGTCCAATTGTGACAGCATAGCCTAGATCTTAGAGCAGGGGTCTAGCTTAATGGGATCTACTTTAGTAACACTGAGGCCGCTAAAGATATACCATTATATATATATATATATATATATATATATATATATATATATATATATATATTTATATAGATATATATATATATATATATATATATATATATATATATATATATTTCACGAGACAGATTTCGTGAAGCAACTTACTGTCTAATATTTGGTGCATAAATTGGACGGACACTCAAGAAAGTACGTACGCAAATGAATAACTTGAGAGAAGTCTTGGTCACAGTTCCATACATATAATCTCAACAGCATAGTCCTGGACATCAGTAGCAATAGTACAAAAAACTTGCATCAATACAATACGTGGTACAGTCATTCTAACGTACTGGTAGCAACTGCATTCAATGTAAGTGTGGCATTCACCCCACGCACATATATCTCTATGATCTGCATTCAATGTAAGTGCAGCATTCACCCCTCGCACATATATCTCTATCTCTGGTCTAATCACCAGGCATCTAAGTTCCTCCAGAACTTCAAAGAGCGGGAAAACCACAACGCGCTTATAACAAATATTGTAGAAAGGCATTCTTTTTAAGTGCACATTACGCGGAACCTCATCGCGTCACATCCAATACATCATAATCAAAATCATAGACACTATTCACATACTTTACAAAACACCGACCGTCTCCGACGACGGATATCCACAGACACCCCTTAACATCTCAGTATACTTCTCTGACAAGTTTGCTAACTACATTCACTCCTCACGCTTTTCTCGTGTGCCCGTAAACCTCCATTCACACTTGTACGCTCCTGAATATTCTTCAACCATACTACGTGCTTCTAACAGTGAACTTTTAAATGTAACATTCTAAGTTTGCGTACTTCAATAATAATACACTCTAAACAGGTTACACCATTCTCTACCCACACACATATATACACGTCATGTATATGATGGCAATATATATATATATATGGTGATGTGTGCACGTATGTATATAATTTTAAGCGGGGTTGGAAAGTGTGAAATAATCAACCTTACAAAGAAAAGAACACGTTCCTATCTCAAGCTGTTCACCAATATGCTGCAGTAGCCAGCTCGAGAGTTTTCATTGTCAATGTGGAAAAAAGTACCTTTCATCCCGGGGTCAAGGCGATTTTAAATGCTGGCGGGAGAGGTCTAGTCCACAACATCCCTAGTTTAAAAAGCCTTTTTTCCCGCAGCCACCTAGCGATCTACCTAATTATCCAGTGGGATCTACCAGTAGAAGGGATCGACTGGTTGCCTGAAGTGCCTTAAAAAGTAAAGTGTGTTGGTTATTGTGACCAATATTGTAAAGGTTTAACTATAACATGGTTCTTCTTCGCACGGCTGCAGTGACAATGGACAATGTTCTAAGTTTGCCTGAAAGACTAAGGCCGCTTACACACGAGCGTTTCTTGACGCGCGTTTCTCACGCGTGACGAATGAAGGAGTAAGGGATTTACAGGCTGCTCAGCCGAGCGAGACTGTCTATAAATCCGTACTCTTTCATTCGTCACGCGAGAGAAACGCGCGTCAAGAAACGCTCGTGTGTAAGCGGCCTAATGTCCATCAAACATCGAGTGGAAAACTTCGTTTTTCTCTTGAAGAGTGTGGGATGTCAGAGTGTGCTTGTGAGAAGTGCTAGAAATGTATACTCCTGGGAAAGCGAGTTTTGTGGGATGATTTTCTATACGTGAATGCAATGTTAATCATTTCAAAGTTTGTGAGCTTCAAGTAATGTTTACAAGGCAGCTGAACTATCATTGTTTTTGCAATAAATGTGACATCATGGCAGAAGGTGCCGGTAATTATGTTCGTGCTAGCAATGGATATAATTATTAGAATTAAACAGAAGTATTATAATTGTGTTATATTTTAAAAATACAGAAAGGAAGACGAATTGAACATATTTAATTCCGTAGTTCACATATTTGTACTGGTTTCTTCTAAGACTTAATGTTATTATATGAATTATCGTCAGGTTTGCTGGATTCATTTTCTGTCAACTTTAAGAATGAAAGCAGTTCCTTGCCGATCCCATGTAAATATGCCAGAACAGCACATGTCAGCAGCACCGCAATAGATATATACTGTGACTTAGACTTTGCAATAACAGAATTGATTCTAAGTGGCAAAGGCGTTAGGTCTCTGTGTTCTCTGTATATTAGTGGAGGTAAGTTGAGATCTGTGTAATATCAAACTCCAAACATTTTTTTTAAGAGGAAACATAATTTAGTCTTCAATGTTGCATAACGCTTGACGATATTTGTACAATGATAATGTCTTCATCAAATTCATTAACACATATGTCTTAAATGTTTTATTTTCTTTAGTTATGTCGCAGCAAAGTTTAAGTCTAACAGACTTTTAAAAGAGTAATGAATACAATAACGTAGGTTCTCAGAAATGTCGCGTCACAGAGACACCTACATAAGATACACATTTTGCACAGAGAAAGTGAATCCTCTCTAAAGAAGTAATCCTGACGATGATGAGAAGAAATTCTTGGACCTCTTGCGACAAGGTCCACTCTGTGATCTGAAGATAGACAAGCCCCCACTCCTCAAAGGAAGAATTACTATATATATATATATATATATATATATATATATATATATATATATCGGCCTCTCTTTCGTTTTCCTTCAGGGGTCCAAAGCATACCTGTTCTTGTGATGGCATCAAGGTCTCTTCTGAGGATATGGCCAATCCAGCTCCAGCGTTCGCCAGCGGCTAAGGATCAAAGAAGAAGAAGATATGTATAAATGTATATTAAGACAAATGACAAGGATTAAAGAATGATGATAGTAATGGATAGAGATCAATGCAGGTACGGCGAATTTGAACAAATAGTTACCGGTTAAATACACAAAATAATAGGACTGTTCATCATCATCATCAGTTGCCATCTCCACAACGGAGGTTGGCTGTAATGGATCTCCAACGTTTTTTGTCTCTTGTCTTGGTGGTACACTCTTATAGACTCTTTCCCGTTCATCTCTTGATGTTATCTTCCCACTTATAGCGCTGTCTTCCCCTTGCACGTTTACCTTCAACTCTCCCTTCTGTTATGGTCTTCTGCAAGGTGTTATGCCTTTTTATGTGGCCAAAGTATTTTAGCATGATTCTCAGTTTTAATTTATGAGATAACTGTTTGGATGTCAGTATATGTTTCATGTTGTTGAATGTAGCTTTGGCCATTCCTATTCTCTTCTTGATTTCTGTTTCACATCTGCCATCTTCTGTTATTATATGACCAAGATATACGTAGCTCTTGACTTGTTCCAGGATTTTCCCATTTACGCTTATCTTTAATGTGGGTTTATCGTCTGTTTTGCTAATTATCATAGTTTTAGTTTTCTCAATATTAATGTCGAGTCCATATTCATGACTTATACTGTTCACTTGCTTCACTAGTTCTTGTAACTCCTGTTCGCTTTCAGCTAACAACACGGTATCATCTGCATATCTAAGGTTGTTTATTGATCTTCCACTGATGTTCAGTCCTGGTATTTCCTGTATCTGTTTGAAAATTTTTTCGGTGTATAAATTAAATAGGCAGGGGGACAGCACACAACCTTGTCTGACACCTCTTTTTATGTCTATGTATGGTGAATAATTCCTTCCCGATCTTACTGTGGCAGTTTGCTCCCAATAAAGGTTACTGAGTATTCTTATATCTTTTCCATCAATACCTATGTCTTTGAGGCATTCAATTATTTTCTCATGATGGATTCTGTCAAAAGCCTTCTTATAGTCAATGAAGCACATATACATACTTTTTTGGACCTCTGTATATTTTTCTGCTAATCTTCTTAGGCAAAATATTGCCTCTCTTGTTCCACTGTTCCGTCTAAAACCAAACTGTTCTTCTTGGATTTCGCTGTCTACTTTACTTTTTATTCTTTCCTGTATGATTTTGAGCAGTATCTTAATTGCATGACTCATCAGGCTGATTGTTCTGAAGTCTGAACATTCTGTTGCATTTGGTTTTTTGGGCAATGTTATAAAAACTGATGTCTTCATGTCGTGTGGTAAATATCCTGTATTGTATATATCATTGCATATTTCTGTGATTGTATCTATACCAAAGCTCTCCAGAGCTTCTATCATTTCAATGTTTATGTTATCCATGCCTGCTGATCTTCCTTTTTGTATCATATGAATGGCATTCTCTACTTCTGATCTGAGAATGTGTGGGCCTTCATTAGAATCTGGTGATGGTTTTTTACCTCTGTTGTCCTCGAATAGTTCTTTTACGTATTCTGCCCATCTGTTTGATATGTCTTTCTCATCAAGTAATATTACACCATTTTTGTTCTTGATACAGCTTCCTCCTTGTGCAAACCGCGACCGATTTGATAATTTCTTTATTTCTTCATGCATATCTCTTGTCATGTGCTTCGCTTCCAAGTCTTCTATTTCCTTACATTTTGTTTCTATCCACCGTTCTTTTGCTTCTCTACACATAGTACGTATGTCATTGTCTATTGTTTTATATTCTGGAGTATTTTTTGCTTTCTTTCTTTCTGCCATTTTATTCAAGATGTCATCTGTCATCCAAATTTGATTTTTCTTAGACTCCTTTTTAGGTAAATTTGCATTTGCTGATTGTATGCTTGTTTTTAAGCATTCCCATTTTGCGGTTGCTTTTTCTTCTGGGTTTTCTCTTCTATACTGCTCCATGCTTTCTGTCAATAACTGTTGGTATTTATTTTTGACTTCGATTAAATATTTCTGTTTTATATCTGGTTGTTTCAGCGCTGATATTTCTATCTGGGGTTCCTCCTGTCTTCTGTTTCCTGCTCTTTTCAGCTTTATATTTACTTTGATGACAACTGGATTGTGATCTGAATTTATGTCGGCGCCAGGATGTGTCTTTGCACTTGTGACACTGTTCTTAAATCTATGTTTTTATCATGATATAGTCGATTTGATTACGTGTTACATCTCCTGGGCTTTTCCATGTGTATAATTTCCTTGGGTGATGTTCAAAAAAGGTGTTACATATGACCAGCTGGTTTTCTTCACAGAACTGGATAAGTCTGTCTCCTCTATCATTTCTTGTCCCTAATCCATACTGTCCTACTATTTTCTTGTATTTTCCTTTTCCTACTTTTGCATTCATATCACCCATTACTATCAACACATCTGTAGATTTGACTGGTTTAAGTGTGTGTTGTAGCTCTTCATAGTATTCTTCTATTTCTTCCTCGCTGTAATCTTTAGTTGGTGCATAAGTTTGTAAGATTGATATGTCGAATGGCTTTGCTCTCATCTTTAGTAACATCATTCTGTCATTGTGTGTCCAGTATCCACATACGTATTTTTCTAACTCCTTCTTTATCAACATTCCTACCCCTCTTTCGTGTTTTTTTCCTCCTGAGTGTATAAGCGTGTACTGGTCTCTTGTTATGTAGCCTGTATCCAAAAGTCTTGCCTCTGCAACTCCCAGTATATCGAGTTTCATGTCGGTTGCCTCTAATATAAGATTGTCCAGCTTTCCTTCTCCGTTTAAAGTTCTAACATTCCATGTTCCTATTTTTAGGCTTCTCCTACTAGTTTTTAGGTGGTCTTTCTCAGAATGCTCCCTTTCAACAGAATTTAAGGAACACTCGTCATTATGTACTTCCTTACTCATTAGAGGAGTTGCCTCTTCCCTGTTAATTTGTACAGTAGATTCTTCCCCAGGGGACAGAGAGTTCTCTACATATCGGTTCTTATCTTGTTGTTGTGATTCCATTACTTTCTGTAGGAAGTACGTGGTAAGGCCCCAATCTCTTCCACGGTGGCTAGCCATTGTCTTTTTCTATGTCCGACATGCCTCTAGTGCGCCACACACTTTGCTGTTTCGCTTTGCGAGCCGTTGATCTTCTCAGATTCCTCCGCCTCACTCACCGTCTCAGTCTTTGTGTACTAGGGATGGACATTCCCTTGAGTAAGATTGCTCCTACTCCACCCATGTAGTTTAGCCAGTCAGCCAAGACTGTTGCCCGGGATGTGGCCACCGCCGTACACAAGCGGTATTCTAGGAGCCATACATGAGCTAGACAAAGAGAGGAGAACCAAATAGGATCCTGACTATCCTAAAAAGGACATGGCTGTCTCTCACCGTGAGGTACTATCCCTCTCTCTTTGTCACCCTTTTTCTCCAACAGTAAAGAAGCCTCAAGGCCAGTTTCGTTCTCTTGTGATAGTTTCATATATTCTCAACCCACTTCTAACCCAGGTTCTTTTGCTTGTGTGATTGATGTTACGTTGACCCTTGTGTATGTTCTCGACTTAATGATGACCGTAATGTCCCTGTCTTATGTTCGCTGTCTGTGAATATATGTGTAGTACAATGGTGGCTTATCTTGTTCCTGTGTCTACTGAATGAGCATACATGATCAGACACTTTAATGTCTTGAATAACTTGACGACTCAAATCTGACACCAAACATTTTTTATTTGTTGTCAACAACACATTCACAATGGCTACCTCTGAGCCTGATTATCAATAAATATATATATGAGACTTCATTGTTGACATCTCTACCTCACAGCTGCACTGGTCAGTAGCTATCATTATTTATCTTTGGATTAACTCAAGTTCTCTGCTGTCTACTTTGGTTCTCTACTTTCCCATCTTTTCATATACATGTGCTGTTCTCAATCTCCGAAAAATTAAGCTTCGAAGTATTGTCTGGTTAAACCTCCAGTGCTGGTAACTTATTCTTAGCTATAAACTGTTCCTTGCAAACTGTCTAACGTCCGACACTGGACCACGGTTCTAACCCATTTCTTTGCCTATCTACGCTCGTTTAAATATGCGAGTGTTTACATACCAGGATGAACTGCTGGCGATATATGCTGAACATATCTTGACATGATTAACTATCTGTTGTAGAGTTCTTTCATTAGTCTTCTCTTCTTCTCTTCTCTGCACATTGCAGCAGTATCATAACATTGTGTCTGGTCGATGTTGTTAGTCTAACGCTAACCTGTTCTCAGCTGACGACCATTTTAAGAGTGATATCTGCTCTTCCCTTAGCTCACTTATTTCTCGTGCTCCGGTGACGTCAGAGCTAAGTCTTACTACTCATAAATTATTCTTACTGGGTTAAATTGCTTATCTCTGATCATCATCATCATCACCCCCCCCCCTTTCTCGTTTTTGGGACCGGGTCTTTTCTGTTAGTAAATACAAGCGGGAAAAGGTGCATTGGATATTTTTCCTCAGAAACCCTCCCTCCTGTTATTTTGTGTTTTGTAACCCATGATTTCTGACTGTACATTGATACTAACTTGTAACTTGATTTTATGATAATAAAAGTATTAAAAACTTTATTAGCTTTGGTGTTTCTGGCCCAAAACCCAAACATTTCCCATATTTTGTTATCGTAGTGTGTATTCATTTACGTTGTGCGTCAGAATCACCAAATCGGTGTGTGCGCATGAGCGACTGGAACTGACAAACAACAGTTTGTTCAGAAGAGTGGTAGGAATAGTTTTTGAGAGACAAATATTGTCGTAATAAGAGACTGTCCTTACTCTTCCCCAGCCCGTATGAATCTACTACCTCACTTTCCCAAAATCCTTATTCTCACAGAGCCAGTCACTATCATTCAGCTTCATCTGAAATACTTTATACACTCTAAGGCACTGTCTAATATCCATCAGAACTCTCTCAGATAAAAAATTACGACAAATAAATGGTTAGCCGTCCACCTGTAGTTTAAATAGAGTGTGGTTGATTGTCTTTGTGAAACTAGGGTATAATCAAAAAAAAAAAATTACATTCAATTTTCATTAAAAGATTACTTCCCCTAGACAAGCCTTTTAGTATTTTTGGGCCCGAAACACAATAAGTATTACAGAATTTGTTCTTTCCACAGGAGCAAGAAGTTAGTGTTAAAATATTTGTCACCTTTGTATTCTCTGGCAGAGAAAATTGAAATTTCATTATATAATTGCTGGGATGGCGTGATTGGTTTTACAGTCACTAAAGGTTTTTGAAGTTAAAAAGAGTTGAGCTTAGCTAAAGACGCCTTGTTCTGACTTTTTAAGTCTAGTTAACATCGTATCTTCTCATATAATTGACTTCAGGGGGAGTTTTTGTAGTGGAGAATTAAAATTTCAGGAAAAATGTTTTTTATTTAATTGTTTTAATAAAAAAAAATTTCTCTACTTTTCATGTAAAAGTAAAATTTTTTTTTGTGTAACTTACCATTTTAGTGGCATTAGTCGCTTGCGTTTAGAGCCTTAATTGCCAGAAAACAGCAGCGATAAGTTAACACATTTAAGTTAGGAGGTGACACAAGTAAATTTATACTTTGTGATTTTTTTCTCGTAGCGAGTTTGAGTTTTTCCCCCTTCTTGTTCTTTCTTGCTATTCTCTAATAGTAGTAGCATCCAGTTCTTTAATCATGTCAGAGAGGATTCAGATGAGATCCATCATAAGGCTGGAGGCGAATGAATCAGGTTTAGAAGGAGAAGCCGCTAACTTATTTGTCAACCAGGAACTTGAAAGGTATGACGCGGAAAGGAAGGAAGCACAACAGAGAGCAGAGAGGAAAGATGCTCAAGATAGAACAGAAAAGAAAGAAGCGGAGAAGCGTTTATTGGAGCAGAAGAAAATTATTGCTGCGAAAAGGCTGCTTAAATGATGTTTCATTGCTGCTTAATTGCTGCTTAAATGATGTTTCATTGCTGCTTAATTGCTGCTTAAATGATGTTTCATTGCTGCTTAATTGCTGCTTAAATGATGTTTCATTGCTGCTTAATTGCTGCTTAATTGCTGCTTAATTGCTGCTTAATTGCTGCTTAATTGCTGGGATGCGAGGTTCAAAAGATCATTCTGGATGCAATAGAAAAAACATGAAATACAATAAAATCATATTAAAATCTAACGCGCGATACATTTACAGTTTACCTATTTTCTGCACTCGCATCTTCAATTAATAAAGCAAGAGAGAAAAAAAAAAAAAACTCCCCGTGAGGTTAATAGTTGAAAGCACATCTATTTATACAGAACTAAACTGTATTAAAGTTATAATTCCCTTAAGCGGCTATTGTATTAGGAAATAAACTTATAGATGTAACATTTAGTTGGCACTAGAACTTTAAAGATGGGCTTATTTAATAAGGTTAAATTTACACCACAATCCAGAGAACTAAATATGAAATAACTAGACCACTGATCACTCGAAGCTAATGTATAAATTACCGTCTGCACAGAAAAAAAATTTCACTCCAATAGCCAACAATTTAGATAAAATCTAGCAGGAATTTTTAACTATTTGCTAGTGAATCTTAGAATTCTGTCAGAACGAATGATACGTTGCCCTTTTCAGATTCTGTATTTATCTATTAGAAAGGCAAGATAAATGGTACATGTGAAAATTTCGTGCCTCTTCAGTTCCCAGGGAAGTCGAAGTTATTTAGCTGCCATGCTAACCACGATGGCCCGTCTGGCTTCCGATCTACGTTCGTTTCAGGTTGCTCGCACGAGCATGTGAAATTCCGGCGAGACTAGCCTCGTTCGCGGTGAGTTTCCTGATTCCTCAGATCGTATCCGCTACGCTGAGCGTTCCGTCTTTCGGGCAAGTCTGCCGGTGGCCACAGAAGTGTGAAGTCTGCAAGAAGCTTTCTTCTGACCGCTGGTGTCCGTCTTGCAAACGGTTCAGTGTTCGTACGGAGATGCTAAACTTCTGCTTCTCTGTTCTGGGGATTTTCTTGACTGCTTTGATCCTAGCCGCTACTCTTCGTTGATGAAAAGTTACAACAATACTGATGTTCAGGGATTCTAATGTTATAAAAAGCTAAAGTCCCTTTAATCATCCATCAAATCAGGGAAAATTCACTTGACAAACTAGACGTACGTCACAATCGTCCCCACTTTTAGACATGAAACCATTTTTCATGTTTTCTTCTTGACAATGGAGGTGACCTGATTGGTGACTTTAGGATGAGTGGTATCTTCAGTTTGCTCTTCTTCCTCTGTAGACCAGTTTCTACTCAAGAGGTCAGCTCCGACATTCTGTTTTCCTGGAATATATTCCACTTTGAAGGAATAGACGCTTAATAATAATGCCCAGCGCATAATCCTTGCGTTGAATTCCTTATTGGCACCAAGGAAAGCTAATGGAGCGTGGTCGGTTTGTACTGTGAAAGAAGTACCATACAGAAACTCATGATGGCGTCTGATGCCATGAATCAGAGCGAGACATTCTCTTTCAACGACACTGTAGTTGCGTTCAGCCTTGTTCAGTTTCCGACTGCCGTAAGCTATTGGGAATAGCATATTCGGGTCACTGTCCTCGACTTGCAACAATGTTGACCCGATGCCCTGACCTGACGCGTCAACTCTCAGTACGAAATGCTTCTTAAGGTCAGGTAACCTTAGGATGGGGTATGCCGACAACTGTCCTTTCAAAGTGCTGTATGCATGTTCGCACTTTTGATCCCACATGATCTTATCAAGACAACCTTTCTTGGTGAGGTCTGTCAGAGGTGCCGTAAGTCCCTTGAAGTTCTCGATGTATTTCTGATAATATGCACATAGTGATAGGAAGGAACGCACGTCTTTCTTCGTTCTGGGCCTTTTGGCTGCAGCTATTTTCTCCACGTTCTTCTGAACAGGCCAACTACAGCCGTGGATAATAGTATGCCCCAAGAAGTCTAGCTTTTCGAACCCGATGAGACATTTGCTAGGTCTGGCTGTGAGACCAGTTTCCTGTAGTCTCCTGAGGAGCATAGCAACCGTAGCAATATGTTCGTCGTAGGTTTCCGATGCAATTAATATGTCATCCATGAAATTATGGATGTGGGGACTTTGCAAAGGTTCTAACAGCTTCCTCATCATTCTGGTGAACACTCTTGGTGCGTTATGCAATCCGAACGGCATCACATTAAATGTGTAATGTCCTTCACTAGTGCTGAAAGCTAGCAAAGGTTTAACTTCCTCCTTGACTGGTATTTGATAATAACCTTTACTGAGGTCAATCTTGGAGAAAATCGTTGCCTTGCTGAGCTTGGTGAACAACTCAGAAACAGTTTGGAGAGGTTCGGGCTGGAATTCCGTAACAGCGTTTAGCAGCCGGTAATCTATGCACAGCCGAACTTCCTTATTGGGCTTCTGCAACAGCACTACACTAGAACTGTAAGGAGATGTAGACTCACTGATAATTCCTGCCTGACGCAGCTTGTCTATTTCTCCGCGAAGTGCATCAGCTTTAGCGCACGGGATGGGGTAAACTCTGGTTCGAACAGGGGTCTCATTTGTTAGTTTCATATCAAATTCGATGAGATTTGTTCGACCAGGTACATCCGTTAAGACTGCACTGTACTGTTTTAGTAGCGCCCTGGTTTCTGTTTGTTGTTCTGGTGAGAGATTGTAGCCGAACTTGACATCTTTAAAGGATTCTGTGGTTTGCAGTGGATACTCCATGCAACCATCATCATCTTCCTCGTCTTCCGTTGCTATGGCGACAGCCAGGAGATGCTCGGAGGATGGCACCGGTCTTTCCAAATATTTCTTTAGCAGATTTATGTGGAAGACCTTCTTTCCTTTGATGGAGATCTTGTAATTGGTACGTGAGATCTTTTTAAGGACGGTAAACGGCCCTTGCCATCCGATGCGAAGTTTATTGCTTCCGGTTGGAAGTAGCAACAAAACTTTCTCCCCTGGTTGTAGTTCTCTCTCTTTTGCAGCTTTATTGTATCTTTTAGCATGTTTTGTGCGGGCTTTCGTAAGGTTGGTAGTAGCTAGATCCCATCCTAGCTTTAGCCTTTCCTTGAGCTCAGATACATACTTGCTTGCAGAGACGACTGTCTCGTCAGCCTTTTGGTCTGTCAGGGACCGAAGTAAGGCTTCTAGTGGCCCCTTAATAGGTCTGCCAAATAAAAGTGTAGCTGGCGCGAATCCCGTAGACGCTTGGGGAACCTCTCGATAGGCGAATAAGGCAGCCGATATATATAGGTCCCAGTCTTCCGGTTTCTCCTGACTCAGCTTACGTAACATGGTGGTGAGGGTGCCATTAAAACGTTCCATGAGCCCATTTCCGGCCGGATGGTAGGGACTTGTGTGGATATGTTTGGCCCTCAAGATCTTAAAGATCTCCTCCATTAACAGGCTATGGAATTGGGATCCATTGTCCGTCAAAACTTGTTGAGGGAATCCCAACCGGGTAAAAATTTGCACGAGGGCTTCTGCGACATGCTTGGAATCTGTGCATGTTAGCGGTATAGCTTCGGCCCACATTGTGCAAGTGTCGACTAAAGTCAGGATGAACCTGTGCTTTCTTTTGGTCCTTTCCAGGGGTCCAATGATGTCGACAGCAACCCGTTCAAATGGAGTACCCACTATTGGCATTTGCCCCATAGGTACTGGGGGTGTCAAGTGCTTGAATGCTACCCGTTGGCACTGGGCGCAGGACTTCACGTACCTGATAATGTTAGAGTTCATTCCTGGCCACCAATAGTGGTTTTTTATTCGCTGAATAGTGGCATTTTGTCCCATATGTCCGCTAAAGGGAAGAGAGTGCCCCATTTCTAAGATCTGACTTCTGTACTGCGTCGGTACTAGGAGCTGGTTATTCCCCGTGTCCGGGTTGCCCGTTCTACGATACAATACACCGTCCTTAGAAAAGATGTCTCCGTTGTGTCTGGGGTCCTTAGCCATGGGCAGTTTTCTAAAGCAGGGCTCCAGAGTAGGGTCCTTTTGTTGCGCCTCCTTCAGTTCATTCGGCAACAAATTTGGCGCAGGCTCCCTCTCCTTCTTGGCTTGCTCTCTTGTGGTTACCACTGCCTACCACGGCTCCTTTGGTCTCCCAATAAACACATATCTTCATCCCAGGATAACTGGGTAGATAGGATCATCCATAATGGCCGCTTTAATAACCCCTCTGACAAAGTCAGAGTGTATTTCTACCAGTGCGATAGGCAGCGTCCTGGGTGCATCACTCGTGAAAACTCCACTAAGTTTGACGGTTTCCTCTGTCTCCTGACCGGGTTTGACTAGGTGCCTAGCGACGATACAACTGAAGCTTAGTCCAGTGTCAAAGAGACAAGTAGTTGAGGTACCATTCAAAATTACAGTTCCTCGAGTTGAGGGTCGGTCCCCCTCAGGTTTAGAATCACTGACATTGACTCTACCTTCCGAGGCTGTATGCAAACATCCGACGCGGTTTGAACCGGCTTGTTTGCCCTGATCAGACGTTCCTGGTGTAGGGGTCTTCCCTTTTCCTTGACCTTGGTGGCCGCGCTGCCACGTAGGCTTGGTGGGTTGATCAGAATTGTTGTTGGGGATGTATCGGGTTTTGTAGAATTTCGATTTTTTCTGTGGAGGTCTCTGGGTATTATTTTCTAGTTGGTTATAGTTCTGAGAGGAATTAGAGGAATAGGATGATTGCTCTGGATTTTGTTTACGAGATGGCTCATCTGTGGGTTTACGTTTAGTGCTGGGAAGTTCGGCCATTGCATTGGTATAGCGTTCTGCCTTATTGAGTATGTCCTCAAGCCTGTCTGCGCCCTGTTCAGCCAAAAATCTACGGGTTTCGTTTGACAAAGTTGACTTTATCTGTTCTACAAGAACAAGTTCAAGTAGTCCCTCATATGTAAGAGGTAGGTCAGATAATTCAATGCACTTTGTCAAATAGCCCGTGAGACGTGAAGAGAACTGCGGGAATGTTTCCGTGCTCTCTTTCCGGCTGTTTCTGAACATTTGCAGAAATTTTCGGGCGGTCATCTCAAACCGTTCTAGCAAGGCCTTCTTTAGCATGTCGTAATCATGTTGGTTCGGTCCCAGCTTTGTGTATACGTCATAAGCATTAGCTTTTAGTGACGTTGAGAGCTTAAGTGCCCAGCGGAAACTCTCTAACCCATACAGATTTGCGAGCCTTTCGAATTTGTCTAGGTAGCTGTCACTTTTTTCATTGGGGCTAGGAAAAGATTCTAAAGCAAAAGACATCGCCGTTAATTGGGCAGACTGAGTGCTGGAGAGATCCATTGACTGAGACTGGAGCGAAGACGGCTCTCCGTTATTCGAAGTAGAGGCGCCCCGACTCTCTAAAGCCTTAAGCGCCAGTTCATGTTGTCTTTCCCGCTCCCTTTCTCTCTCTCTGCAGTCTTCCATTTCTGCCTCAATTTTCTTGTTTTCTGCCTCAATTTTCTTCTGCTCCAATAAACGCTTCTCCGCTTCTTTCTTTTCTGCTCTATCTTGAGCATCTTTCCTCTCTGCTCTCTGTTGTGCTTCCTTCCTTTCCGCGTCATACCTTTCAAGTTCCTGGTTGACAAACAAGTTAGCGGCTTCTCCTTCTAAACCTGATTCATTCGCCTCCAGCCTTAGAATGGATCTCATCTGAATCCTCTCTGACATGATTAAAGAACTGGATGCTACTACTATTAGAGAATAGCAAGAAAGAACAAGAAGGGGGAAAAACTCAAACTCGCTACGAGAAAAAACCACAAAGTATAAATTTACTTGTGTCACCTCCTAACTTAAATGTGTTAACTTATCGCTGCTGTTTTCTGGCAATTAAGGCTCTCAACGCAAGCGACTAATGCCACTAAAATGGTAAGTTACACTGGAAAAAATTTTACTTTTACTAAAAGTAGAGAAAATTTTTTATTAAAACAATTAAATAAAAAACATTTTTCCTGAAATTTTAATTCTCCACTACAAAAACTCCCCCTGAAGTCAATTATATGAGAAGATACGATGTTAACTAGACTTAAAAAGTCAGAACAAGGCGTCTTTAGCTAAGCTCAACTCTTTTTAACTTCAAAAACCTTTAGTGACTGTAAAACCAATCACGCCATCCCAGCAATTATATAATAAAATTTCAATTTTCTCTGCCAGAGAATACAAAGGTGACAAATATTTTAATCACTAACTTCTTGCTCCTGTGGAAAGAACAAACCTGTAATACTTATTGTGTGGTCGGCCCAAAATACTAAAAGGCTTTGTCTAGGGGAAGTAATTACTTTTTTTTTTTGGATTATACCCTACTTCACAAAGACAATCAACCACACTCTATTTAAACTAGGCTCAGAATCCGGGACGAGCTAACCATTTATTTGTCGTAATTTTTATCTGAGAGAGTTCTGATGGATATTGGTCCTTAGAGTGTAGAATGATAGTGATGGCTCTGTGAGAATAAGGATTTGGGAAAGTGAGGTAGTAGATTCACACGGGCTGGGGAAGAGTAAGGACAGTCTCTTATTACGACAATATTTGTCTCTCAAAAACTATTCCTACCACTCTTCTGAACAAACTGTTGTTTGTCAGTTCCAGTCGCTCATGCGCACACACCGATTTGGTGATTCTGACGCACAACGTAAATGAATACACACTACGATAACAAAATATGGGAAATGTTTGGGTTTTGGGCCAGCCAACACCAATGCTAATAAAGTTTTTAATACTTTTATTATCATAAAATCAAGTTACAAGTTAGTATCAATGTACAGTCAGAAATCATGGGTTACAAAACACAAAATAACAGGGGGGAGGGTTTCTGAGGAGAAATATCCAATGCACCTTTTCCCGCTTGTATTTACTAACAGAAAAGACCCGGTCCCAAAGACGAGAAAGGGGGGGGGATGATGATGATCAGAGATAAGCAATTTAACCCAATGGTAAATTTATTACTCTGAGTCAAGGGGGTTACAGTAATAGGGGTTAAAGGTAAAGCTAGGTGTCATTAAATGTTTTCCTTTGATCAACTAATTTTCCCGGGAGGGGGGAATGCTCACAGTTAAATAATCCCGCTAGGAGAAATCCCGTACAATTAATACAGTACACCTTAATACTAGGTTGGACTAATTATAAGGGTAAAAAGATTAAATCTCCTTTTTCATTAAAAAAAACACGCTTGGCTGGCCAGCACACAGTCACACACGCACAGACTTACCAAATGGTGAATTCTGGCACTTCATAGGAAATACATTAAAAAAACAGCACTTAACCTTGGCTTAGGTAAAATATATTTTCTTCCGTGTACAGCCCCAGATTAGCGGGTTGTTGAAGTTAACAAAGTGTCCCGAAATCGCTGGACGTTGATGTTTAACGGTACTGTTTGTTTATTAGATAAAGTTCCTAAAGAATGGCACAGGCACTTGGCTAGATGTGGGGAATGGTGTGGTGTCTAAGATTGGCACAGCTGGTGGAGATAACTTTCTTTTACAGTAATGTCACAAACTACAAAAAAAAAAACACTGAGGTAAGTTCTTCAGGGGGTCGGTAAAATCCAATGATTATGCTTGACAGACGTGTCAGGGAAATCTATGTTCTTCTTCACGAATAGAGCAGTGAGTAAAATATTGCTACTGTTGACTGTTCTTCTTCCAGTTTGATAGTTATAAAAAAACGACTTTATGAATTGGGATTTTAAAATAGTCTTTGGGTTTGCTTTGTTTCTGTATACTTCAGATAGCTGAACCCCAACACGATCGCCACAAAGATTAAATTTCAAATATGTTCATAAGTCACTGAAGTAATCGAACTGAGTCGGCAAGACTCTAGATATATATTATTGCTGCGAAATGGCTGCTTAAATGATGTTTCATTGCTGCTTAATTGCTGCTTAAATGATGTTTCATTGCTGCTTAATTGCTGCTTAAATGATGTTTCATTGCTGCTTAATTGCTGCTTAATTGATGTTTCATTGCTGCTTAATTGCTGCTTAATTGCTGCTTAATTGCTGCTTAATTGCTGCTTAATTGCTGGGATGCGAGGTTCAAAAGATCATTCTGGATGCAATAGAAAAAACATGAAATACAATAAAATCATATTAAAATCTAACGCGCGATACATTTACAGTTTACCTATTTTCTGCACTCGCATCTTCAATTAATAAAGCAAGAGAGAAAAAAAAAAACTCCCCGTGAGGTTAATAGTTGAAAGCACATCTATTTATACAGAACTAAACTGTATTAAAGTTATAATTCCCTTAAGCGGCTATTGTATTAGGAAATAAACTTATAGATGTAACATTTAGTTGGCACTAGAACTTTAAAGATAGGCTTATTTAATAAGGTTAAATTTACACCACAATCCAGTGAACTAAATATGAAATAACTAGACCACTGATCACTCGAAGCTAATGTATAAATTACCGTCTGCACAGAAAAAGAATTTCACTCCAATAGCCAACAATTTAGATGAAATCTAGCAGGAATTTTTAACTATTTGCTAGTGAATCTTAGAATTCTGTCAGAACGAATGATACGTTGCCCTTTTCAGATTCTGTATTTATCTATTAGAAAGGCAAGATAAATGGTACATGTGAAAATTTCGCGCCTCTTCAGTTCCCAGGGAAGTCGAAGTTATTTAGCCGCCATGTTAACCACGATGGCCCGACTGGCTTCCGATCTACGTTCGTTTCAGGCTGCTCGCACGAGCATGTGAAATTCCGGCGAGACTAGCCTCGTTTGCGGTGAGTTTCCTGATTCCTCAGATCGTATCCGCTACGCTGAGCGTTCCGTCTTTCGGGCAAGTCTGCCGGTGGCCACAGAAGTGTGAAGTCTGCAAGAAGCTTTCTTCTGACCGCTGGTGTCCGTCTTGCAAACGGTTCAGTGTTCGTACGGAGATGCTAAACTTCTGCTTCTCTGTTCTGGGGATCCTCTTGACTGCTTTGATCCTAGCCGCTACTCTCCGTTGATGAAAAGTTACAACAATACTGATGTTCAGGGATTCTAATGTTATGAAAAGCTAAAGTCCCTTTAATCATCCATCAAATCAGGGAAAATTCACTTGACAAACTAGACGTACGTCACAGTTCCCACCACTCACAAGCGCCAGGAAAAAAATAATACAGATGCCTTCGAACAACACCGACTCATTGTTTGGAACCTTGGACAAACTGCAGAAAACGTGCACTTTTCGACGTATGGTTTTGGAATGCCAAGAATAAAAAGCTTAGCAGCTATGAGATATCGACTTGATCTCAATGATTTATACCTATTTTGTGCCAAAGTTACAGCCACATCCTTAATCCATCGGTTCTAGTGATTAACTCATTTCGTTCTTTATTCATGATCATTATCACTTCCCTTTTCGCTTCTTATAGAGCACGGAGCCATCAAATATCATTGACATATGAACTAAATAATTCCATCACTGAACAATGCTATTTGAAAGAGTGTATTTTACATAGAACACACATATGTCTTAGTCCTGGAAATACTAAACAAGAGATCGACGAATGGAGTGGAACATATTCTTATAATAACCAACACAAGTCATATTCCCAACTCTGTTCAATGTATTCAAAAAGTGAGGCCACAAAATTACAATACTATACAAGCAGTAAAGTGTAACACATTAATGAAAGTCCAAAATCAGAAAAATACATGATATCCACACAAATAAATATCTTCTCGCCGTCGGCGATTCAAATCCACCATCACCACACGAGAACCGCATCGCTCTCTCCAAATCTAGTTTCTTGCCTTCACCCATCAGAACTCTCCTTGCATTCATCCTGACCTGCTGACCTCGCAGTTTCGTGTTGTCAAATTTACACCACTCTACTGAATACCTCTCATACACGACTAACATTACGTACCTGCTCCAAGCGGAGCACAAACAATCTACTGTTTGTTAATCAAGTTGTGACATCTGCTAGTTACCCCCCACCCCTTTTTCCCACCTGGAAGGCAGACGGACACACTCCAAACACCAAACATCCGGCCCTTGTACTAATTACACATTCGTATCCTTCTTGTTCTCACATATCTTGCATAATCAATTAAACACCATATGGGGAGAAAGACCAAGAAATAAACAAGCATTCTACAATCGAGACAGAGTGTCAGCTTCAGCGTTGAGCTTACCCTCTATGGGTAATACAGTACATTTGTACTGCTGCAGTAAGAGGGCCCAAGGAATTAATTTGGAGCTTGTTGATTTCAATCACTATAAACATGAGAGTGGTCCATGGTCTGTCTCTAATACAAAATTTGAACCTAGTCTCAGGTGGCTACAGTTTCCGACTCACATACATTACCGGATGTAAGGTACTCTGGTGGTCTTGCATTAAGCAAGTCCCAATTCCCATAGAAGATGCGTCTGTCCGCAACACAAAGGGTTTGCGTAAATCTGGCAACAGTAAGATGGGTTTCCCGGAGAACACTCTCTTGATTTAGGACAAGGCTATCTCACAATCTTGTGTCCACACGATCCTATTTGGCATCTCTTTTCTTGTCAGCCAGGTAAGTCTAGCTGCGATGGAAGAGAACTGGGGAATGCGCTTGTGATACACATTCACAAGTCCAATGATACTTCTCTCTTGCTACTTTGTTTAAGGTGTCTGCAACTGTACAATCTTTGTAACTGTACCATCTTCCGGTTTCAGGTGATTATGACCTTCAGTATGTCCTGAGAAATTTAACTCCTTAAAATATTTGTAAAAACTTTACTCGGGCGTGCCGTCAAATTATGCTGCCTTAGACACCGCAATAGGGAAGACAACTCAGCCATATGGTCCTCCCATGGCTCTTGAATCAAACATATATCGTCGATATATGTAATAATATCAGGCCGATGACATAACAACTTTCCCTTCACCCTCACAAATGTGGCGGACGCATTCACTAAGCCAAAGCACATGACATTGAACTGAAACAATACCGTAAGGGTGCTAAACGTCGTCAGAGGTTTAGCAGCTTTAACAAGGGGTACCTGCCAATAGTTAGTAAAGTTTCAAATTCAACGATTATACTTATATTTTAGCTATTAGAATCACTGTTTGCAATAGTCTGTAAAACAATGGAGTGGAATAGGGAATAATTGTCAAACTGCCCAAGAAGGGCAACCTTGCAGACTGCACCAAGTGGAGAAGAATTACTCTCCTTTCAGTTCCTAGTAAAATACTAGGCAGGATAATTATCAAGAGAATTCCAAACTGAGGAACGAACAAGTGGGATTCAGAAAGAACAGAAAATGTGCAGATTTTATATTCACCTTCAGGAATATTATAGAGCAGTGCAGCAAATTAAGATTTAAGATTATATGAGAGATGTGCACTTTCTGTGATTCTCTATGGTGCGGAATGCTGGATAGTAACAGAGAAGGTAAGGTCGAAATTGTCCTCTTTTCCAAATGTTTTGGCCCAAAACCATCACCAAACAAAAACTGCTTACTCCGAAAAATAGCCAAAATCTGAACTTATTCACTGAATATACCTCGTATTTCTTTTTTTCCCCATTACAAAAGGAACTTTTTATGACTTTCTTCGGTAATTAAATTATTTATGTCCATTTCAAAACTTATATTCGTTTTGAGTTAAACTTAGTAGAGTCTTGAATGTGCATAGAAGCCTCGCGATACACAAATAACAAATGCCATTTAAGAATTTAACTTTCATATACAAAAATAAAAATAACAGATCAAGAATAATAATACATATTTTTACATTTTAAATGATTACTATCGATAGCTAGTAATTGGCAGTAATGCATCACTTCACATAACTGGAGTCCATCATCAATGTCAAACCTTTTCTGGACACATAAAACGACAGCCGCATTGGCAAAGCTAAAAACATCTTTGATTGCCTCATAATGCGTGTGTGGGGAAAATCCAAACTCATAATGACGACCAGTGATGTGGTATATAATGCCTTTGTAACCAGACATATGCGGACAAGACATGGCCAACCTACACTAAGCAGGAAAGAAAGGTCAATACCTTGCATCTACGGTGTCTACGACTTATTATTTCGTGGAAGGCCAAAGTGACAAATATCGAGCTTCTGTCTCGTGCTGGTCTTCAAAGCTGCTTATATAGCGTAGATTACGCTGGCTTGGCTATGTCCTCCGCATGGAAGGTTATTGCATCCCCAAAGATATTTTCTACAGACATCAGGAGGATGGCAAAGGAATAGCGGGGCCCGCAGCTGAGGTTCTTCTTCTTCCTCGTTCGTCCTAAAAAGGACGTTGCATTATGTGCGTTTACAGTTAAGCTGCGATATTTGCGCCTTTCGGCCGACACATCTGACTTCCGCATGGCATATTTGGTACCACGTTTGTTTTCCCACTTCAATCCCTACTCTCTCAGCCATACTGCAGTGATGCAGCCTGTTTCCAGGACTACCACTTTGAGGTGGAGTAGGGTCTTGGTCAGCTCTGGTTCGCAGACCCTAACGCAAGCTGTCAAGCTATGAGTCGCTGACTGCATTCATCTCTCTTGCTGCGCCTTCGGTCCCAGCTGAGGTTTAAAGATGTATGCAAAAGAGATATAAAGGTAATGGACATAAATCCAGCTACCTGGAAGGATGAAGCGGCCCCACTCAGACTGGGCAAAGAGAAGCTCTCACTCACAGACAAACACGCACACACAAAGGAAGAAAAAAGAACACGCCGAAAGAACGCAAGGAAAAAGCGACTGACGAATATTACCTTAGTGGCACATTCCCATGGTCAATTATGACTGAATGAGGCCACTAATACATATATAAACAATGGGATTTCAAAACAAATATGAGAAAATAAAACATGAATAATTAGGAAATTTGTTTTTTCTTTAAGCCTGTACAATGTCTTAGACAACGTGAAGATCTACTAAGAATAATTGAAAGGGCCAGGAACGATGAAAAACATAGTTACCGTTCAGAAATACCCTTCATCTTTTCAAGGAGCATAGACTTTCAACAAACTGGTTAGGTTTGGTTTGGTTTTAAGAACTATCTTCTTTGCACACGGACAACTCCATCAGTGCACCGATCTTCTCCCTTAAATCACACAAGGAGGATGTTGTGTACAGCTTTTGCGCACAGGCGTATGTCAATCCTTTGCTGAAATACAGCTGTCTGCATTAGCTATAAATATATAACGTGACGTATGTATCGTCTGCCCATGCGCAGCCAAGCGGTCAGTTTTCCGTGCTAGTGATAAAATGTAAACAGCCTTGACGAGACGTGCCATGGTTGTGTTCCCGTGGTGAATGTGTTATTCGATATATTTTCTCAGTGGTTTGTAATGAGATTTGGTCGCCACGATTGTATAAGATGTGTTTATGGGCCGTCAAGGGTTACAGCTTCCATGGGAAGCATTGTGACAGTATTTTGAGGTAAACATTTTCGATCGTCAGCATATATTTACATTTGCCGCCATACTTCGTTCACGGCTTGCTTTAACCGGAACGCTAGTCTCGTACGGCCAGAATTGAGATTTATGAATTGTATGCCTCTTACATTGTTTACCACGATGGACTGACACGGGACCTTAATGAATGCAATCTACTTAATGTTATTTATGCTGAATTATTGTTGGAGCTACTGTGAATAAATTTGGATGTGGACCAGTCTTCACCAACTCATTGATTAATTATTAACACTGTTGTACGAGCTAAGAACGATACTGTGTGGCTGTGTTCATGTGAAAAGTATGATGCTAACCCTTCGTCTACTCAACCTAGCATTCGCGTAAACATCAGCAACGACTGAAGACATACTCACCAAGCCAGAACCTAACTGCCCCGCATATAAAATTCCTTGCTAGCCATTACACAACAGATTTCTGGTGGCCAATGTGGGGACGATTTTTTTTTTTTGACTGTTCAACAACATCGGACAAAGTGAAACCACACCATGTTGTCTATTGTTTATGCATTATGAACTATTTCTGGAACTGTTTTGCATACTTTCCTCTGCGCATGGCATGAAATTGATGCGAGCAGAAATATATGACTGTGACGAAATTTTTCTGCTCATTGTACAACTGGTCAAATTATTGTGTTTTTGAAGAAAGACGTTACAGCAGAGTCCCAGTGAATACTCTTAGTTCAAATCAAATTATGATGTACATGTTATTAATCAGGCTGCTGCTACACGCCTGTTTTGTCAAGTTTTCAAGGCCCAACATTATCAATTTGAACTTTCTGTAAGAAAAACTGCAATGATGTCGTGCTTCCTGCTCTATTTGGATATCTAATAACTACATTATTGCTGCTCGACCTGAGATGTGCCCTTGCTACGTTGACAACATGTCCAGGATATGCTGTGCGACAGATTCACCATCCTTGGCCCCAAGCTAAGTGGCTTTATGTGCACTTTTTGTGAACTGTGCTAAATTGGTCTGAGCTCGTTCTTATTTCTTGCATGTTATATCTGTACCTTTATGTTAGCTTGTTTGTCCCCGTGGGTTTGGTTGGGAGGTGATTCGGTGCAAGAGGTTCATCTCATTGATTCAATGGGCTAACACCGGATGTTTCGTTAGGTTTGCTTGTAGATTTCCAACAGTGGAATATCCGGCTGATATTCGCCGTGCGACTTAGGTCCTCTGTCTGGTTTTCTTCGACCACTGTCTGTATAGGTGTGCCGTCTTGTGTTCTGGGCGTTGTCATTGTATAGTATTTCTGCTTTAGTTGCACTAATTTTGTTCGTATCTGTTGGTCTCTCCTTGCTGTCTCTCAGTTACATACAAATTTTATGTTTATACACCGTGTCTCTGGTCCTGTGTTGTTCTGACTTAGCAGTAAGCGTGTTCCAAATTTGCTGTATTTTTCCTCTTTAGTTTGACATTTATATTCTCTTTTGTTGCTTACTGATGATGTCTTTTGTCGCTTAGTGCTTTATCCTGCTCCAAAATATTTATTTTTCTCTTATCTATATTTATATTTGTTGTCTTTTTCATTATTTTTTTCCTTACCATTCATTGATTGCATTGTTAATAGCCATTCATATTATTGATTATACAAATCTGACAATTACTTAATACTTGATGAACATTGATACAAAATGGCTACCTTAGACTATTTTGTGAAACAAGGTAAAGCCTTTGCCATGGAAGGAGAAGCCCTAAAAGAATTTGCTATGACTGAATATCAGAAACATAGGGCTGAAGAATTGGCCAGAGAAAATAGGAATGAAGAATTGGCCAGAGAAAATAGAAATGAAGAATTGGCCAGAGAAAAGAGAAATGAAGAATTGGCCAGAGAAAATAGAAATGAAGAATTGGCCAGAGAAAAAAGAAATGAAGAATTAGCTGAGAAGAGAAGAGCTGAAGATTTAGCCAGCCAAGAGAAACTTAAAATACTTGCGATGGAAGCAGAAGATAAAAAAAGATTACATGATGAAAAGATGTTATCCTTAGAACTTGAAAAACTCAAGTTGCTAAATATTAAACAAAACAATTCTGAGAGTCAAAGTTCCTCAAACAAACATGTTTCAGGATCTGGTAGATTTCGTTTGCCTACTTTCAAACCCAACGTAGACGATATTTCATGCTTCCTTAATCGCTTTCAGACTGTGTGTGGGGCACATGAAATTGATAAATCTGAATGGTGTAGTAGATTGATGGAATTCCTCACAGGGGATGCACTAACTTCGGTTTGTACCATGGACGGTCCCAGTAGGAATAACTATGAAGCTGCCAGAGCTTTATTGCTTAAACTTTACCAATTGGATGAAAATGGCTATCGCATGCGTTTTAAGACCATGTTGCCAGAAACAGGGAAGGACTTCTCGGAATTTATTGCTGCCATTAAATTAACATTCAACAGATGGGTTGAATTAGCGAAAATTCCACAAACATATGAGGCACTAATGGACTTAATGCTCAGAGACAAAGTGTTGTCTTCTGTTAACCAGCAGTTCCTATCATACCTTCATGAACGGAAACCTACGGATTTGACATTGGTGGAAGAATTGGGAAGACAGTTTATTACCGCTCACCCAGGCACATGTGTGAGTAACTCTCACATCAAAGAGGCTCTACCTGTGGCATTAGCGTCATCTTGGAACAACAAAAACATAAGACCAAGGTCTCAGAGTCTCGACAGGAATTTTGGTCGTGGTAGAGGTAATAACTATGGGTATTTTCAAGGTGGTAACTCTTACGATAATCAATTTCCCACGTCTAGAGGAAATTTTAGACAATTTCGGGGACCGGAACAGAACCAATTCCAACCACAGAGAGGATGGAAACGAAATGATAATTTTTTTCAGGAGTAGAGGAAATTGGAATGGTAATAGATACAGTAACCAATATGCAACTCCTAGAAGGTCTAATTATTCACAGGACAATAGAAACCGGAATTATTCTTATAATAATCAGAATGATAACCATCCCTTCCGCTCTCGGAGCGTTGAACGTACAAACTATCATGCTAACTCAGCACAATCTGCTGATACATCTAGTGCTACTCAAAGTAATCCTTCGGTAAATCAAGCTGCTGCTTGTTCTTTTTTTGACTTTGATGCTGCTTCACAGTGTCCTGATTGCCGAACTTTATTTCAGCCTAATGTGGTATCTACATTAAAATGCGGTCATCCACTTCCTACAATGACAGCACTTGCTGCTCATGATGGCACAGGCACCTTAAACTTTCATAAGGGCCTATTAAACGATATGCAGGTATCTGTGCTTAGAGATGTTGGCTGCACAACGGTGGGAGTTCGCCAATCTCTGGTGCACCCATCATGCTCCACTGGAGATTTTGTTAAATGTGTCACATTTGGGGGAACAGTAGAGTTCTATCCCACAGCTATCGTTCACATAGTGACTCAATTTTTCACAGGGAGAATTAAAGTGTGTCTTTTAAAAAACCCAATAACTGACCTTATTGTTGGCCGTATCCACGGTGGCAAAGATTGCACACCTGGTGAAATTATTGAGTGGGAACGGCAAAACATTTTAACTGCGAATGCAGTAACAACAAGGGCTCAAGCACAAGCTCAAGCGATTGATAGCATTGTGCCTGAAAATCAGGATTATGATTTTCATGCTACTATTAACAAAGAATCTTTTGCAACGCTGCAAAGAGATGATGATTCTTTGCAGAAATTTTTTCGTTTGGTAAGTGGTGAGGAGATGCTTGTAAATAATGCCCCTCGTCAATGGTACATCCTTAAGAATGGTATCCTGATCAGATAGTTTAAAGATTTTTCTGCTCTTAAACAACAGGTCATGGTTCCTAAACAGTTTAGAACTTATATCCTGCAACACGCCCATGATTCTCATTGTGCTGGACACATGGGCTACTCTAGGACAAGATCCAGAGTGCTCTCTTCCTTCTTTTGGCCTGGTGTATCTAGGGATGTTGCTACGTATTGTCGCTCCTGTGTTACTTGCCAGGAGGTCAAAGCAAAGGGAGCCTATCACATGGCACCGATACAGGCTTCAGATATACCTGTACGTCCCTTTGAGAAGATGGCCATAGACATTATTGGCCCACTTCCTGTTATGTCAGCTAGAGGACACAGGTATGTCCTCACATGTATTTACATGTGCACGCGCTGGCCAGAGGCTATACCTCTGAAGAATATCACCACCTCAGACGTGGCTGATGCTCTTTTCTTAATCTTTTCCAGGCTAGGTTTCCCTAGAAAACTTCTATGAGACAGAGGTACTCAGTTTGTCTCCGAGGCCATGACTGGTGTTATGCAACAACTAAACATTGACAGATCGCTTAGCTCCGTGTACCATCCAATGAGCAAAGGTATGGTAGAACGGCTAAATAGGACGCTTAAACAATTATTAGGCAAAGTTACAGTCACCTATCCACAAGACTGGGACAGGGTTTTACCCGCCGTGCTGTTTGCGTACCGTGAGGTACCAAATGAACAGACCGGTTTCTCGCCATTCGAGCTTGTCTTCGGAGCTCAACCTAGAGGTCCTATGTCTCTTATTAAAGATTTGCTCACTGACTCAGAAATGACTCAAGACACCAAGTCATCTTACGAGTATGTCGTAAACCTCCGACGTAAGATAATTGATGCTTGTCAGTTGGCAACAGCATCTTCTGAAACTGCTAAAGAAAAAGCTCGTCAGTTTCAGAATCGTAACAGACGACTAAGACACCTGGTGCCTGGGGATGAAGCCTTTGTGCTTCTTCCTAGAAAGGACAACAGACTACTCATTGCTTGGAGTGGTCCTTACAGAGTTATTTCACGCATTTCTGATGTTGACTATGTACTTGACGTTAAGGGAAAAACAAAACTTTCCATATAAACATGCTCAAACAATTCCATACTCGAAAATTTTTGTCGGTTTTGGAGAAATATCATTCCTTGGTCATAGAGTTGGTCATGGTTTGCTTAAAACTGAACTATCTAATGTGTCCAAGATTTTGAACATATCTGTGCCCACAACTAAGAAACAAGTGCGCAGTATTCTCGGCCTTATTCAATTTTACAGTCGATTCATTTCGAATCTATCCAATCTCACTGCTGATCTGTCTGCGTTATTAAGAAAGAGCTCTTCCAATCATGTGCACTGGTCTCAAGAGTGTCAAGCAGCCTTCGCTCATATTAAAAGTTTATTTTCAACCCCTCCAATATTGAGGTTACCAAATAAAAATTTGACATTCTATCTTCGCACAGATGCGTCTTCCAAAGGTGTTGGTGCTGTATTGATGCATAATTTTGACGGTACACTTCATCCTAACTTGTACATATCACGGAAGCTGACGGACGCAGAAAGAAAATATCCAGCAATCAAGCGCGAATTGCTCGCCATCGTCTTTGCTGTTTTGAAACTGGAGAGGTACCTTCTTGGATCAAGATTTATTATACAAACAGACCAGCGCTCCCTGTCATTCCTCATGAAATCGAACCACAAGAATCCTAGGGTAGCGCGCTATTCTATTTTGATGCAATCGTTCGCATTTGATGTCCAAGCTATTCCGGGCACTGAAAATGTGTTAGCTGATTTACTCTCCCGCTGCCCTCAACAAGACTTTAACGATACTAATTAACATTATTATGTGATCCAAATATAAGCGCATGGTTGACATTCAGTACTGCTGCGTGACTTTCAAATGTATTTACGTGATCCATTCATTTACATTGGATGATTGACTTTCGATACTGTAGTGGGTTTGATGGTATTGTATGATGGTGATATTACTAAATGTAATGTATGAGGCCAGCTGTGAAGGCTCCTGAGATAAAATGTAGTTGTGAATTGACAGAAGGCCTTTCTTGCTACCACTACGACCTCACACTTATTTTTTTTCTTTCTAATGAATGTATCTATGTAAAATGTCTAGGGTAATGATATGTAATGTGGTGTGATAATTATAGATACACCCACAGATATTTAAGCAGACTAATAATATTAACAAATGTTAAAATACACTGAACTAACTCACGTGTGTAAAATTTTTGATAGAATTATATTACATTTATTTGTTCTGGATCAAGTTTTATGTTAACCAGAACTTTTTTAAAAAAAAAAGGATTTAAAATTTATGAAAGAAATGCATGGAATGTTACATAATAAATGCAAGAGTGTACATATATAAGTACTAGACTATTTAGTTTTATTAAAATGTTCTAGTAGTCATCTACTTGGGAGGATAGTTAATGCTTGTGCTGTTGGGGTGGCCTCATCACACCTGTCTATATTGACTACACAGTGTCCAGTAAATTGCAGGAATTTTATGGGGTATTAGCAACTAAAAGGCGTTGGTGAACTTCCAGCAGACCAGAGGCTCACTCATCTTGCATATGTAGCTCTGGTGCTGAAATCTGGTGGTCCCACCTCTCCGTGCTGGCGGGCAATAATAGTGGTCTCTGTCACAACGTACTGCACAGATACACTCGAGTAAGATCACCAACTGAATGGACACCGCCTTGTTGACAGCTGAAACTCACAGCTCTGCAATCAAAGTATTGGCTATGTGTCAAAATTCTATTCTCTACTCACGTCTGGACACAACACGGACACAACAACCACATCATACAGACAGGTCAGATCTCTCTGACCAAACAGCACATTTACCATGGTGGTTTTACATCAGATAGGTCCTCCCAGACTATAGATTCTGAAAAATATTTATTAGTTTCCTTCCCTAAAAGTGGATAGGTAATATGTTTCATTATTCTCAACACTTGATCTGTCTTTCCTAACCCTTGCTGGAGTTTATGTATATTGTTGGTCCCTAGACCCTGACTTGGGCGGGGGGTCTAGAGCAAATCCCTACTTGTTTGTAAGGCTAGATTTCGATATGGCAGTATCAAATCACTCGAACATTAAACAATATTCAAAATATACAAAGAAATAATTTCAATCTTACCAGATTATGAATAAAGAACACAGAAATGCTAGCAAAACTCAGCTGAGCTGCTGGCTATAGTATGGCGTCCCTGAACTTATTTCACTTTCTTTCATTTGGAAATCACCACACTTTAAAATACTGTGTCTATCATCGAACAACTATTGAGGAATGGCCCCACTTGCGCGTCTGAGCGCCGATAAAATGATTGTCTGTGGCCAATCACTGCCTAGGTTTATTTGAAATTCAAATTTCCTACCCTAAAGTCATTTCAGTCATGCTTCAGTCAAGTATGGATGTTTATCTGTTAGTCTGTCCGTCTCTACTTGTTTTTTTTTTTTTTTAAACGTACTTGATTTTTGAACCAACCTTTCTCTCCCCTCCAAAATTTTGTCGTTAAAAGTTATATTTAGACACAGCTCCCACCAATGTCCCTTCGCTTCCCTACTAAGTAGATTTGAACACCTGCGTTTCGAGGTCGTGTTTTTGTGTGCAAATAGCGACACTTTTTATTCCATACAGTCTGTCGTTGATGTGAACAACACTGTCTTTTGTCATTATCTTCAATATTATCTATCCGTCTGTAAAATTAAGAACATATTAGTTCACTGCTCAGAATGGGCCATCCGGCCAACTAATTTTTATATTCCTAACATTAATATTACGAAAAAGTTACTTTTTAATTTTTGTAATATTCCAAACATCCGCGTTCTGCCGCTGAATTCAAATCAAAGGCTTGGTATCGCAAAAGCGACCAATAAATGACTGTGGCGTAACATATCCAAGGTCCCTTCTGTCGAGTTCCTTACTTTATGTCAACTTGGGAAACGTGACTTTTCTCCGTTTCCCCCCCAATTGCGTCTCCTTAGCCTTTCTAGTCTCACGCAATCTTTCCAGTCATATTTTTTCCCTTTTTATCCGCCGTTCCCCTCCTGTCTAGCAAGTCAATTTTTATGGAGGGTGATGACCCGCGGTCTGGGCGATCATGTACTATCAGCAGCCTACGCATTATGTTTTTTATCCTTACATGTTATCTTTGGAGGTATTTTACCGTTGTATCTCTGTCAATTTCACTACACATCTCCCCACTTGAAAACATGCCTATGGCAAGTTCCAAAACCAGCGATACACATAGGTAAAATTACTCCTCACGTCTGCCACTACTCTAATTTTGATCACAGGGGTGCCGACTGAGGAAATCTGCACCGACATTCAATTTGCCTGGGATATATTGGATACTGAACTGATAAGGTTGAAGCAATAAAGACCACCTCAGCAATCTTGCGTTTTCATGCTTAGCCTGAGATAAGAATACGAGAGGCTGATGGTCTTTTTCCTTTAACTCTTGGAACGCTAGTTCACATTGTGCAGTCCAAATAATTTTATCTGGAAGTCCCTTGCGAGTCAGATCAGTCAGAGGAGCACAAATAGCGTTAAAATTCTTGATGTATTTCTGATAAAATCCGCATAACGACACAAATGATCGCACGTCCTTTTTTGTTTGCGGCCTAGGTGCTCTCTGCAGTTTTTCCAAGTTCTTAGGATCAGGGGTCATATTACCCTGATATACAGTGTGTCCCAAGAATTCCAACTCTTTGCATCCAATACAACATTTTGTGGGCCTAGCAGTTAAGTTCGCCTCCCGAAGTCTATCAAACAACATCTCCAGAGCTTCAATGTGTTCTTCAAATGTCTCTGTGGCGACGAGAATATCATCCATGAAATTCGTGATACATGGGTTATTCAGGGGATCCAACAATTTGCGCATCATCCTTGAAAACACACTCGGAGCATTTTTTCAGTCCGAATGGTAGCATATTGAATTCATAATGTCCATCCGAAGTGCTAAAAGCCAAATAAGGTCTCACTTCAGGCTTCACTGGGATCTGGTAATAGCCTTTACTAAGATCCACCTTTGAAAAGTATTTTGCCTTGTTCAGTCTGGCAAATAACTGTTTTGTGTCTGGTAATGGATCCACTTGTCCTTCTGTGACAGCATTCAGTTTCCTGTAATCTATGCACAGTCTGTGTTCCCCAGACGGTTTTCTCAACAAAACGACACTAGAACTAAAAGATGATTCACTGTGCGAAATAATCCCCTCCTTCAACAAATACTCTATTTCTTCCTTCAATGCCTTCTCCTTCGCGAACGGAATAGAATAGGCTCTCATACAGATTGGGTTTGAGTCTACCAGTTTCATGTCATACTGTAGCAAATTTGTATGGCCTGGTTTATCTGTTAATACATCTGTATGTTCCTCCAGAACTTGTTGAACTCTCTCCCTCTGGTTTTTAGTCAGGTGCTTACTGACTTTTACCTGTGCTGCGGTTTCACAGGGATGTAATGGGTATTCATGTGAGGTGAGTGGTTCTTTTTGCATCTGGGTTGCAATAGCCAAGGTCAATAAGGGGGTGCTTTCCTGGAGTGGTCTGTCCAGATACTTCTTTAACAGGTTTACATGATAAACTTTCTCCTTCCCCTTTTTGTCAATTTTATAGTTTGTTCTAGACACTTTCTCTAGAACCGTATATGGACCTTGCCAACCAATTTGTAATTTATTCTGGCTTCCGGGTAGTAGAAGCAGCACCTTCTCTCCGACTGCCAGTTCCCTGTCCTTTGCCTTCCTATTAAAATATGCTGCATGTTTCTTCCTGGCTTGCTTCAAATTATCATTTGCCAGTTTCCATCCAGCTTTCAAACGAGTGGTCAGTTCGTTCACGTATTGATACGATGAGGTAACAGTCTCTTCCGCCTTCTCATCTGTCCAGGTCCTTAATAGAGTTACATCTGGATCTTTAATTTATCATACTTATTTTTCATGGAACCCATCGGGTCCCGTCCATTAGAAGCTCTATAATGAGGACTTTTCTTCCTAGAATCATCACTCACAAATCGACCACTACCAATTTTCTCTGGGGTTTGTCTCCCCACTTAAGATTGTTTATGAGAGATCTTCGCTCTCTTGTCTGTTCTTCCAGTTTATATAAGTCTGACCGAGGGATTGTCATCTTATCCTGGGTAAAATTTCTTCTTTGTACTCTTCGCATAGTGGCCATGTTAATCCATTCAAGTGAAGACTGGGTGTGAAAAGGGGCTCCCATTCCACTTTGTCTACCCGAGTATAATTAGTTTTCCTTTCAGGCCTAAAGTTGCCCCGTGGCGTTTCTAGGTCCTGCACATATTTTCCCTTTGTGGGTGTTCCCTCATGAAATACGCCACATGCTTCTACAAAGTTTTCAACATCGACATTTACATCGGGCCAATAGTATTTTCGAGCAATCTTTTGGCAGATGGTACCGACTTTCTCATGGTCACCATCTTTTCCAACATGTAAGCTCCTTATTAAGTTTGCCCTATATATCTTGGGAAGAACTAACTGTCCGTGACCAGGGGATCTAGTTCCTGTCTTCCTATATAATAATCTGTTCTTCACAAAGTACTCTCCCTTGCTCGGAGGTGTGTGGCATTTGGGCAATTTTTTAAAACAGGGCTTGAGTGTCCTATCCTCAGCCTGCGCCTTCCTCATCTCCTCTGGATGAGCATTTATAGGTTCACCTTCTTCCTCCTTCTTCTGTGACCTGGTCTGCACTGTCGCCATGATCACAGGTTTCTCGGGATTCCCCAAGAAGACGTATCTACACCCCAATATCAGAGGGTAGATTGGTTCATCTATCACTGCTGCTCTGATTTCTCCCTCCACATAGCGAGTTTTCACCGTTATCCTTGCGATGGGAAGTGTCATGAGTGGTATGTCCTTAGTCGCCCCTTGTATTTCCACTGTTTCTGTGGTATACTGACTTGGGTCCACTAGGCTAGACTTCACAACTGAATCATAATCCAAACCTGTATCATAAAGGCACCTTATGGTGACCCCATTACAAATAACATCCTCACAAACTGGGGGGTGATAAGGTTCCTGTTGTCCATTAGGATTAACCTTTAATCTTCGCGTCCCCGACTTCATTGCAGCAATGTTTGAAGGTTTCCTTCTACAAAATTCGGTGTTATGGTTATCCTTCTTGCACCATTTACACCATCTTTTTCCTTGGTTCAACGTTTTCTTTCATTGAACTTTTGGTCATTGAACTGTGAGTTTCTGTCGCGATAGTCATTTCTTGGCCGCTCAAAGTTTGTCCTACCTTTATTTCCCTGCTCTCTATTATCAAATTTATTAAATTGCTGTGGAGCTTTAAAATTGTCTATGTGCTTCTTTTTAGCACCACTTACCTCTGCCTGAGCTGCCTGATACCTCTCAGCAACATTTAAAATTTCCCCCAACTTCTCTGCACCTTGTTCCATGAGAAATTTTCTCATGTCTGGAGCCATGGACTCTCTCAATTGCTCAATCATGATCATTTCTTTAAGATCTTGGGTCTTCCCCAGAGCCGTCCATTTCTCCAAATAGGTTTCTAGTCTAGCAGAGAATTGGTGGTATGTCTCCCCAGACAACAGTTTGGCATTTCTAAATTTCTTACGATAAAATTCACCATTCTTCTCGTACCTTAATAACAAAGCCTGCTTTAACATGTCATAATTGTCTTGGTCTTCCCTGTTCATTTTGGCAAATACTTCATAAGAAGTACCTCTCAATCCCTGTGATAGCTTTAAACTCCACCTCTCTCTCTCTAACCCATATGTAGTAGCTAATAACTCAAAACGTCCTAGGTACCCCTCTATGTCATCGTCTTTTTCAACAAAATGGTCTAAATGAAACCCCATAGCTGAGTTTGAGGCTCCCAGACTGGCGTAGCATCTGAGGCAAAAGGGCTGGCACCATTTTCAGGAGCCGGGCCTTGTAATTCCAGCTCCCTTAGTCGTAATTCGTGCTCCCTTTGCAACCTTCTATCTTCTGCCTCCCTTTCGGCAGTCAACCTTTTTTCTTCTGCCTCCCTTTCGGCAGTCAACCTTTTTTTTCTGCCTCCCTTTGCTGTCGTTTTTTCTTCTGCCTCAATCTGCAGCCTCTTAATTTCTCTATCAGCCTCAATTTGTAACCTCTTCTCTTCAGCTACCTTTCTATCTTCCCTTTCAATATATTTATCACATTCAGCCGTTACATATTGAATTAAAATTTGACCATCCATTCCCATCTCCTTTGCGGTCAGCACAGCAGCTGATCGGAATTTTGCTAGCTCCGCCATACTTTTCAGACAATATAATAATATACAAGCTAAATCTCTAACCAGTAAATACACTAAGTACTTCTTATGACTATAGTCTAACTAATTCTAACTAACCAGTTAACTAATTAATTATCACTGGCTGTGAAGATTCACCAACTTTTATCTGCAGGGACACTTTTAATTTTAAAGGGAATTTCACAATTTTTTTTTCCCTAATTTTATTTCTCCAACCAGGAGATCCTAATATTACTGTTGGGCTAATTATCCCTGGACAAGACCCCAATGTATGTAGTGGGTTTGATGGTATTGTATGATGGTGATATTACTAAATGTAATGTATGAGGCCAGCTGTGAAGGCTCCTGAGATAAAATGTAGTTGTGAATTGACAGAAGGCCTTTCTTGCTACCACTACGACCTCACACTTATTTTTTTTTTTTCTAATGAATGTATCTATGTAAAATGTCTAGGGTAATGATATGTAATGTGGTGTGATAATTATAGATACACCCACAGATATTTAAGCAGACTAATAATATTAACAAATGTTAAAATACACTGAACTAACTCACGTGTGTAAAATTTTTGATAGAATTATATTAAACATTTTATTATTTGTTCTGGATCAAGTTTTATGTTGACCAGAACTTTTTTTTTTTTTTTTTAAAAGATTTAAAAATTATGAAAGAAATGCATGGAATGTTACATAATAAATGCAAGAGTGTACATATATAAGTACTAGACTATTTAGTTTTATTAAAATGTTCTAGTAGTCATCTACTTGGGAGGATAGTTAATGCTTGTGCTGTTGGGGTGGCCTCATCACACCTGTCTATATTGACTACACAGTGTCCAGTAAATTGCAGGAATTTTATGGGGTATTAGCAACTAAAAGGCGTTGGTGAACTTCCAGCAGACCAGAGGCTCACTCATCTTGCATATGTAGCTCTGGTGCTGAAATCTGGTGGTCCCACCTCTCCGTGCTGGCGGGCAATAATAGTGGTCTCTGTCACAACGTACTGCACAGATACACTCGAGTAAAATCACCAACTGAATGGACACCGCCTTGTTGACAGCTGAAACTCACAGCTCTGCAATCAAAGTATTGGCTATGTGTCAAAATTCTATTCTCTACCCACGTCTGGACACAACACGGACACAACAACCACATCATACAGACAGGTCAGATCTCTCTGACCAAACAGCACATTTACCATGGTGGTTTTACATCAGATAGGTCCTCCCAGACTATAGATTCTGAAAAATATTTATTAGTTTTCTTCCCTAAAAGTGGATAGGTAATATGTTTCATTATTCTCAACACTTGATCTGTCTTTCCTAACCCTTGCTGGAGTTTATGTATATTGTTGGTCCCTAGACCCTGACTTGGGCGGGGGGTCTAGAGCAAATCCCTACTTGTTTGTAAGGCTAGATTTCGATATGGCAGTATCAAATCACTCGAACATTAAACAATATTCAAAATATACAAAGAAATAATTTCAATCTTACCAGATTATGAATAAAGAACACAGAAATGCTAGCAAAACTCAGCTGAGCTGCTGGCTATAGTATGGCGTCCCTGAACTTATTTCACTTTCTTTCATTTGGAAATCACCACACTTTAAAATACTGTGTCTATCATCGAACAACTATTGAGGAATGGCCCCACTTGCGCGTCTGAGCGCCGATAAAATGATTGTCTGTGGCCAATCACTGCCTAGGTTTATTTGAAATTCAAATTTCCTACCCTAAAGTCATTTCAGTCATGCTTCAGTCAAGTATGGATGTTTATCTGTTAGTCTGTCCGTCTCTACTTGTTTTTTTTTTTTAAAAACGTACTTGATTTTTGAACCAACCTTTCTCTCCCCTCCAAAATTTTGTCGTTAAAAGTTATATTTAGACACAGCTCCCACCAATGTCCCTTCGCTTCCCTACTAAGTAGATTTGAACACCTGCGTCTCGAGGTCGTGTTTTTTTTGTGCAAATAGCGACACTTTTTATTCCATACAGTCTGTCGTTGATGTGAACAACACTGTCTTTTGTCATTATCTTCAATATTATCTATCCGTCTGTAAAATTAAGAACATATTAGTTCACTGCTCAGAATGGGCCATCCGGCCAGCTAATTTTTATATTCCTAACATTAATATTACGAAAAAGTTACTTTTTAATTTTTGTAATATTCCAAACATCCGCGTTCTGCCGCTGAATTCAAATCAAAGGCTTGGTATCGCAAAAGCGACCAATAAATGACTGTGGCGTAACATATCCAAGGTCCCTTCTGTCGAGTTCCTTACTTTATGTCAACTTGGGAAACGTGACTTTTCTCCGTTTCCCCCCCAATTGCGTCTCCTTAGCCTTTCTAGTCTCACGCAATCTTTCCAGTCATATTTTTTTCCTTTTATCCGCCGTTCCCCTCCTGTCTAGCAAGTCAATTTTTATGGAGTGTGATGACCCGCTTGCCAATTGGAAACAATGCAGTACCATATTTACCAATAGATCAGTATGAAAACTACATGATGTATAAATTCTTCTAACTTTTTCTTTTTCTTTCCTTCTTAATGTTCCCTAAAAGACATAACCTTACTTATATTTCGCATGTTTATTAGTTTGATTCTCTTTATGTAACAATTCTCTTATGCTATAGTGATATCATTACTTTAACATATACATTACAAGATGATCTTTTCTTTATTGCATTATTAGTTTACATTTCTTTGTTTCTGCCTCTCATATTCTTATGATAATGTATTGACTGATGACAGTCTTTTTCATGCACTTTCATTAATATTTCCAGTAGATTTGACTTCGACTGGACTTTGAGAATTTATTGTTCTACTGTTGACGATTTTTTTATTATGATGTACTTAATTTTGGCCGTTCTTTCATTCGGGGAATGTTTG
Organism: Oreohelix idahoensis; assembly: GCA_024509875.1. Lineage (NCBI taxonomy): Eukaryota > Metazoa > Mollusca > Gastropoda > Stylommatophora > Oreohelicidae > Oreohelix > Oreohelix idahoensis. The sequence continues at coordinate 209,303 of JAMPIV010017494.1, read as the reverse complement.
AAAACAAAAACATTTGTGTTTTTTTTCCCCGAGAGGACGGGGTGGTTGTTGTGTACGGCTTTTGCGCACAGGCGTATGTCAATCCTTTGCTGAAATACAGCTGTCTGCATTAGCTATAAATATATAACGTGACGTATGTATCGTCTGCCCATGCGCAGCCGAGCGGTCAGTTTCCCGTGCTAGTGATAAAATGTAAACAGCCTTGACGAGACGTGCCATGGTTGTGTTCCCGTGGTGAATGTGTTATTCGATATATTTTCTCAGTGGCTTGTAATGAGATTTGGTCGCCACGATTGTATAAGATGTGTTTATGGGCCGTCAATGGTTACAGCTTCCATGGGAAGCATTGTGACTGTATTTTGAGGTAAACATTTTCGATCGTCAGCATATATTTACATTTGCCGCCATACTTCGTTCACGGCTTGCTTTAACCGGAACGCTAGTCTCGTACGGCCAGAATTGAGATTTATGAATTGTATGCCTCTTACATTGTTTACCACGATGGACTGACACTGGACCTTAATGAATGCAATCTACTTAATGTTATTTATGCTGAATTATTGTTGGAGCTACTGTGAATAAATTTGGATGTGGACCAGTCTTCACCAACTCATTGATTAATCATTAACACTGTTGTACGAGCTAAGAACGATACTGTGTGGCTGTGTTCAGGTGAAAAGTATGATACTAACTCTTCGTCTACTCAACCTAGCATTCGCGTAAACATCAGCAACGATTGAAGACATACTCACCACGCCAGAACCTAACTGCCCCGCATATAACATTCTTTGCTAGCCATTATACAACAGAGGATCTCAGCACAGTGAACGAACTCCGTAGCTACATCGAGAATCCCAATGTGTGTTTAAATACAAGTCACAAATTCTATAAATATTTGTGTGGTGGGTAGGTTTTGAATTTTTAAATGTTGCCATGGCAGCGGCCAGATAGGCCTACTCTTTACGATTTTCCAACTGCCGTGGGATTTTTAAAGTGCACGACTTGCACACGGGACCTCTTATTGATTCATCCTTATCCTAGAAGGTTAGGCATCCGATCTCACTACCCAGGAAACCTGTGGGGAGTATGACATCATTTGTAACAGTGGTTCTGGAAGAAAATGTCCATAAAATATATTCCTTCAACTGGGAATCGAACCGGTACCTCCAGAATTCGAAGCGGATGCCTTAACTCTTAGCTACTCCGACTACCTAAACTACGTTAAAGAAGAGAAACACCTTACCAAACAATTATGATGTTTTCGTTAGAGACAAGGAATACATGAACAGTGCAGACAAGAGATAAAGAACTACGAGTAATATATTTCCATATAAGTAAGTATATGCGTTAATAACGTTGTTTACAGTTCCTGGAGTAAAGTCTTGGACTGGTGTGTTATGTAATTTAAATATTGAGGACAATTGAATTATTTTAGAAGGAGGTTTTTGTGTCTCTTACTTTAACTGCCACCATGTTTTTAGGTCGTAATGTGGCCCTCAAAAGCGATGCCAGTCAGTCATCTTGGTATCTTAACCTTGGAAAGGCATCATTTGCTGTAGATGGTATTACCAACGGCGATTTTTTACGTACAGGCTGCAGTCACACAGGGTTCGAGGACAACAACGCTACCTGGAGACTAACTTTCTCAAACCCTGTAACAGTCAGCAGATACGTTCTCTACAATAGGGACGACGGTAAGCTGTTTTAGAATGCCTGCTAGATGTAATGCCGTGCACAGTCCTACACTGAAATGGTGGTGTAATAGATTATGATAATCTACAAATATTACACTTTAAATCTCCCGTTATGCATTTGGGCATATCTGGAGTCATCCTTATATGCACACCAGCTTAGCACAATGCTACATTATTCATATGTGAAAGTGAACCTGCCAGTGAGGTTCCTTACACCTTCACTAATTCTTGACATCAATCATTACGCAAACGATTTCCCGAGTAATGTTGTTTCGAGGGTCCAGGAAGTGACAAATTGCAACTTCATGTAACGGCAGCGGATCGGGTCACACTGGAGAGTTTATAACTGGCCCTTTGTTTGACACCCCTGAAGTAGACTCCAGTGAGACTAACGTAAAACGTTGGGATGAGCAAAACTAACTGGTAGTTAATGTGAACAGTCTTACTAGAAAACTAGTTTATCGTGTTCTAGAAAAGCTTTCTTTATTAATTTTTGTATCTTCAACACAACAGTAACAAAGTTATGAAAATTAATGCAGAAAAACTTACTTTTACCTGCAGCAGTATGTAAACACACTTGTCAAAGTTAACTTCAAATGTTAAATTAGCAGTATGGTTCTTGAGCTCATGTTTTGCATAATGAATATCCACAGCATACCTTGCCTACCGTCTGAAAGGATTCATTCTTACTAGCTATGGTAAGGACGGCCGTGAAGTGTATAAATTTACTGACACCGAACCACGTGCTCAGAAAGTGTACACCGTGACGTCAAGGAAACTGACATCTGATGTGGCAACAGTCAGCGTACAAGCTACCACAATTGACAAGAATGTTAATAACACTGTTCTGACATTGTGTGAAATGGAAGTATATGGAGGTAGGTAAAATAAGACAAGGTTTATATTTTACATTAACAAAATGCGGGTGTGTTCTGCCAGAAGTGGAACTTGTGCTTCGTAGGAAACCATTCTATAATTAAACCACCAGCGTGACTTAAAAGATGTGCAGTTTTTAAATTAACTGCGATAATCCTGTCACGTGTAGTCCGTGGCGGTCTCTAAGGAGACCCAGAAACAATAAGACTTTTGCTGGGTCTGGCGTATAGTAAAAAGTTTATGCCTCAAGGCTGGGTACCTAATCGTGTAAAAGAAACGATATTAACTCTATAGAACTGACCAAAGAGATCTCTCCACATGTAAGCCTACCTTGCCGTTGGTTGGAGAGCTTGAGTGCTCCAATAATTATAATCTTGGGATCAATGCCAGCAGGAGTTTTACTCCTGGAAGGGTCGCCCAAGCCGGACAGGTCCTTTGTGAGGGGCCAGACTAAATGGGCTGAGGAGTAGGTGGAACCCTATAGATGTAGATGCAGAACCCACCGGCGTATCAATAATATTCTTGTTAATGTTTATATGCTCCGCTGTAGAACTCTGAGTATGATGGGTTATGTTGCTTCTCGTTGCTTGTAAAGGTTTTTCATCATCGCCATCCCAGCTGGAGTGTATGGGCTGGTGTTGACTTGAAGCTGGCAGTTGTAATTGTCGACTGGTATGTTCTTCTGTAGGGCTCCGACTATGGGGGGTTATGTTGTTTCTCGTTGCTTGTAAAGGTCTTTCATCATCGCTATCCCAGCTGGAGTGTATGGGCTGGTGGTGACTTGAAGCTGGCAGTTGTAAATGTCGACTGGTATGTTCTTCTGTAGGGCTCCGACTATGGGGGGTTATGTTGTTTCTCGTTGCTTGTAAAGGTCTTTCATCATCGCTATCCCAGCTGGAGTGTATGGGCTGGTGGTGACTTGAAGCTGGCAGTTGTAATTGTCGACTGGTATGTTCTTCTGTAGGGCTCCGACTATGGGGGGTTATGTTGTTTCTCGTTGCTTGTAAAGGTCTTTCATCATCGCTATCCCAGCTGGAGTGTATGGGCTGGTGTTGACTTGAAGCTGGCAGTTGTAAGTGTCGACCGCCATGATATGTTTGACTCGTTATGGATGTATGGGGTTCTTCATCATGCACTGATACTGGTTACTGCTGTCCCTATCGTGTAGACGATTATCTCGAGATATCAATCTCTCTCTTAGTTCTGCTGGTGGAATATCATCTTCGTCTTCTGAGTTGTCTCTGCAGCGAGTCAGACGGTGTATAGCATCTTGTAATTGATCTGGAGTGTTACTTTGTTTTACGTTAGTGTCCTGCTCACCATCTTTGTCACGTTCACTATGTGAAGTGCTTGAGGACTCTGTAAAATTATAGTGACTCAACGTGGCTTTTCGTACTGGTCTGCTACTCTGTAAAGCTGGCGGTGCTGTGGGGCGATGATTATCTTTCTTCATTTGTGCTGCGTGTGCTTTGGTGACTATGTTCTTCTCTTCATTCCATAATATATAATTTATGGGTGTTGTCTGTTCAAGCACTTTATATCCGTCGAGCCATCGTGCATCAAATTTATTATCTCGAACATTCTTCTTGTAACAGACCTTATCACCAACTTGAAATTGCTCTAATTTAGCTCTTTTATCATGTTGCTTCTGCCATTTCTTAAAATTTTTCTGGGAGTTTCGATTAGCTATCTGGTGTTTAGCGACGAACGTAGTGAGTTTGGATTTATATTGATCGTCCACTTTCAATGTGGCCAATAACTGTGACAACCGATCTGGTGTGTCATTCCGTGTGTAGGACTCATTGTTTGTCCACGGTGTTTTGACAGATGTATTCTCTTCTTCAGTTCTGTAAAAGTTACTTCTTCTCTCTTGTTCTTTCTTATAATATTCAGAAGGTTTAAAATATCCGGGCTCTTCTCTGTGACAAAATGATTTATTTGCGTACCTCGCACTGGGTTTCCGCCATGGAGTATGCTCTTCATCTGTTCTATATATGTTCCGTCTGCTCTGTCGTTCACTACGACAGTATTCAAAGAGCTTTGAATATCTGAATTCATATCCTCGATACAGTGGTTTGTTTGAGTATCTCGTAATGGGTTTCCGCAATGGAGTATGCTCTTCCTCTGTATTATGAATATGACGTCTACTCTGTCATTCACTACGGCACTATCCAAAGGGCTTTGCTAGAGTTGATCGTATGTGGTGGGTAACGAGATTGACATATTGGAATTTTTTTCTACTATCACCTGCTCTTCTATATATTCCATCATGTGCTTTTCTTTGTATCACTTGGCTCACTCTCTGTGCATAACAATGATATTCATTTTTCTTCGCATCTGCATCTATGTGTTCAGGTTCATTTTTGCAAGCTCTCTCATACGGTGTGTCATCTTGATTGGTATGTTTCCTCTCTCTGCGTGTGGAAGTAGCACGATTATTAGGTATATATCCAGTGTTATTCATCTTGTGCCTATGAAATGAATGACATTTTCTGCCAGAGTCGGAAGGGTGACCTGGGGCATGATTTTGATATATGCGTGGAGCGGGGGAATAATGGTGTCGACTCTGACCAACTTTAGGTATCTTGTTATTTATTGTAGCGGTCAAGGACGATCTTCTTACTTTAGCAACTATTGTACCTCTGTGTATAGTTGTACCTTGTCCCGACGTGTTTACAATCATGACCTGAAATTCACGGGAGGATGAAACTTTTGCAATTCCTTCCGTCACAAACATGAGGGGTTCATCATTTATGTCCTCATTCTCCAAAGGCTCAATTTGTACTGTTTGTCCTGGTTCAATATAATTAGAACTCTTCATTCGTCCCTTAGCTATCACAAGCGTGTTCGGTTGTACCGTAACTGGAGTTGTCAACCGCACCAAAGATGCGATGTGTATATCGTCCTGTAGTTGTATGTATTCCCCATTAATATTGATCTTGTGCACGTCGAAATATATTTTGGCGATGTGACAAGTAAGAAAATCTCTACCTAAGATGAAATTTCTGGACATCCCACGTTTAATTATGAAGGGATGTGTAATCTGTTGCTGTCCTATGTGGAATGTAACATATGCTGTACCACAGGATGTCATAAATTCTAATGTCACCGAGGTCATAAATGTGTTGGATGGTCGGAAGTTCACAAGATGCTTGATTTGTTTATACAACTGATCTTTAATCAAACTAACTGAAGCGCCAGTGTCCACAAGTGCGCGGTAATTCTTGTTGTAAATCTTGATCAGGCATGAACTAGGATCTAGGGTAATGTTTATGGACTGTATTTGTTGGTGCAGTGTCCCGTGAGGAAAAGCTGTTAGGTGTGAGACCATGTTGTTGTTCTTTATATGTTTGAACCTATCTTCTTTATAGTCATCACTAACGGTCCTGCTTAGTTTCCCTGGTTGTACATTCGTGCTTGTCCTCTAGTAAAATTGGATGCTGTATGTGCTCTCCGCAAATTTGAACCATACCGATGAGTGTTACCATAACCATACTGTAGTGAGTTGTTGTAATTCTGCTGGTGCGGGCGAGGATGTTGTTGTCGACACTCAGGGGCTAGGTGTCCTCGAAAATTACAATTGAAACAAGTGGGAATATTAACTTGTTGTATGCTCTGTTGTCTGGGAAGGTGTCGAGCATAATTTGTGTTTACGTGTCCCTGATTATCCATCTGGCGTGAGCGACGCCAACGCGGGCGGGAATGTCCAATTTCCATCGGCTCATGTTCTATATGTTACTCAACTGTAGGTTCCTGTTCAATACATTGGTTAAATCTTGTTTGAACATTTTCTTCTGTATTGCTATTTGGATCGCTTCATTTATTGTGTTCGGATCCTTGCGAATCATGTGCAATTTGGTGTTATTGCCTAACAGTCCGTCAATAAAAATTCCTACTAGATGTTTCTCTAGGTCTGGTGATGTTGTCAACCCATTCAGGAAGGCTTCCTCTCCTAGGTTTAATAATTTTTCTCCACAGGATTGTATGGGTTCATTAGGTTGCTGTCTAATGCGGCGGAGAAGTGACCACGCGTGCTCCGTATTAGTAATGTCACTATAGCGTTTTGTTAACTCTTTCTTCAATGACTCATATGTATCACTTAGATATGCACAATCACGTCTTCTTAGGAAGTCAGTAACCAGATAGTCAGACGATAAATATAATATTCTCTTACGTTGTGTATCTGTGCCTGCCTTTATCATAGTGGTAAATCTATCTGCGTCCTTCAACCATCTTCTAAATTCCTTCGAGTCTCCTGTGAACGGTGTTATAACCGATCTAATCTGGTTTTTTTGCGTACAGATCAACATTATGCAATGTTTCGGTAATACTCTTAAGAGCGGCCATTGTTGGTTCTTGCTCTAGAAGTGGTGGAACGAATATGGGCTGTTGTTGTTGCTGTTGTTGTTGTTGCTGTTGCTGATACATTATATCTGCCTGTGATGTAGCCATAATGTCAATTGAGAAGGAGTGGTCACGGCGCCAATTGGAATTATGTACTAGTGTAAGGACTGCGAACTCTTTACTAGGTTGCAGATGGCAAGCCTAGTTATGTTACCATCAAGATACTGATCTCTTTTATAGGTATATCTTCCAAGTAGGTTATTAGTTAACCGGAGTACTGGCCATCACCGCCAGAGATGGCAATTCCTGGATGAGATATGGTCCTTCTTTTCAACCCTTGACTCGTTCTCTTCCTTCTCCGTTGTTATATAGTGACTAATCGTATAGTGGATTTTATGATGACTATTGACCTGGCATACAACAACAAGTCTCATAGATTGAGCCCAACTTGTGTAGTATCCATCAAAATTCGTTTATTTACATATAATTATTTCCTTCGACAAGGTGAGGCATACAGCATATATTACTGTCAACACACTGTTATCCTCACAAAATCACACTTCCTACTATCACTTCTACTTCTTAACCACAGCATTATTTAATCTCCTGAATATTACTACAACTCATGCTATATCTATAAGACTTCAGAGAAAAACTTCTGTACACCCACATAATTAAACCTTGAGAGCTCGACAATACACATCTTGCCACTTCAGTTTCTCCAACTGCTCTGCCCTCATGACCCCTGGTCATTCTTTCTTCGTACGATTCAACCTGTACCCTGATTCGCTATCCCCTTGTTTTATTGTACGCTCATTGGCTGCCCCTCTGATTTACAACTCACGAAAAAATACGCACGTTCTATTAATCGTGAGCCGAGTTAATACTGAACACTCGTCTTATTTATTCATCCCCCTATTTTCTCGTGAACTGTTTTGAACGTTCACCTAAACTTTGGCAATTTATTTATTATTCCTGGTCAAACCCTACGGTGCCATACTTTAAGCATTCATATAACTTTGCCAAAAGTATAAACATGCTTGGACAAACCCTACGGTGACATACTTTAAGCATTCCTATAACTTTGCCAAAAGCATAAACATGCTTGGGCAAACCCTACGGTGACCCCCCTCCCCCCCCCCGCCTCGAAGGGGTTCAAGCAACACTACTGGTGGTCACCTTCCCCTGAATTGTGGAGTCAAGGTACAGAGGGAAAGGGCAAAAGCTTTTGACCAAACACCAAGAACACTTAACATTCTGCGGTGGAATGCAGAAGGAATTCTCAACAAAAAAGTCCCCCTAAAATACCGCCTTTATGTGGATCAAATTGATGTGGCTTGCTTCCAAGAAACACATCTCAACAGCAATCACAGATTCTCAATAAGAGGATACCAGGCTTTACGAGTTTATCGAGAAGGACACAAAAGAGGTGTGCTATTACTTACCCGAAACTCAATACCAAGTAGCGAGGAATCCGTGAACTTCAACGACCAGTCGGAAATTTTAGGGGTTGACATTAAAATAAAGGACACGAACATGCGCATCTACAATTTGAATGGCCCACCGAGCACAGACCTGTCATTTGCAAGTATGGAAATAAAGAGCTCAAACTGCATAGTGATCGGAAACTTCAACAGCCACTCGGAAAGATGGGGATATTTGGTTACTGACAGTAGAGGAGAGGAAGTAGAGGACTGGGAGATAGACACAAACCTTCACCTCATCAACAGGCCAGATGATAAACCCAGTTTCGACTCTAGAAGATGGCACATCACTTCCACTCCAGAACTAGCTTTCGCCACAGGGGACATCCTTCACAGAATTGACCGACAGGTACTTGGCCAGCTAGCAGGCAGCGACCACCGACCAATAAAGCTAGTGGTTAATATGGAGTATGTTCCACACGAAGTGAAACCATTGCCCCGATGTAATTACAAAAGAGCTGACTGGGACAGTTCTGCAGTGCTGACTGACAGTCTTTGCGAGACCATCAACACACGAAAATACAGCAAAAAAAATATGGTTGGAAGCTTTAATAGAGCAATACTTCAAGCAGTGTCACATAGGGAGTTATGTTCTATAAATTGTCTACATTTTCCTCTTTCTTCCACTCGGGTCCTCTAATTTTTTCTGTCACTCTTTACCCTTTTTCATATATAATATTTTTCCGCATTCGTTAGTTTGCGAATAATATTTTCTTTTCCCATTCGATATTTTACCGTCTTTCTTTCTCATGCTGACTGAAACTCGATTACATAGATGTCAGTGAACGAAGCTGTGACTTTTCGCTTCTATCAGACCCGAAATGGCAGACAGTTGTCTGAGATTTGCAACTGACACGCGCTTTTCCCGGTTAGTTTGTTAACGAAGGTGCGAAATCGCACCGGTGACAGTTACGACATGCTTCTAAGTGAAACGTAGGTGTTATGAGAAGGGGAGAGATCAGGGTTGGGGAAATAGTTCATCTTTTGTCTGTTTCAGATATTAAACCTAGTTTGAAACTTTATTTTCATTCTTTCTCAATATTCGCAGTAGACAGGTGGTTCGCGAAGAGTAGAGCTGTATAAGCGAAGTTTCTTAGTTTGTTGCGACAATTTGTCGAACTTCTAGACTTCCATAAATATAAGCGTGTAATTCTTAATTGTGCGATATCCTGTAGTGCTGTGTTTGAGGTAAATATATTATTATCTAGTATTTTGTGAAGTGATTAAGTGTTAAATTGCCGATTTTATTTCACTAGTTAGATTTTGTGCAGAGTGCTTAATTTATCTAGTCTGTATTATTTATAGTGACGAGTTACAGTGGAAAACAGAAATTATATTTCTTGCTTAAATTCAGTCGGCTAATAAAGAAATTTAATTTAACTTCTAAATAATCAGACGAGAGAATCTATTTTAAAACTAACTTATAACGCTAGATACATCATTGAGTGTTGACGAAATATGTATGTATTTTCTAATTCATGATGTTTGATTTTATTTACATAACTTACTTTACGGGAAATTTAAATGATAAGTCAAGCGGTACGCTTGCAGTTTAAAAATGTAAGTTATATTGGGTACTTATTGTAAATTATTTGATATATGTGCTTTTCCTTTTATACAGTGAAATACTGGGGTGACCCGAACTTTACCAGCATTTAATAAGAGTTTGATATTTATGAAGAAATAGACAGTCCTTATTTTGAACCACGTGGGTTTCTCAAGTAACACTCGGTCTGACAGTGCCTAGGCAAACAGTGTTAGACAGAAATACTATATCCCACTAACGGGTTTCAAAGACTGTAATGATCAATGCAGGGCCTTTGTGCCAGATCTTAATTTCTTCCATAAACTCTAATGTAAAATTGCTGACTGGCGGCGAGAATAATTTCAATCACAAACATTAACATTTTCCCGACATATTTTTTTGGCGAAAGAGTGAATAGTGAAACAAGGCTATCTGGTGAAAGAAGTTGTCCACTGGTCATCTTTCCAAATTAAGGAAATCCTCGTGTTTTTTTTATGACTCTGTGTGCCCGTTTAAACTTGCTTATCCAACCTGATTCAAGTGACATTAACAGTAATCAAAATTTAACTGGTGAAGTGAATGCTCTTCGAAAACAGTAGACTAAACCTGTAATTGTAGAGCTGGGATTCGCTTTATCCAAAGAATACAGATTCACTGTAAAGAAGTGTCCTAAGGTTGCGCCAGACTGTGAACTACATCAAGTTATAGGTAAGAACGTGTGTCAGGGATCCCTGATGAAAGAACCGAGTGAAAGTGGACTGAGTGAGTTTTTTTTAATGACTATTGATTCACCCCCACGTCACAATCTCCTTACGGAAGAGTGGCTGCTTGAGTAAATTGTTCCTTTTTGAAGGACAATATTAGACCCTAATCATATGTATTTGTGACTCTTTGGGCCATCATCTGTCTCATAACGGGGCTGTGGGCTAAACCTAGAGTTAATATCATCACGGGGCTATCATCCTGGTAGAAAGTCATTGATTCTTTTATGTCTATTTGTATGCTTCCTTTATGTATTTTGGTGTTGTGAGAAATTTTGATATGATAATTAAAAATTTCTCTGGAACAAAAACATCAGTGCGTTGGTCAGCTCGATCCCAATTATTCTGTATAATCATTGTTATAGAGTTCCCACGTATGTGTGTTTAACTGTCGTCACGTGTATGTGCGTGCCCGTGATTAGATAGAAATATATGTAATATATATATATATCTGTGTTTAGACTGTCTGACTACTTTAGATCTGTCGTAGAAGATAGGTGAGAGAGAGAGAAGATTTTCCGCTCTCAGAGACAGCATCTATCACTATTCTACCACCTCACTCGTGGAAGTCTATTTTTTTTTATTTCCATCTCTCACTGTGACTAACACTCATTCCAACCTATTCAGAAGGGACCAACCTAAGTCTTAATACTCCTATCGAAAAATCTACGACAAATGGGTTCTCGTCCGACGGATTTTTGAACTTAGAATAGGAAGACGAGTACGACAAATGTGGACTCGTCTATCTGGATTTGTATTTAAGATTCTTTATTCTGTAATAGAGTAAGAGTGTGATTGTCTTGTGAGTTTTATTTTAAATAATTTATCCCCTAGACTAACGATCTGTTTACGGGCGTGCTGACCACACAAACTGATAAGTTTTTTTTTCCACAGCATTTTGAATAATATACATTTGAGTTACAGGTGGAACTGTCGGAATATATGTTATTGTTGATTTGTAATACTAAACGCTGGTAAAGTTTTGTGAGTGTATAACATTCACAAGGGTTCTGAAGCAGGTAGGTGTTTGAGCAGAGCTAAGGAGTGCGTTTCGGACTATCCGTCCAGATTAATTGCCTCCCTCACCCGAACTGTCTTCAGGGGTAAACTTGATAGTGGATTAAAATTAAGGGATTATTTTTCTCTATAATTATTTTGTTTCCACTGTAGCAACTTATTTTTTAGAAGTAATCTTAACTACCATTTAGTTGGCGTAGTCGCGTTTTGCATTAGGTGCTTTATTGCCGATTAATAGCAGCGATAGTTATATTTTTATTTTTGGAGGAGGTATCCCAGGGTTAAATATATCATCTTTTGATTTTTTGGTAATTTTTTTCTCGTAAGTGGTAGGAACCAGTGTACCCTTATTCTTATCGTTTTCTCGTCTACGTCTCAGCCACTGATTTAATATGGCAGAAAGGGCGAAACTGAGACAACTCCTCAGAGAGGAAGCGAGACAAGAGGGACTGGACGGCGACGAAGCGAAAGCTTTCGTCAGGGACGAACTGGAGAGATATGATGCGGAGCAGAAGGAAAAAGCAGCGGAGAGGAAAGAAGAAGCAGACCGTCTATTGCAGCAGAAGAAGATGGACGAGGAAATGGAAATTCGCAGGATGCAGCATGAGGAAAGAGAGAAGGAGAGACAGCTTGAGGAAAAAGAGAAACAGAGACAGCATGAGTTGGCTCTTAAAACACTAGAATTCCAAAGTCGTGGTGCTGCCTCTACCTCCAGCAATGGAGAGTCTTCTCCGCATTCCTCCTTAACTGATCCTTCTAATACTCAATCTACTCATCTCACTGCTATGTCTTTTCCGCTAGAATCTTTCCCTTGTCCAAATGAGAAGATTGACACTTGGCTAGAAAAATTTGAGAAAATTGCAACTCTGTACGGTTTAGAGAGGTCGCGTTGGAACATGAAGCTTTCCCAGGCTTTGAAAAGTTCTGCGTATGATGTTTACGCCAAACTGGAAAGCAGCCAACAAGACAACTATGATCTGTTGAAGAAAGCGTTACTGGAGCGCTTTGAAATGAACGCTCGCAAATTTTTGCAACTGTTTCGCAACAGCAGAAAGGAGAATTCTGAATCTTTTCACCAGTTCTCTTCCCGTCTAAAGGGATATTTGACAAAGTGCCTTGAGCTCTCGCAGCTCCCCTCTACCTATGAAGGTCTTGAGGAATTTGTTTTAACAGAACAAATAAAGAACACTTTGTCTGCTGATACCCGGAGATTTCTAGCTGAGCAGGGAGCAGAAAAACTTGAAGACATCTTAGAGAAGTCTGAGCGTTACCAAAATGCGCTGGCTGAACTACCGGCCACAAAGCGGAAACCGACAGAGGAGCATTTTCGAAAACATAACCTAGAGCAATCTTCTCAGGCTTCTAACCAAAATAACCACAGAGAAACTGGACCTCAAAACCCCCCCTCCTGAAAAATCCAAGTTCTACAAGAACAAGTACCCCAACCACCCCAAACAGTCTGATCAACCCGACCGCCCTACATGGCAGCGCAGCCAGAAAGGACAAGGTGGCAAAGGGAAAACCCCTGAGCACGGGACATATGATCAGAGTGAGCACACCGAGCCTAAACGCATCGGATGCTTACTAACAGTCTCGCAAGGCGGAATTATTGACAGTGATTCCCAACCTGTTGGGGATAGACCCTCAACGCGAGGTACTGTTACTTTGAACGGTTCTCAAACTTCTTGCTTATTTGACACGGGGCTTTCTTATGATTGCATTGTTGCCAGAAACCTGGTCAAACCCGGTCAAGAGACAGCAGAGACCGTCCAACTTTGTGGAGTTCGTAAGAGTGATGCACCTACAGCGCTTCCCATCGCATTGGTGGAGATCCACTCTGATTTTGTCAGAGGCGTGATCAAAGCGGCTGTTATGGATGATCCCATCTACCCAGTCATACTTGGCGGGAGATACGTGTGTATTGGGAAACCGGAAGAGCCGATTGTGGCAGCAGTAACTACAAGAGGGCAAACCAAGAAGGAACGGGAGCCTGCGCCTAATTTGTTACCCATGGAACTTAAAGAAGCGCAATACAAGGACCCTACTTTGGCACCCTGCTTTAGGAAACTGCCCATGGCTAAGGAACCCAGACAGCACGGGGACATTTTTTCTAAGGATGGCGTACTGTATCGCAGAACGGGCAAGCCTGATCAAGGTTACAACCAGCTCCTAGTACCGAAACAGTACAGAAGCCAAATCCTAGAAATGGGGCACTCTCTTCCCTTCAGCGGACATATGGGACAGAACGCCACAAACCAACGTATAACCACTCATTATTGGTGGCCAGGAGTAAATACTGATATTATCAGATATGTCAAATCCTGTGCCCAGTGCCAACGTGTGCCACCCAAGCAACGGGCACCCCCAGTCTATTTGGGAGAAATGCCAATAATGGGAACACCATTCGAACGGGTTGTGATCGACATTTTAGGGCCTTTCGAAAGGACTAAAAGAAGGAACAGGTTCATCCTGACCTTAGTCGATACATGCACTTTATGGGCAGAAGCTATCCCGCTAACATGCGCAGATGCCAAGCATGTCGCAGAAGCCCTTGTGCAGATTTTCACTCGGTTGGGATTCCCTCAGCAAGTGTTGACGGATAACGGATCTCCATACCGAAACCTGTTGATGGATGAGATCGTTAAGATCTTGAGGACCCAACACATCCACACTAAGCCATATACTCCGGCCGGAAATGGGCTCGTGGAACGTGCTAATGGAAACCTCAACATGATGCTAAGTAAACTGGCACAAGTGAAACCTGAAGATTGGGATCTTTGTATTCCTGCAGCATTATTTGGCTACAGAGAATCTCCTCATACTTCCACAGGATTTCCGCCAGCTACACTCTTATTCGGCAGACCCATTAAGGGCCCGCTTGAAGCCTTACTTCAGTCTCTGACAGACGAGAAGGCGGATGAGACAGTTGTCTCAGCAAGCAAATATGTGTCGGTTTTAAAGGAAAGGTTGAAACTAGGATGGGACCTAGCAACGACTAACTTTAAGCGAGCACGCGCAAAGCACGCTAACCGATACAGGAAAGTCGCGAAAGAGAGAGAATTGGAAGCAGGAGAGAAAGTTTTGGTGTTACTCCCTACCGAGAACAACCAACTGAAGATCGGATGGCAAGGGCCGTTTACCGTCCTGAAAAAGATTTCTAAGGCTAACTACCAGATATCTATTCAAGGAAAGGAGAAGGTTTTCCATTTAAATCTCTTAAAGAGATACTTGGAAAGACCAGTGCCGACCTCCGACCATCTCCTGACGATCGCCAAAACTGACGAAGATGACGATAGTGGCAGGGAAACTCCACTGCACACACAGGAAATCTTTGAAAAATGTCAGAAGCGGCGACGCTCTTTCAAGCGCGCATGGGAGACATTCCAGAGGAAGGAAACTTTGGGGAGTAGACTTCATGAGTAGGACTTGCACAGAGATGGAGGGGGGAGATGAGAGGGAAGAGGACAGACACCCTGAAGCTACGGATATAGGAAATTTATTTCCATAACGTAGACATGGAGTGCTTCCATATCTTAAGGGGGGACGTCCTGTCACATAGGGAGTTATGTTCTATAAATTGCCTACATTTCCTTCTTTCTCTCACACCGGGTCCTCTAATCTTTTTACTGTCACTGTATTTTTCGCACCACTTTTTGCATATATAATATTTTTCCGCATTCGTTAGTTTTTTCGAATAATATTTTCTTTTCCCATTCGATATTTTACCGTCTTTCTTTCTCATGCTGACTGAAACTCGATTACATAGAATGTCAGTGAACGAAGCATGTTTCACCGACTTTTCGCTTCTATCAGACCCGAAATGGCAGACAGTTGTCTGAGATTTGCAACTGACACGCGCTTTTCCCGGTTAGTTTGTTAACGAAGGTGCGAAATCGCACCGGTGACAGTTACGACATGCTTCTAAGTGAAACGTAGGTGTTACGAGAAGGGGAGAGATCAGGGTTGGGGAAATAGTTCATCTTTTGTCTGTTTCAGATATTAAACCTAGTTTGAAACTTTATTTTCATTCTTTCTCAATATTCGCAGTAGACAGGTGGTTCGCGAAGAGTAGAGCTGTATAAGCGAAGTTTCTTAGTTTGTTGCGACAATTTGTCGAACTTCTAGACTTCCATAAATATAAGCGTGTAATTCTTAATTGTGCGATATCCTGTAGTGCTGTGTTTGAGGTAAATATATTTATTATCTAGTATTTTGTGAAGTGATTAAGTGTTAAATTGCCGATTTTATTTCACTAGTTAGATTTTGTGCAGAGTGCTTAATTTATCTAGTCTGTATTATTTATAGTGACGAGTTACAGTGGAAAACAGAAATTATATTTCTTGCTTAAATTCAGTCGGCTAATAAAGAAATTTAATTTAACTTCTAAATAATCAGACGAGAGAATCTATTTTAAAACTAACTTATAACGCTAGATACATCATTGAGTGTTGACGAAATATGTATGTATTTTCTAATTCATGATGTTTGATTTTATTTACATAACTTACTTTACGGGAAATTTAAATGATAAGTCAAGCGGTACGCTTGCAGTTTAAAAATGTAAGTTATATTGGGTACTTATTGTAAATTATTTGATATATGTGCTTTTCCTTTTATACAGTGAAATACTGGGGTGACCCGAACTTTACCAGCATTTAATAAGAGTTTGATATTTATGAAGAAATAGACAGTCCTTATTTTGAACCACGTGGGTTTCTCAAGTAACACTCGGTCTGACAGTGCCTAGGCAAACAGTGTTAGACAGAAATACTATATCCCACTAACGGGTTTCAAAGACTGTAATGATCAATGCAGGGCCTTTGCGCCAGATCTTAATTTCTTCCATAAACTCTAATGTAAAATTGCTGACTGGCGGCGAGAATAATTTCAATCACAAACATTAACATTTTCCCGACATATTTTTTTGGCGAAAGAGGGAATAGTGAAACAAGGCTATCTGGTGAAAGAAGTTGTCCACTGGTCATCTTTCCAAATTAAGGAAATCCTCGTGTTTTTTTATGACTCTGTGTGCCCGTTTAAACTTGCTTATCCAACCTGATTCAAGTGACATTAACAGTAATCAAAATTTAACTGGTGAAGTGAATGCTCCCCGAAAACAGTGGACTAAACCTGTAATTGTAGAGCTGGGATTCGCTTTATCCAAAGAATACAGATTCACTGTAAAGAAGTGTCCTAAGGTTGCGCCAGACTGTGAACTACATCAAGTTATAGGTAAGAACGTGTGTCAGGGATCCCTGATGAAAGAACCGAGTGAAAGTGGACTGAGTGAGTTTTTTTTTTATTACTGCACTATTGATTCACCCCCACGTCACAATCTCCTTACAGAAGAGTGGCTGCTTGAGTAAATTGTTCCGTTCTGAAGGTCACAATATTAGACCCTAATCATATGTATTTGTGACTCTTTGGGCCATCATCTGTCTCATAACGGGGCTGTGGGCTAAACCTAGAGTTAATATCATCACGGGGCTATCATCCTGGTAGAAAGTCATTGATTCTTTTATGTCTATTTGTATGCTTCCTTTATGTATTTTGGTGTTGTGAGAAATTTTGATATGATAATTAAAAATTTCTCTGGAACAAAAACATCAGTGCGTTGGTCAGCTCGATCCCAATTATTCTGTATAATCATTGTTATAGAGTTCCCACGTATGTGTGTTTAACTGTCGTCACGTGTATGTGCGTGCCCGTGATTAGATAGAAATATATGTAATATATATATCTGTGTTTAGACTGTCTGACTACTTTAGATCTGTCGTAGAAGATAGGTGAGAGAGAGAGAGAAGATTTTCCGCTCTCAGAGACAGCATCTATCACTATTCTACCACCTCACTCGTGGAAGTCTATTTTTTTTTATTTCCATCTCTCACTGTGACTAACACTCATTCCAACCTATTCAGAAGGGACCAACCTAAGTCTTAATACTCCTATCGAAAAATCTACGACAAGCAGCTATTGAAACTATTCCGAGAGGGGCCGTAGCGGAAGGTTTTATATGTGTGAGATGATAGTGCTAGAGTAGAAATAGTATTCTCTCCAGAATGTGTGAGGTCCCAGTGACAGAGAAGTACACTGGTATCACTCGATAGTCACGGCTGTGAAAGTATCTGGACTGAAAATATTCAGAGAACAGTCATACCTTACTGCGCCACCTCCGCTATGTGACCACCTGTGATATTAATAACAATTCAACCACACTCTATATCAACTATATTGAATGAATAAAGTTGGTGAATACAATTTATATATCCTCTTTATTTACATCTATCTAATTGTGGTGATTGTGTGTGCCTGTTGATAAACAAATTTATATTTACATAAAAACCAAATTGGTGAAATCAATTACAGTTTTTACAAGTTAAACTAAATTGTCATTTCTTTCGACTCTTCCAATTTGTTGGGTAATAGAGTTCTTCACTGCCTTATTCACTTTATAGCATTCACTAGTTTATCGTGCAAATTGTCATCATAAAACTGTGCTTGACAGTTATCACTTCTTGGGTGCACGATTGTCACAAATATCACTCATATTTTATGATAATCAGTGTTCATGTGAGATGTACAGCTTCAGTAGGTCGTGCTTCTACCAATCCAGACACTGCTGGGGCGATTAGCATTGATCATCGAGCAATTCGTGATCATGGACCTCTAACTTTGGGTTGTCAAGTATGAACCTGCAGATAATTGTAGGATATGTGGCTAATTTGGATAATAATTACCACATTCCTATTGTAGGTGAGATGAATTTGTGTTCAGATGTATGCGTGGAAATGCATGATTATGGATCAGTGACAAGACAGGTGTTTACTGTGGAACATTTTATAAAATCAAATAATACAAAATAATATGTACACACATATATGGTATGAGGTTATAGTATCCCTCTGCCCGACAAGTCATCTCTGTAAAGTGCCGTAACTTGAAGACAGATTGAATAAGCCCTGATAATGACTTTTGGTAGTCCTGAAAAGAAGTGTTATTAGTCCTGAAAAAGACTGTGCTAGCCCTAATACGGACTCAGTCACGGTGGTTATATATCGGGTTCCAATCTTCAACAATCATACCAAGTAACCCATTAATATGCTTGCTACTTTCATAACATATAGATTAAAGAAATCCAGAAATAAAAGTTGTAATTACTGTATTATTTTACATAGTAACTTTACATACCCTCGTAGGATCTAATTAAAATCAGTAAAGACTGGCTTTTGTGGAGTAATAGAACTGCCTGGCTGCAAATAACAAGATATTGGCCTTTACACGTCTCTCTCTCCAGCCGTTGTGCTCCTGTCTTCTTAGCTGTACAAGTGAATTTGAAATCTTTTTCGACCGCCCTTATATATGGAGCTTCCGGACGTACAGGAAACAAGGATCGCAACTCCAGCAAACTTCCCAAAATAGTTATAACTACGAGAGGTTTGTTCTAGATGGGTTTCACACCTTGGTCTCGTTCATCGCACCTTTCCCAGTTCAAGCCTTTAGAGTATTAGATTTCCATTCTCAGTTAGTTGGCCTTTATATCCATATGTTGTCTTCCTATATCGGTCGTGTAAACGATTTTATCTTGAATTATGAATAGGAAAAACACAGGATTTCTAATTGCATGGACCTTTATTCTTGCAAAATTCTTCCCAACTACTTACTACTTCCAAATTTCCTTGTACCTACGCATAAATGAAGATAATTCCGTCAAAAGGAGACCATTCTCATCTTTGTCTGTCATTTTGTTCTCCTTCCCGATCTCTAATTCTAACTATGTTGCGGACGATTTTATTCTTCCTTATACAATCGTCGAAGTCTTTCCTATTTGTCCGTGGGAAACCCCGTTTTTAATTGGCTGCCCTAGATACAAACAGGAAAATACCCCTGCATTAATGTGTTCGGGCTGGTATAATTGTGTTCCACTTTCCGGTCTTCATATAGGCAATTGCGTAACATGCTATAGTGGCACGAACGAACTATAAACCATACTGGAATGAAGCACTGCAAAAACTAGAAGATGAGGTAACAGAAGCCAGAGAAACGGCAGAAACCGAACAAAAAAATTTTTTTCAACTTTCGAGTGGCAAACATCTTGCTCAACAGCAAATAACCGCCACTGCTAATATAAAAGCTCGAAACATAAGCAGATCTAATCACGTATTAAAAAGCAAACACATCAGTACTTTTTAATGAAAATGAATGTGATTGTTAATTTATAGCAACATAGACTGATGGAAGCAAACAACAGAAAATCTCAACCTAGATAAAGAAGGGAACAAACTGTGGAAACTAGTTAAAGCTTTGAACAAGAAAGAACCTTACAAAAATCACATCACAATCAAACAAGGTGAAAATATGCTCTCGGAGAAAAAAGCTGAAAATGCACTCATGGAACACTATGCTGGTGCAAACCACATTGATGTCCCTAAAGGCAGAAGAAAGGCCATCATTGATGAACAAAAAAGTCACGACAACAAAAAGCTTGCACCAGAAGAACACATGATGGCAAAGTTAACAATTCAAGAAATGGAAGAGGCAATGAGGGTGCTAAAGAAAAGGAAGTCACTTGGAAAAGATGGGATAACTAATGAAATGACAACAGGCCTAGTAACAAAGGGAAAAAAAAAGCTTCTGGCCATCCTAAACTGCAGCTGGAAAAGAGGAATAGTACCACAGGCATGGAAAGACGCCATACTGATTCCAATACCTAAGAAAGACAGAGTTCAGACAGAACCAAATGGCTACAGACCTGTCAGTCTACTTAGCTGTGTTGGAAAATTGATGGAGCTCATAATTAATACCCGACTGATGTGTCATCTAGAGGAAAAAAACATCTCTTAGCCCCACAGCAAGCAGGATTAAGAAAACACAGATCCACTGAAGATCAGATCACCTATATAACTCAGAAAATTGAGGACGCTTTCCAAGAAAAAAAACACACACTGGTGGTTTGAGTGGACTTAGAAAAGCATTTGACAAAGTGTGGAAAGATGGACTGAAATTCAAGCTGCAAATGAGTGAGGTGTGTGGGAGAATGTTCAAATGGATCAGGCACTATCTGGATAATAGAACTGCCAGAGTCGAACTACAAGGACAGCCCAGTAGGACGATGGGATAGGAGAAGGGTGTTCCCCAAGGGGGAGTCCTGTCACTCACGTTGTTCCTCGCATTTAATGACATATCAGAGAAAATTCCAAGAAGAACCCACAATGCCTCCTCTGCAGACAACTTAGCCCTGTGAATCTCAGAGGAATATATCACTACGGCAAGCCTTCGGATGCCGCAAGCCCTAACATCATTGGAGGAGTGGGCCACGGCATGGCTAGTAAAGATAAAGGAAGGGAAAACATCATACACAGTGTTTCTCTCTCAAACAAACCACAGATCTCCAAATTGGTGCTAAAAGGGAAAAATCTACATCTGGATGAAAGCCCAAACTGCCGAGGCATTAATTTTGATCGCCGCTTGACTTGGAAAACCAGATTGAGAAAAAAACAGGACAAGAGCAAAGCAGAGAATGACAATCATGAAAAAACTTGCTGGCACGGGTTGAGGAGCAGACGAGAGAGACTAAAGAAGATATTTACTGGGCGAGTGTGAACGGTCTTAGAATATGGCATTGCAGTATGGTCAACGACAGCTAAGTCAAACTTTGATAAAATAAACAGAACCCGAAACCACGCATTGAGAATCATAACAGAGAGCATGAAGTCAACACCCGTTGCAGAGTTGTAACAGATTACTCACCTCCTGCCTATGGAGGATAGAAGAGATAGCAGAGCCCAGCAACAAGCTCATAAATTCAGGAGGCTGATAGACCACCCAATGCACCAGAGAATAAATGGACTTGGAAGGGGAAGACTGAAGCGAAGCAACTTTATAGAGACAGTCAAACCAAAGAGAGAGCAGACCCCATAAACGCAATATCAACAGCTACGCCAATATGTACTTCACACAAGCTACCAACTTGGAAACAACAGTGCTTGCCTGAAATGATAGAAAACGTTCTTGTTTTTGAGAGAAAAAACAGCCACAATGAAACAGAACGGAGAGTCCTAACCACTAAAAATATAGAGAAACATTACTTACACAACACCTGGATCCATGCATACACAGATGGATCAGCACCTAATGCAATAGAAGATGGGGGTGGAGGAGTCTTCATGAGCTTAAGCAATGGCGCACAAATAAAGATAGCAGTCGCAACTGGGGCATTTTCAAGTTACTTCAGAGCAAAGGCAAAGGCCTTAAAAACTGCATCAGAAATTATAATGACAGATGAAAGCGCAGAGAAAGACCGGTAGCTTTCTTTTCAGATGCGCTGTCGGTGATTACAACGCTGAAAAGTCAAAGTAATGCTGAACTGGATGACCTAAGAGTAACACTTCACAGACTATGTCAGCAATACAAAAGAGTCGTTATAAAGGACAAGCAAGGCAAATTGCTTACTGCACCGAAGTAAGTAATGGAAAGATGGAAAAAATATTTCTCAGAACTCCTGGCTGGTGAGCATGTTGAAGCATCAGAAATGATAACCACTAGCACAAAAGAGAAAACCAATTATGGTGAAGATGACAAAAAGATGGAAGAACTGAAGGCAGCACTAGAGAAAGTCAAGATGGGCAAAGTAGCAGGGCATGATGGACTAACACTAGAAATGATTAATTAATGCTGAACTGGATGAACATTTATAACACATAAGGAAGGGAAACCCGAGGCCTGTAAACAGTAAATAAATATTAGACAAACATAAAGGTATGTTTTCAGGCACTCGTAAAAAATAAAGAAGTAGAACACTAGATTACAGAAAAACAACAGACGTGAGTGGCTTACCCAGGACTGAACCCAGGACCTTCCGTGCGATAACCCCGCCTAGCTATGCAAGCGACAGGCCTCGGGTTTCCCTTCCTTATGTGTTATAAATGTTTATACAATATCAAAAACCTACACTCTGACCTGTACTTACTGTTCTTAGTCTACTATCATTTACTAGGTCGTTGTCTTGTGTGGATTGACCTATACTGTATAATAGGGGAGCAACAGAAGTGATTGCGTCATTAATAGGCTGGACTGCCAATGGGAAATTTCCGGTGTTTTGTATTGCGGTTCGCCCTAATGACCCGTCATCGAAGCATCATTTTTTGGTGGTGCCTAGATGGCAGGGAGGATAGTGTGATTCGCTTGCATAGCTAGGCGGGGTTGTCAGATGGAATGTCCTGAGTTCGCCATTCACGTCTGTTGTTTTTCTGTTGTTTAGTTTTCTACTTCTTTATTTCTTACGAGTGCCTGAAAACATACCTTTATGTTTGTCTAATATTTATTTACTGAACTGGATGACCTAAGAGTAACACTTCACAGACTATGTCAGCAAAACAAAAGAGTCGTGATATAGTGGATCCCGTCTCACTGCAATATTCCTGGAAATGAAAAGGCTGACAGATTGGCAAAGGAAGGGGGAAACCTTCATCAACGTGACACAAATATAACTTACGAGGAGGTCAGGACTATTACAGGCACAAGTGGGAAGAAGAGCACACAGGACACACAAAACATGATCCGTATTGCCAGCTCAGAAAATATGCGAAAGAAAACCAGAAATTGTTCTATAAGACCTTAAAGAACATGGGAAAGGAAAAATAATGCCCTCTCAAATTTATAAAGGACAAGCAAGGCAAATTGCTTACTGCCCCGAAGGAAGTAATGGAAAGGTGGAAAGAATATTTCTCAGAGCTCCTGGATGGTGAGCATGGTGAAGCATCAGAAATGATAACCACTAGCACAGAAGAGAAAACCAATGGTGGTGAAGATTACATAAAGATGGAAGAACTGAAGGCAGCACTAGAGCAAGTCAAGATGGGCAAAGCAGCAGAGCATGAGGGTATAACACTAGAAATGATTAAGTACATGGGAGCATCAGGCGACCTATTACTCTTAAGGGTTTTACAGGCAGCATGGTACAACAAGACCATACCAAAGGATTGGGAGATTGCCATCATAACACCAATTTTCAAAGAGGGTGACAATCGGCAATGTGGAAACCATAGAGGCATATCCCTTCTCAGTGTCCCTAGTAAAATATACTCTAGAATCCTAGAGCAGAGATTCCGACGCCTAGCTGAGCCACAATTGGATGAGGTCCAGTGCGGATTCCGATCTAACCAAAGTACTCAAAACCTAATCTTCATACTCAGACAGCTGAGTGAAAAGGCCCTTGAGTATAAGAGTGAGATCCATCTTTGTTTCATGGATCTAGAAAAGGCGTTTGACAGTGTCCCCTGGAGCAAACTTTGGGACTGTTTGGCAAGGAAGAACATTCCAGCACCTCTGATTCATGCTATAGAGAGCTTCTACAAGTCTTGCAGAAATATGCCAGGACAACAAACCATAATTCAGAAGTGTTCAGGACCACCACTGGTGTAAGACACGGTGATATCCTGTCACCTTATCTTTTCATACACCTCATGGACGATGTCATCAAGGCATGAAAGGAGAAAACAAGAAAGTATTCAGTGGTGTACTGGAAGATGAGTCAGGTCTGTATTTCAGAGCTGGCATTAGCTGATGATGTTGTCCTGATTGCCAAATCAGAGGCACATCTCCAATCCAAGCTGCAAGTCTGGAAGGAAGAGCTGAAGAAGAGAGGGATTGTCATAAGCAGCTCTAAAACCAAAATCCATGGTGATATCACGAGAAGAAAGAAGACATCAAATGAAGCTGGGAGAACACGTCTTGGCGCAGGTCGACCACTTTAAATACCTCGGAGCTATTATAGACCGAACGGGAGGCATCAAAGAAGAGTTGGCCACTCGAAAAACAGAAGCTGGGAGACTTTTTCAGGCCATAAATCGAGGATTCCTCAGCAAGAGAGAGGTTGGTAAGAAAACGAAGATGCATGTATTCCTCTCCACCTATGTCCCAGTCTTGACGTATGGATGCGAGTCATGGGCAATGACTAAAACCCACAAAAGCCAGATCCCATCCTCAGAAATCTCATTTCTGAGGTAGGTGGTTGAAGTAACAAGAAGAGACATGGTCCGTGTCACATATAGAAATAGTGCAGCAGTGACCGTCCACTTTTGAAACCCCCCTCCCGCCCCCCCATCTAGGTTTATATTTTTTGCTACAGGAACGACGGATTCGCTATCGCAATTAACAAGCGAGCCGTTTGGCAACTAAGCACGGTGGAACAGAGCGAAGTGCGCAGCATGGCGTAATCGTTCTTTGATCATGGAAACAAGCGGGCAGAGGCCAGGCGTTAACAATTTCTTTGAAAAATCAAAGGCGATAAGTCAGAGACGTACCTTGGATTGTTACATTTTCAGGGGAATGAACTTACGCAGCTGATATGCGGCAGGCGGGGAGAATGAAAGACAAGCCAGATATTGTCGGTCGGCAGAGGTGAAGAAAAAACCTTTCATTCAGTAATCGAACCGTAGTTGTGCCCGGCCTGGCAGTAGGTGCGACTTTCGCATTAAGGCACGAAAGAACGGCATCTATGGATATTTACCCCGTCTCCCCTAAAGTCATTATCAGTTGCTCAGAGAATTTTCTGAAATAACTAGCTCGATATCCTAATAGTTTTTCTTACACAATGAATTGCTTAGATTCGTGGGGCTGTTTCCATCTTTCTCTGTTGGCGGTAATTTATATACTAGCCTTTAAGTGATTTAGTGTGTTAAAAGTTTTTCATTATATTTCCCTGGGATTTTCTGTGTTAAATTAAATAGCGTATTATATAACATATAGCTAATTTTTCCATCTGTAACGTAAATTTAATTACTATCTCTTCCCCAGAAGAGGAGCTTTAATTGACTAGTACATACATTAAATAACTGTCTACTGACGGAATATATATTTACTTATATCCATTTTGTGTAATTTTATAAATGACTAGTGTTCATATCACGCGTTAAAAGCGACAGGATAAGCTAGACATTTGTGGTTTATAATCTAATTTAATAACGGAATTGTTAAAAAGGTCTAACCTTAATACGTGTTAGATCTATTATTGATATTATGGTTAAATGTTTATATTTCTTTCCTAAAATCTAGGCTGATCAAAAAAATAAAAACCCAGCGAACTAGCGGTCTTATGGTCATATGAATATATGGTCATATGAACTCATGCGTTATGAACTATGGTCTTAGAGTCCGTTGGTCTTATAAAATTATAAGCAACCAGAAACTTTATAATATTGTTGAGTCGCCATGCTATGACTGTGCGGTCCATTTTCTTCATTTTATGAGAGAGACCATACTAGAACATTAACTGTAAATGTTAACTGGACCAGAACTATACCAGATTTTACCTATATCAATCTCATCAGCCAGCTGTAGCAAAATATATTGTCAGCAACATTTGTGTAACTTAACATATTGTCTCAGCAACCAGAGGCTAGACAACACAAGAAATATGTATGTAATATTCCTCCTATGTCGGCGATCACTACGTATGAACCTTACACCAAGCAACTGAAGGCAGAGATAAAGTATTTATCCAGGAAAACAATTAAATCATCAACTCCAACGACTACCGTGAAATTTGCAGTCAGCAACTACGGCTAGTCTGGGGCTGGATTTGGCAAACATTAATATAACACTGAATAGTCTTTTTACTTATTAAGATTTTTTCCACGGAATGCCTGCGACAACTATTGGGTAAGCGAATATGAATGTGGCCACAGTATGAAGGATTGAATGAACTGAAAGAGAGTAACATAATTTTCTGTTGTTACCACTATCTTACAGATCTTTTATTTTGTTCTTACTAACCTGAGTAGTTACGGGATAGATTAATTAGGAACTTGTCCTTTGTGTTCTTTACCGACTATTCCATACACTTATTGTTAAATTTCATCTTTTGGGTTAATTAACCTCTGTTGTGATCTTCTTTTCTTTTTCTTTACCAGTGTCGTGAAACATTCTAAATCCACATATATAAATTAAAAGGTAAATGTAAAGCCTAACAAATAAATTCAATAAAAGGAAAGAAGAATGGTAAAGAACAGTGCTGTCACAATGACTGTACTCGAAATCCCCCATGTTTTCTACTTCGTCAGCAAATTGTAACGTTTCCACGTTGATAGTAAAGCCTATAGCAGCATACACGCGTTTCCACAACACAATAAAACGTGTACTGCATTTCTAAGAAAACCTTGAGATACGCAAGCTGATTAATGACCTAAATTAATACTAACATTAATTACACTACGTTAACATAAACGGAAAGACAGATGAACTTAGGATAGAAAGAGAGGGAGGGCTGAAAGCAGGAACGCATGCAACCCTAACACGCGTCTCGCGATACAAAATTAATACCCTCCCCGCGCGAAAGGCCAGAAGCACTAACTTTTTTTCAAATAGACCGTGATAAAAAACACTACCCATACGAGAGTTAGGTTTAAAAACCTGAAAAATGCTTATTGGGAAACATGACATTATACTGTTTTATGTCTGAAAGCCTGACAGTACCCAGACACCACATCGTATCGAAGTGAACGGGAGGTAGAAGAAAATGCATATTTTGAACGCAGCCCCTTAGCCCCATTAAACTTATATATTTGGGTTCCTTAGGACTTGCTGACAAAGAATATGTTAAGTGTTACGCAAATAGTCTAGGAATTAACAAATTATAGCTAAAAGAAAATAGTGAAGGTGTCAGACAACACCAAAAAATAATCGCACAGTGGCATGTTTTGAAACCACTAATTTTACGGGAAATGGGCCACCATGTAAAATCCTATTTGATTGGATAGAAGTAAATGTAAGGCTAAACACGATTAGTTGGACTATAAATACTAATTCTTTGTTGTTACGGGAAACGGTAGTAAGGGTACTTTGTTTGAAAAGCTGTGTAAACATGGCCCGATTGGTTAGACCCGCCAATATAGGCAACTAAGAGCGTCAGTTCAGTGCCACATTTTAAAATAAACTTACTCAGAAACAGTGCGTTGAGATCCCGATCATATTTTTATAAATAAAAGTCTGGGACAGAGGCAAATCGGAATTTCTGCCACTATTCATCTCCAGTCAACGTATCTGTGTATTATTTCCATGAATTGTGGTAAGCTTGATATATTCAATATCTTTTTAATGAAAATTGAATGTAAATTGATAATTTATTTCTGTATATGTGTGTGGTTCAGTAGCAAACATGAGGCAAGGCCTAAATCTTGCTCCAACCTGAACAGGAGGTGTCGGAGAAAAGTAAAACTGCATGGAATTGCCAAACAGTACACTGACACCTATCTTATTGACTAGAAGGAACTAATGCTGGAATTGCAGAGGCGTAGTAACCATTTAGGAGGAGAATACTGGTGTAAATTGTTTCAGATGAAGCTAGCAGTTGGCCTGAAGCTCTGAACTCAGTGTTTGTTATGTATTGTGTTCAGTATGGAAATAGATTATAAATTAGTTATGAAGTAGGAGGTACAACCTTCTTGTTTCAGGGACTGTGGTCCTAGTTATTGAAGCAGCACCTGGTCTGAGCTTTGCTGAATCCAGAGGCTGACAGCATACTCCTTGGTCCAGATAGCGACCAGCGAGGTGTCTACAGAACACAGTGAAGCAATCGAGCAGAGAAGTCTTCCTGCCGCCATCACGAAAGATAAGCTTCTGTGGCCAGATAGCTCAACATTATGTGCCCCCTCAAAAATTGACATTTTAGCAAACACAGAGGGACAATTAATTGGTTCAAATGACAGGAACTGTGAACTTTTCCCAATACTATTTCCCTGCTAATCAAACACTTGAAGTCATGATGAAAAACAACAACCAAGCTAGAACAAAACCAGTATTACCTCATATTACTACTGCACAAATTACACACATAGAATAATAATAATAAACTATGTCAATACAAAGTTCATATATGTAAACTGTGTACATAATACTTGTAATTACATTTGATTGTGATTCCTGGTTCACTGTGTAGTTGAAATAGGATACCCATTATTGAAATAATTAATACATATATTTTTAAACTTAAACACTCGACTCATTTAAGATAGTCTTATAGAGTGTTATATGTGTGTGAGTGTCACAGTGTTGTAAGTGTTGTGGAATAAATTAAATTGTTTATCTGTCTGTTGTTGTTGTGACTTACACTTCATCATTTTCATAACCCTAGACATTTAACGTAGTCATCACAATATTCCAGAATAATTCTGACTGAGTTATAAATGTGGTAGCAAGTAAGGTCATCTGTCATACACCACACTTATTAGATACAGATACCTTCACAGCTGATCTCAGTCAGTACACTAAATCCCCTATAAATATTTATAACATCCCACTTTACCACATATATTGGGGTCCTGTCCGGGATTTTGAATCTTTCTCTATTATAAATATTGGGGGTAATTCACTTCAGGGAATAATAAAAATTTAAAAGGTATCCTTGGGTGGAATTAAATAAGGTTGAGCTCACGGTGCCTGTGTTGTGCTTGGATAAGTACTGAGGCTGAGACTAAGAGGCTGCAG
The DNA here is from genome assembly GCA_024509875.1 of Oreohelix idahoensis. NCBI lineage: Eukaryota > Metazoa > Mollusca > Gastropoda > Stylommatophora > Oreohelicidae > Oreohelix > Oreohelix idahoensis. The sequence continues at coordinate 180,121 of JAMPIV010017494.1, read as the reverse complement.
ATTGAGGCTGACAAGGAGGCTAAAGCATTGGAGGCGGATCGTGAGGCGGAAATAAAGAGGCTCCAGTTGGAAGAGAAAAAAGCAGAAAGGGAAGACAAGAGATTAGCTGCAGAGAGGGAAGCAGAAAAGGAGGAGAAGAGATTACAAAGGGAACATGAGTTACGACTAAGGGAGTTTGAGTTTCAAGGCCATGCTCCTGAAAATGGTGCCAGTCCCTTTACCTCCGATGCTACTGCTAGTCAGGGAGCCTCAACCTCAGCTATGAATTTTCATTTAGATCATTTTGTTGAGAAAGAAGATGATATTGAGAGCTATCTAAATAGATATGAACTATTAGCTACCACGTATGGGTTAGAGAGAGAAAGGTGGAGCTTAAAGTTATCTCAAGGTCTTCGTGGGGCAGCTTATGAAGTTTTTGCCAAAATGAACAGAAGTGATCAAGAAAATTATGACATGCTAAAGCAGGCTCTTTTGTTAAGATATGAAAAGAACGCAGAATTTTATAGGAAGAAATTTAGGAATGCTAAACTACTGTCAGGTCAAACCTATCACCAGTTCTCTGCACGGTTAGAGACATACTTGGAGAAATGGACTTCTCTGGGGAAAACCCAAGATCTTAAGGAAATGGTCCTTATAGAACAATTAAGAGAGTCCATGGCTCCAGACCTGAGAAAGTTTCTCATGGAACAAGGTGCAGAGAGACTGGGTGAGTTACTAAATGTTGCTGAAAGGTATCAAGCAGCTCAGGCAGAGGTATCAGGTAATAAAAAGAAACAGGTAGATAATTTTAAGGCACCACAGAACTTTAATAAATTTGATCCTAGAGATCAAAACAAAGGTAAGCACCAGTTTGATAGGCCACGGTATGACAATAAAAATTAAACCCCACTATTCGATGAAAGGAAATAAGATGAAAGAAAATCTTTCAACCAAGGAAGGAGATGGTGTAAAAATTGTAAGATGAACAATCATGACACTGACCATTGTAGAAGGAAACCTCCTCATTGTGCTGCTATGACATCTGGAAAAAAGGGAAAAAAGGTCAAACCTGCGGAACTACAGGAACCATACCATCCCCCAGTGTGTGAAGATGTCATCTGTAATGGTGTCACCATAAGGTGTTTATATGATACAGGTTTAGATTATGATTCCGTTGTGAGTTCTCACCTGGTGCAGACAGATCAATACACCACAGAAACAGTGGAGATTCAAACTGCAACCAAGGATGTAGCTACCATGACACTTCCCGTCGCCCGGATAAAGGTGAAAACGCGATATGTGGAAGGAATCATAAAAGCAGCAGTGATAAATGAGCCAATCTACCCTCTGATATTGGGGTGTAGATATGTCTTCTTGGGGAATCCCAAGAGACCTGTGATATTGGCAACAGTGCAGACCAGATCACAGTCTAAAAAGGAGGAGGATAATCCAATAAATACTCATCCAGATGAGATGAGGAAGGCACAGGCGGAGGACAAAACACTCAAGCCGTGTTTCAAGAAGTTGCCCAAATCTCATACACCTCCAGGCAAGGGAGAATTTTATATGAAGAACAAACTGATTTATAGGAAGGCTGGATCTGAATCCAATGGTCACGGACAGCTGGTCCTTCCCACTTCATATAGGACTAAAGTGTTGGAACTAGGGCATGCGATTCCCTTCAGTGGTCATATGGGGATCAGCGCAACAGGACAGCGAATAGCTTGTCACTATTTCTGGCCAGGGATAACTGAAGATATCAAACGATATGTAAAATCATGTCCAGAGTGCCAACGAGTAGCACCTAAGCATTGGACTGCACAGCAACTCCGGGGGAAATGCCCATAGTGGGAACACCCTTTGAGAGAGTTGCCGTGGATCTTATGGGACCTCTCACTCGAACTAAGAGAAGGAACAGTTACATTCTGACTCTGGTGGACACTTGTTTTATGTGGGGAGAGGCGGTAACCCTGTCATCGATTGACTCTAAGTATGTGGCAGAGGCATTACTCACAATTTTCACAAGGTTAGGCTTTCCCAATCAAATCTTGACTGATAATGGCTCTCAGTTCAAGGGGAAACTAACAGAAGAAGTTTTCAGGATCTTCCAGGCCAAACACTTCCATTGTAGTGTGTACCACCCCCAAGGGAACGACCAAGTGGAAAGATTTAATGGCACGTTGATGTCGATCCTGAGAAAGTTGGCACACAAAAAACCAGATACATGGGACCAGTACCTTCACGCCGCCCTCTTTGCTTATCGGGAGGTACCCCATAGTTCAACCGGTATGGCCCCAGCAACATTATTATTTGGAAGGCCAATAAAAGGTCCACTTGAAGCGCTGTTAAGAACGTGGACTGATGAAAAGGCAGAGGAAAATATTACATCCTCATACCAATATGAGAATGAGCTGACCACTCGTTTAAAAACTGGCTGGAAACTTGCCAATGAAAATTTGAAACAAGCCAGGAAGAAACATGCTGCCTATTTCAACAGGAAGGCTAAAGACAGAGATTTGGCTGTGGGAGAGAAGGTACGGCTTCTTCTCCCCGGTAGTCAGAATAAGTTACAAATTGGATGGCAAGGTCCATATACAGTTCTAGAGAAGGTGTCTAGAACCAATTATAAGATAGATAAGAAGGGGAAAGAAAAAATCTATCATGTGAATCTCCTGAAGAAATATTTGGAAAGAGAAAATCAGGAAGAGACACACTTGTTGACCTTGTCCATTGCAATGGAGATGAAAAAGGAACCACTGTCATCATTTGAATATCCATTACACCCCTGTGAGACAGCGGCACAGGTGAAAATCAGTACACATTTAACGAAAAATCAGAAAAGAGAGTGCAACAGGTTTTAGATAATCATACAGAGGTGTTAACGGACCGACCGGGGCATACAAACTTATTGGAATATGATATGAAACTGATAGACCCCACACCTGTCTGTATGAAACCCTATTCGATTCTTTTTGCTAAGGAGAAAGCTTTGAAGGAAGAGATAGACTATTTGTTGAAGGAAGGAATTATTTCACACAGTGAATCTTCGTATAGTTCCAGTGTTGTGCTCTTAAGGAAACCTTCTGGAGAACATTTTACGCTGAGTGTTCTTCTCTAGAATGATGAGAATAATCCTTGAATAATACATGAAATTTGAGGAACACATTGACTCTCTGAATATGCTGTTTAATCGACTTAAGGAAGCGAATTTAACAGCCCGACCAACCAAATGTTGCGTTGGATGTAGAATACAACATGGGGAAACAATCTTTAGACATCTTGGTCGCTCACAGAGGACTTTCCTTCCCCAGGCATAAAGCCAGATCGAAGACGCCAACACGTCTTAACCGTTTGAAAACCACAGCTCGTCTTTTTAACAAAAATGTCTTTCTTAGCGCGCCACAAAACTTGCGCATGCATCGTGAGACGCAAGACCCCTTGAGCTCCGCTCAGGTGGGCTATCTGAAAACATTCTAGAAAAGGCTGACCATTCAAGCCATATATGGTCAGGTAACAAGACATCGGTTCTAAAATTAGACCGCTTGGTTAAAAGACAAGTGGGATAACAACCACTGTTGACTTCAATCCAAGTAAAAAATGAGTAACTCCCCTTTAATCAAGAATCTAACAAATAACGTCCCCAAACTAAACAGGTACATTTAACAGTCTATAATAACAGCGAAACTGTCCGCAACAGTTTATCGCATCCCCCAGAAAAAAATTAAACATTTTTAAAAAAAAATACATCCAAGAGCAAGATACAACAGGCTCATAACGCACAAATGATGCACAGACGAGAAGCATCACAAATAAATATGACGTCTAATGTGATGCTAACTCAGTGCATGGAGCGTCAGGTGAGAATATATCTCAGAACATTAGAGAAAGCATTTCTCTAAGTACATACATATCTAGGGAGGTGCCACCAACGTACACTACAGTGCTGGCAATGTTACAATGCAAGCAAAAGATAATTTTATATATCACATCAAGTACCTTATTTCCATGATTAGCAATGACAAAAAAATCATCGAAAAGCAGCGGTGTCATTATCTTAATGTACCGGAGTATAGTTATACAATCCCTTTATCAACAAAAGGTTACATCATTTTAAAATGTAATATATGCTTTAATACAATGTTATATACTATATTAACTATGTAGATGATCAATGAAGTCCAAGATCATAGTCTAAGCGGGTGCATCTATAGTGTGGTCCGAAGGGTAAGTATGGACATCATAATACATCATGGTTGGCAAAATGTAAAGATTCTCTCAAAACATCAATGATTTGCTGAGAAAATACAAAAAACACAATTCTATTTGATAACCGTTAGATTTTCTAATATACAGTAATCAAACATACATTCTTAACCATTAACTGTGGCCGTGCGAACTTTCGGCCCTTATATTGCGACAACCAAACTTTCCTCCGTTATACCAGAGATGGTAACAGAGAAAGAAATCACTTAATTTACAATTGTAAGGTGAAAACAAATGTGCTTATATATATTGTTATAGTAAAGGACTGTCATAAGCCTAGATGTGTATCAGGAAATCTAGGACACAAGAGATAAGTGGAGTCATGTGGGCATCTAGACAGTAAGTCTGCCATCATATTATCCAAACCACGGATAGCTCATACCGTGAAATAAAAAGGTTGAAGAGCAATGGCATATCGAGTGGATCTCGAGCTCTTCAAGTTATTACTCTGAATAGCTGTAAGAGCTTTTTGGTCGGTTTCCACAATGAAATGCGCGCCAAGAAGGAATCTTTGTAGCTTAAGAATTGACCAGACCATAGCCAACAATTCACGGTCTAAAACCGAGTAATTCCTTTCTGCCACATTCAGTTTCCTAGAGATATACATTAAAGGATGCAGAGTTTCTGAATACTCCTGCATTAGTGCCGCCCCGATCCCAGTGGATGAGGCGTCACTGCTAAGAACAAGTCTTATCAGTAGTAGGTAGCCTTAAGATAAGGGGAGATGAGAATAAAGTTTTAATCTGATTAAATGAAGACTGGCATTCTTGGGACCAGCTCGCCATATTAGGAGACCCTTTCTCAATAGGGTTGAAAGAGTTGCCATAATAGAAGACAGATTCGGAATGAATCTTCCGTAAAATTGTATTAAACCTAAGAGACTACGTACTTGTTTTTTCGTCTTAGGAATAGAAATGTTTAGTATCTTAGAAGTGTTGTGGTCCGCTGTCTTCAAGAAACCATGACCAACACGGTGACCCAGGAAAGAAATGTCACTAAACCCAACATAGGCTTTAGAGGGTTTTGCTGTCAAATTATGCTTGCAGAGAGTAGACAGTAATTCATTTAAACCCAAATAGTGATCTTCCCAAGAATCACTGAAAAGACAAATATCGTCCAAGTATGCAATGACATCTGAACGATTTGAGAGAATTCGACGCATCATGCGTACGAAAGTAGCTGGGGCGTTCATAAGGCCGAAAGGCATGAAATTCCATTGAAACAAACCCCTAGGTGTTGAGAAAGCAGTAAGAGGTTTGGCGCATTCAGTTAAAGGAACGTGCCAATAACCTTTCGACAAGTCGAGTTTGGTAAAGAATCGAGAATTAGAAAGTCTAATAAGTAGATCTTCTAATAAAGGCATCGGTTCAGCATCGAACTTCGTAACTTGGTTTAATTTGCGATAATCGACGCAAAGGCGTATGTTATTGTCTTTCTTTCGAACAATAACCATGGACGAAGATATGCTGAAGTGGATGGTTCAATTTTTTTCAATTGTATCATTTCATCCAATTCTTTCTCGACCTGTGTCTGAAAATGAATAGGGGTTGGGTAAGGTCTGACTCTGATATGATTATGGTCAGTAAGTATTATGTCATGCTCAATGACATGTGTGTGTCCAGGAATGTCGGTAAGGACATCCTAAAATGTTTGTAACATAGAAGAGACTTGTCGCTGTTCCTCAGTAGATAAATTAGGAGAAACAGTAACGTTTTTCCATGATTCCGTAGAGTGAAGTGGAATCACTGGAAGAGGAAGATTAACATCTGAGAAATTAGTTTCCTCATCCTGTATAACCGACAGGGATGAGTAATGACCATGTGGGACTGGAGAATCGTCCGTCGCCTGGAGAATAGGCTGCACATAGTCTGGTCGTTCATGAAATTCCGTGAGCATGTTTATATGAAAGGTTTTATGCTTTCCGTCAATATCGACAACATAGTCGACATCGGAAATTGTTGAGACTATTGTATACTGACCTTTCCATGCAATAAGAAGTCTGTTCTCCATACAAGGGAGCAAAACAAGTGATTTGTCGCCAGGACAAAGTTGTCGTAGGCATCTATTCTTATTTGCAAGTTGCCTTGATTTCTTTAGCAAATTCGGATAAGGAAGTTGCTAGTTTGCATGCTTCGATAATCTTCTTCCTGAGAGCAATGACATACTCGTATGAAGATTGTGTGTCATCGTTAATATTATCAGCAGTTATAAGATCGTGAAGCAAAGACGTAGGACCGCGCGGTCACGCGCTAAAGACAAGTTCAAAAGGAGAAAACCCTGTATGTTCGTTGGGGACCTCTCTGTATGCAAAGAGAGACGCGGGTAAAACCCTGTCCCAATCCTGAGGATGATCCTCAGTTATCTTCCCAAGTAGATTCTTGAGTGTTCTATTCAAACGTTCGACTAACCCATTAGACATTTGGGTAATAAATACTACTCAGAGACCTTTTGATATGCAGAGTAGACATTACCTGCGACATAGTGTCTGATATTAATTGGGTGCCATGGTCTGACAATATTTCTCTGGGAAATCCCAAACGAGAAAATATCAGCGAAAGAGCGTCTGCGATATCGGCAATGGAGATGCTCTTAAGAGGTATAGCCTCTGGCCAACGTGTGCACATGTCAACGCATGTTAGGATAAATTGATGTCCTCTCGCCGACTTGATCTTAAAAGGGTCAATAATATCTATTGCCATTTTCTGAAACGGCCGAATAGGAATGTCCGCAGCCTTGATAGGTGCTGCATGTCGTGGACCTCTTGATTTGAACTCTTGATATATTTTGCAAGATCGACAATAAATGTGTATGTCTTTATTCACACATGGCCAAAAGAAAGCCGCAAGAACTCTCGACTTAGAACGGGAAAACCCCATATGTCCAGCACACTGAGAGTCGTGAGCATGTTGCAGAATTTGGACTCTCATACTCTTGGGCACGAGAATTTGCGAATGCATAGACGTAGTCGAGTCTTGTACCATACGCACTAGTAAGCCATTCTTCATTGTAATCCAAGATTTGCGATTTGTATTCTGATTTGGATCACCCTTTTTAGCAAGAAGGAAGAATTTATTAAAAAAGGATCATCTTCTTGCAGTTTTATAAAAAGGTCACGCGAAATCACCAAGTGATCATCATGGCTATGCACTTCATTATCTTCAGTCGATGAATTCTGAGGCATATTAAGAGCCTGTGCTCTTGTGACCACTGCATTGGCAGCTTGGATATTTTGTTCTTCCCAAGCAGCAATCTGCTGCGGGGTGCATTCCCTAACTCCGTGAATACGACCGATGATAAGATCGGCAATAGAATTCGGTAGAAGACACGAGTGGACATCTCCCGTAAAGAAGGGAGTAGCAATGTGAATGATATCAGTTGGATACTGTTCCAGAGTGCCACCAAATGTCTCACATTTGACCACCTTTCCCGTGGCACAGGAAGGATCTATGAGAGATTGCTTAACTCCGATAGTAGTGCATCCAGAATCAAAAAGGACTTAGACTGGATTATTATTCACTAGACCTTTATGTAAGATAAATGATCCTCTCCCGTCATGCGCAACTGCAGCAGGAAGAGCGGGAAGAGGGTGACCACAACTCAAGGTAGTTACCGTAGTCGGTTCGAACAATGTTGTGCATTGGGGGCATTGAGATGCTCTCCCAAAATCGAAAGCAGAACAAGTGATAGCATTAGAGTTTTTATTATCGTTCACTTGATAACAGGCTCCCTGAGACTCTTGCTGTACAGAGTTTGTCTGGTGATATGATCTATTTTTATTGTGTTGCGATCTACCGCGATTATTATTTCCTCTGAAATTGTCACTGTTTGCTCTACTGTAACCATTGTTCTGGTTTGAATCCCAGTTTCCATAGTCACTATTGTCATTTCCCCAATGACGAGAATATTTATTAGTTTGGCTTTGTTGTCTTCGTGAAGAATAGCTTGGATATTTTCTATGAAAGTTTCCAAAATTGTTGGACCCAAAATAACGAGGACTGTCAGATCGCCTCCAGTTCTTCGAAGAAGAACCCTTATGAGATGGATTGCTTTGATTTTGAGCATAATTACGATTACTCTTCCTATTAAAGTTGTGTTTAGCACCTTGAAATCTACGAAGACAGTTAGGGTCATATGGTGCTGCACTAGCAACTAGCAAACCTTCCTTAACATTAGAATTGCTAACAGTTACATGAGGGTGCGCAGTGACATACTGGCAACAATGTTCTTCCATATCTTTTATGTTCTTAGGTTTACGCTCATGTAGAAAGGCAAGAAAAGACTCATTGACAGATGACATAACTTTGTCTCGCAGTAATAAGTCCATAAGGGCTTCATATGTATGTTCTGTTTTAGACAGCTCAATCCATCGTGTGAACATAAGACGTATTTTTGAGATAAATTCTGAGAATTCTACCCCAGTTTCTGGTAACATAGTCTTGAAGCGAAGACGATAATCGTCTTCGTTAAGTTGATATTTTTTTAATAAGGCTGCTCTGACAACATCGTAATTATTCTTGTCAGGCTCATCTACCATGCTTAACATATTTAGAGCTTCACCTTTAAGTATCTCCGACAACTGATTAACATATTGCGACTTATCTACTTTATGAGTTTGACATGACCGTTCAAATCTGTCCACATAGAACGTTATATCGTCACTGGAAGAATTGAAAGCTGGTAGCTTGATCTTATAAGTAGTAGCATTTGTCTTATTAGAAGTTGACTGATTATTTGGATCATTAGCATTACCCATATTCATCAACTTCAATTTTTCTAACTCCAAAGCTAAGAGTTTTTCATCATGTTCCATTTTCGCTGTTCTCTTCTCGGTTTCTCTGTCTAATCTTTTATTTTCATTCTCCATTTATAGCTGGATTTTTTTCCCTCAGCTTCTCTTTCTAACCTTTTATTTTCAGCCTCTTTTTCTAATCTTTCACTTTCAACCTCTATTTGTTGCTGGATTTTTTTCTCATCATCTTCTCTTTTTTTCTCTTCAGCTTCCCTTTTTTGTTTTTCCATTTCCATCTGGAATTTCCTTTCATCTGCCTGCATCTGCAATCTTACATTCTCAGCTTCTATTTTCTGTCTCTTTTCTTCCGACTTCAATGCCTTGGCATATTGAACAGTCGCGAATTCCTCCAATTTCTCACCAGCCTTACCAAGGGATTTCCCTTGCTCAATAAAGTATTGTAGTGTAAAAATTATGTCTAATAATATGAGATCAGTAACCTGAAATAATAAATTACTTTATCCCAACCTCAGTGGGAGACAAGTCTTTAATAAAGAACTTGTATAATCACCTCACTTTAACCCAATATCTGTAAGAAACAAGTCTTTGATAAAGAACTTGTATAATCACCTTTACAATAATAACACTATCAATCAATTTTTTTCATATCCTAAGTACACTATACTACAAATAGTGCATGCCTAAATATATATATATATATATATAAACAGCGTATGACAACAATGAATAACATAAACAAAGAACAAGCATCAAGGACAATACGATAACATTCGCAGAAGTCAAATAAATTATAAAGCGAAACTAAAGACAAAATCACAAAGCATGTGATGATAACTGCGAAATATCAAACGAAACAACTGACACAACAGTGTATAAACATAAAGGTGTATAAAACTAAACGAAAGGAAGAGAAGGCGGACAAATACAATTAAATCAAATCAAAACTAAAGAACAAAAAAAAATGACAAAAACAACGAAAGGTACACCTCGTCACAACTAAACAAAAATATCGCGAAGCAACAAAAAGTCGCTGATAATTTCCACAACAGGAAATTTGCGATAGGCCCTAAAGAACGCTCACAGTACGCCCTCGATTAAGTGGGATATCCGCCCAACCGTAAACCCGTTGAAATATAAACATATAAGTAACATGTAAACACAAAGTGTATGAAGAATGTGTAAAGAAGGCTCAGTTACACAATATAATGGCACAGTTCACAATAACAAACAGGCCACTTATCTTATGACAATCCTATCGTCAATAACAGCAACGATGAAGCACTATATTCAGCATTCTCAGGATCAGAGGATCCAACGCTGAAGGGTACAACTGAACTTGCTTCAAATAACGGCAACAACGATGGTATAGAAACTTGACCTTCTGAACAATAGCAACAACGGTGGTATAGGAACTTGACCTTCTGAACAATAGCAACAACGGTGGTATAGGAACTTGAACTTCTGAACAATAGCAAAAACGATGGAAATTTAGAAATTTCAGCAATCTATCGGGCAGCGCCGGGTACTTTCAGTTACCACGAAGTTGACATCAGCACTACAATAGCCCCATCAAGCTGGTTGACCATAAATGTAACAGCATAAATGTAACAGGCTGTTGCTTGATTGGTAGTATAATGTAGAAGCCACCATATATGTCAGAGTATAAATGTTGCTGGATGAGTGAACGCTGTCAATCTATCAAGGTGGAAGCTGCTGTACAATATTTCTTGTAACTCAAACGCCACACAGGCTATCATAAATATTGTAGGCCTTGGTTGGCCGCCATAATGTTGACATTCATGTCTTGTCTTCAAAGCGTTGATGTGTTACAGTAGTGGTGCGTGAGTAGACATCAAAGAGTGCGAATGGGTGTGTAAAGGTTCGTGGAAGACAGTCATCTACTGGACAACACACTCTTGCACCACAACGTAGAAAGTCATGGAGCTTGGTAACACCTCTGACGTTTTCAACACTTTAATGCAGTACGATTACAAGGGAAACCGACATCAATATAAATAGTCATTTGACAAAACTCAGGACATCGTAAACATGACAACAGTTCAGTACAGTTTGCATCGACAGTTCATCAGTAAGCTGTGCATATATGATGCTGACCTCAATCTATCTCTCTTTCCACAGCTACAGCAAAAATACCCCGCATTGCCAGCGGGTCTTCAAATATATGAGCTTAGTTCCGCTCTACTCTGACACCAGCAAGTCAGATACATTTTCTAGTATAAAGCAGGCCGCAAAATATGGCGGGCCCCTAAATACAGTGGCCTCTATGATTCCTTGGACAAACAAGGTATAAAGTTCTTTGGGCATTTACAGACCCGATACATACAATGTCAGCGTAATTCGTGAGCTCAAATTCTAGTATTCTCAATGGACTCTTTCCCGCACAGGGAAAAGTCACTAAGCTGGTAACAAATGTTATTCGTGATTCTGGAAATAGAGAAAATGAATCGAAGGATAATTTACCTTGACATCTCTTCAGAATAAACACCAAAAAACACAATCGCCTCCTAGGCGCATAGAATACAACATGGGGAAACAATCTTTAGACATCTTGGTCGCTCACAGAGGACTTTCCTTCCCCAGGCATAAAGCCAGATCGAAGACGCCATCACGTCTTAACCGTTTGAAAACCACAGCTCGTCTCTTTAACAAAAATGTCTTTCTTAGCGCGCCACAAAACTTGCGCATGCGTCGTGAGACGCAAGACCCCTTGAGCTCCGCTCAGGTGGGCTATCTGAAAACATTCTAGGAAAGGCTGACCATTCAAGCCATATATGGTCAGGTAACAAGACATCGGTTCTAAAATTAGACCGCTTGGTTAAAAGACAAGTGGGATAACAACCACTGTTGACTTCAACCCAAGTAAAAAATGAGTAACTCCCCTTTGATCAAGAATCTAACAAATAACGTCCCCAAACTAAACGTACATTTAACAGTCTATAATAGCAGCGAAACTGTCCGCAACAGCCATCACCAGTACCATTCCTGGAGAAAATCTACGGAGATATCAACTGCCTCAGGCTGACCACTGCTTTCTTTGAACTTATTCAAGTTTACAATTGAGGGTGAACGAAGAAGAAGAAGAAGATCAGTGAGATAGACAAATGTTTTGTGCCATAAAAGATGACAGTTATTATGTGGAACGTTAGAGATCATGTAGGAGGCTGACAAGAAGAACGGGGAAATCTTAGTGGAGAAAACTAGCATTCAACTGATAACAGAATATTCCCCGGTAGTAGCCCAGTTTAAAATGAGCATTCAGTAAAGTTACTCGTGATAGATGCAATTAGGTGAAGATAGAGGGATTTGAGATGAAACCTTGACCCGTGAGAATAGATAGAGAATGAATGACACGTTTATTCTATTCACATAAGTTATCTGTAAATACATTCATCAAAGAATTTCAATAAAGTTCACAAAACGCACGTCTTAGAATAAGTGAACTACATCAATGTTGTTTCGTCTGAGTAAAGACAAAGTACATATTAGTCAGTGATCATCTCTAAAGGAAAAGAGACCTTTGTTAACTGTACGACACACGGAACCGCACAGACCGTTTATGCTAGCCACCCTGTCACATTAGGAAACGCGCCTCGCAGGATCCAGAACTGGGATCGGAAAAGACCTTAATAAAAACAGAGAACATGAAGTAGGCTTTGCGGTCACAAAATCGGTAAATAAAATGGTTCAACCGGTTGAAAATGGATCAGAACGTCTGTTAACAATTTCCATGCAAAGTAGCACATCCTATCACGCTTGTCAGCGTGTAAGGTCCTACTTGGTACTTTGTCTTGGAAGCTTAATAAGACAAGTTGTACGAGAATCTAGTATCTATCATCAAAATTACACCAAGAACAATTTTTTCCCCTTGATGACTTCAATTTTAGAGTGGCTGGCGGTAAAAATTCATGGCCTTCATGTCTGGGCAGGTTTGATACTGGCATCGTCCTCGCATATGTGTGCGTATATATATATATATATATATATATATATATATATATATATATATATATATATATATATATATATATATATATATATATATATATATATATATATATATATATATATATATATATATATATATATATATATATATATATATATATATATATATATATATATATATATATATATATATATATTTATATATATATATATATATATATATATATATATATAGTTCATGTTGCCTCTTAAGTAGTCATCAGGTTTTTTTTTGTTAAGTGAGTGCGCACCAAATTAGGTGGGTGTTATTTTATGTATAGTTCATTTATCGCGCACGTAAATGCACAATTTTGTGTATGGGTATCTGCGGGCGCGCTTGTTACCAAACAAGCCAGATGAAAAAAGGAAGCCAGCATCTCATGCCAGACATTGAGTCTGTTGCCTTTTTATATATATACCCAGTGGAACAATGACTCCTTGGTAGAAGCCATTGTCGGCTTACTCTACACGTAAGTCCGAACCAGTTTTGTCACCATCCTCTGTTGGTATCTAGCTAGCACCTTTCTGCAAACAGGGGTGCTATAATGGATCAACGGGGACTTTCACCGAAAGCATTTTAATATTGTATAGAATTCATGGCTTCATCATTACGGCTTATCGATTTGTAATATTATGTGGATTGCCGTCGCACGAGTCACGGCAACGAAGAGAGGTTAACCAAGTATTAGGACATAACCTTCGTTGTTTATTTAATATGTAAGTATGCATGGATCTGCCATGTCAGAGGTACCAAACCACTTAAGTACCCGACCAGAATTATAGGACAGAGTTAATATATTCATTCCAAGATTAATAGTTTGGATAGTCCTAACGGTCATGACATTGACGCAAGGTCAAACCCTTATCTTATGTGAGGAATTTAATATGATGCCTATACCATGCCTATACATGCTACATGTATGTTTGCTCTGTGGAATCCATGTTGAAGTACTGTAACCTGTTGTCGTCAACGTATTTCGTCCTAAATATATTATGATGCCAGTAAATGTAACGAGTTCTCCCATGTCTGCATTGGCATGGTTCGAAATGCCCAGTTACGAGTCCAGTTCACGGATGTTTTTATCATACCAATCATTCATTCGACATTCGCGTGTACATTTATAGATGTGCTCCAGGAAAGAGCAGTTACAAAATGGTGGGCCATTTTGTGATCTGATATCAAGTCAGATGCAAAGGAACGATCCCTAACTAAACGTTTGAAACTGTCTTCAATTTGAAGTCAACATCCGGAAAGTTGGAATACAACTGCATACTTCAAGTGGGAACTGCCTTCACTATCAAACTCAGCGACGTTGATTGGAAATTTAACGGACACTCAAGGTCATTATGAACTCGACTACTTCCAGCATTTGCGGACTCTGCCACATGCTACGTAAGCTTACTCGTTAATACAGCGCCGGATTGCAAGTTTCGACAATCCTGGGAATTATTTTCTTATCAAAAGATAAGTATTACGCTGGTGTTTTTTTTTATACCGTCTTACGTTAGCTGAGCCGCTCTTTGACATGTCCGTTGTTATATTTTACGTGTTGCATGTTATATGTTCCATGTTTGTTGTGGGAGGTTGGGAAAGGAGAGTCACGGAGGATACATCACAGCTTCACACCAGGGCCTTCGTGACAGGTCTTTAGATTTATTTCGCAGACTTCCCGCTGTGGAATGTTCCGACGCGTATGTGTCGATGGATTTTAGGTCCACTGTGTCTGGTTGTCCGAGACACCTGACTGTTTAGCTGTATTGTCAAGTTTCCTTTGTCGTTTTTTGGCAGTAATTTTTATACGTACTTTAGTTTTATGATGTATTTTGTTTGTAATATTAGTCCATTCTCACCTTGCTATCGTTTAGTTTTTACACCTTTGTGTTTCTACACTGTGTTGTCAATTGTCTTGTTTAATTATATTATCGCAGTTTTCGATGCATTTTTTGCATAATTAGTCATTATTTTTCCATTCTTACTTGGTTGATTTCTGCGACTGTTTTTGGTGGTCTTTTATTATCTTGTCCCTTCTCGATTGTTACTATTGTCTAATGCTTTTGTCTTTTCATCACATGTCATTAGTTAAATTATTTTATTGATTAGTAATATATTGAATAATTAAGTCATATTAAAGTGCGGTTCTTGGACATCAACGTGTTACACTTATTGAATGGAAAAGTAATTGGTGATTAGTTGAGTAAATCTTTAAAGGAATAAGTATTTCAAGGACATACTAGTAAAAATGTATTCGCTTGATTATTTTATTAAACAAGCTAAAGCCCTTCAGATGACTCCTGAAGAGGTTAGAACATTCGCTTTGGCGGAATATGAGAAATCTCAAAGGTTAGAAACTCTAAAATTAGAAAATCAGAAATTTGAAGCTGAGGAAAATGAAAAGAAAAGGCAATCTGAGGACAAAAGACTACACTTTGAAGCAGAACAAAAGAGACTTCAGATTGAGGCAGACGAGAAAAAAATTAGTTTGGAAATGGAAGTTAAACAAAAGGAAATGGAAGTTAAACAAAAGGAAATGGAAGAGAGGAGATTGTTAGCTGAAGAAAATACAAGAAAATATCAACTTCAGATTCAACATGAAAAAGAGATGAAGGAAATAGAATTTGATCAATTTCGATTAGCTCAAGAGGTTAATAATCAAAAGTCTCATTAAGGTCAAACTTCATCTAAATATGAAAATAACAAAGAGGTAAACTTAAAATTACCTAGATTCACTCCTCCATCGGACGACGTAATATTCTACCTTGATAGATTTGAATCACTATGTAAATGCTATAACATTGAAAAATCACAATACTGTACACATTTACATAGGCTACTTACAGGTGAAGCATTGACAGTTTATAATATGGTTAAATCTGATGACAAAAATAATTATGATGTGATCAAAGCTGCTCTTTTGAAAAAAATCCAATTGACTGAGGATCAATATAGGATACGATTTAAATCTCTTCTTCCACAGAACGGGAAGAATTTTAGTGAGTTTATATCACAAATACGCCTCACTCTAGAAAGATGGATTGAATTATTCAAGATACAAAAAATCTTATGACGCTCTCTTTGACTTAATAATGCGTGATAAGATCATGTCTTCGGTTAATCCGACATTCCTTGCGTTCTTACACGAACGGAAACCGAAAAATTTTGATGAAATGGAAGAAAATTGTTTACAATTCTGCACTGCCCATTCGAATATGGAATTTAGCAATTCCCATGTCAAAGATGAATTTCCTGTTGCTTTTGCGGCGCAACAAGATTATCACAGACGCCATCGCTCCTTAAGTAATGACAGAAACTATAGAAAGGGAAATAACGAGAATTTTAATTCTTTTAATTTTTATAAGGGGAAACAATTTTAGCAATCTTCTCCATATAACGATTCTTGGGGTCAATCTCACAGATCACGAGATTTTGATAACATCAATTTTGAAAAAAATCAAGGAGACTATTATAAACAACATTGGCGATCTAAATCGCAGTTTTCTAACAATAGACATGGTTCGCGGAATAGATCATATGCTCAAAGCCATAACAGTGATACCAATAATTGGCGTTCTAACCAATATGGTAACCCAAGCAGAAATGATAGTAATGGCAATTTTAGAAATGATAGTCAGAATCGATCGCGACGAAGAGATAGATCTTCGAGCAGGGGGCCAAGCCATCAATCTAATGTAGCTATGATTGACACACAAGGTAACAAAGAGCATAACACGAATACTGACACCCATAATGCTATGTCTTGCTCTATTAATTATGAACAGGTAAAATGTTGCCAAGAATGCAAAACTCTGTTCCAGCCCAAGGCGATGACGACGCTCCGTTGCGGACATTTATTGCCCAGTCTACCAGCTGTTTGTACGGCCACGTCAGCTACTCACGATGGAACAGGAAGCCTTAAATTAAATATGGGTTTTTTAAATTCTATTCCATGCTCTGTTCTTTTTGATTCAGGTTGCTCCACGATCGGCGTCAGAAACTCTTTGGTAGATCCTTCTTGTGCTATTGGAAAAACAGTCAAGTGTGTGACTTTTGGAGGCACTGTGGAAAAGCTCCCTACTGCCATTATTAATATTCACACCCCATTTTTTTCAGGAAACATTCATGCTTGTTTGCTCCCGGCTCCAGTTAGCGACATAATATTGGGTCGCATACATGGCATAAAAGAGTGTACCCCACAGCAAATCGCTAATTGGGAAGAGCGACATATACAAACTGCAAATGCAGTTGTGACTAGAGCACAAGCTCATGATATGTTGCAGGATACACCTACTGTACCTACGGTTAACGGTAATGATGATGTTGACACTCCTATTTCACGGGAGATATTTATAACATTAGAAGAAAATGTTGCTTCTCTGAAAAAAAATTTTCAGTTGGCTAATAACACTAGTAATAATTCTAATACAGGATCTAAACATAGATTTGTATTAAAGAATGGGATATTGGTGAGAGTGATACGAGATGCTGATTCATCCGTACGTTCTCAAATCTTGGTACCTACGGCAATGAGAGCTCGTATATTACATCATGCGCACGACTCTCAATGTGCGGGCAATATGGGGTTCTCCCGAACCAAATCTAGAGTGCTATCTGCATTCTATTAGCCAGGCAATTATAGAGGTGTCAATATTTACTGCCGCTCCTGTGTGACATGTCAGGAGGTCAAAGTACGTGGTCCATACCACGCAGCTCCGATTCAGGCTGCGGACATTCCGATTCGTTCGTTTGAGAAAATGTCAATTGATATAATTGGTCCTATGCAACCATCAGCTAGAGGTCATACACATATACTCACCTGTATTGATATGTGTACTCGTTGTCCTGAGGCCGTACCTCTTAAGAATACTTCATCTGCTAGTGTTGCAGAGGCATTGTGGTTGATTTTCTCACGATTAGGTTTACCTCGGAAGATCTTATCTGATCATGGAGTCCAATTCATATCTGAATCTATGTCCCAGGTCATGAAGTTATTGGGCATGGATAGATCGCTTAGTTCGATCTACCACGCAATGTCCAACGGATTATTGAGCGTCAGAATAGGACACTCAAACAGTTGTTGGGAAAGATAACTCAGGACCATCCTGAAAATTGGGATAGAGTCCTCCCCGCTGCGCTTTTTGCGTATCGCGAAGTACAAAATGAAGCTACTGGATTTTCTCCTTTTCAATTGGTCTTTGGCGTTCAACCGCTCGGTCCAATGTCGTTATTACAGGACTTACTTACTGAAGAGAATATCACAGATGAAACTCAATCTTCTTACGAGTATGTGATTTCTTTAAGAAAAAGAATTATAGATGCGTGTAGATTAGCTACCACATCATCAGAACAAGCTAAAGAAAAAGCTCGACTTTTTGCTAACAGGTATAGACGTCTATGCCAGCTTCTTCCTGGTGATGAGGCATATGTCTTACTACCTTGTAAAGACAATCGTCTACATATTACCTGGAGAGGCCCTTTTAAAATAATATCTAGAATCTCAGATGTCGATTATATTGTCGATGTCATGGGAAAGCATAAAACTTTCCATATCAACATGTTAAAGGAATACTACTCTCGTCCTGACTATCTTCAGTCAGTATTTCAAGCTACTGATGATCCTACACCTATTATCCAACACTATTCTTCTTTGTCTGTAATTCAAGAAGAAGAATCTTCTTTTCATGATGTATCATTACCCATACCGGTGGTACCACTTCATCCAACTGAAAGTTGGAATGACGTGACTATTTCTACTGATCTTTCGGCTGATGAACATCAGCAAGTTTCTGCTGTTCTTAAGTCATTTCAAGATGTTCTCACTGACATTCCAGGGCGTACGTCAGTTATTCAGCATGACATTCTATTGACTGAAGATACACATATTCGAATCCGTCCATACCCTATCCCTTTGCACTTTCGTTCTCGGGTTGATAAGGAATTGGATGAGATGCTAAAATTAAAAATAATTGAATCATCTACATCACCTTATTCTAGTTCTATGGTAATAATTAGAAAAAAAGATAACAATATCCGTCTTTGTGTGGATTATAGAAAGTTAAACAAACTTACCCAGTTTTACGCGGAACCATTACCGTTGTTAGAAGATTTATTGGTCAAACTGTCTAACTCCACTTTCTTCACTAAACTTGATCTCTCAAAGGGATATTGGCAAGTCCCGTTGACAGAAAGAGCAAAACCACTCACTGCTTTTTCTACTCCACGTGGATTATTCCAATATAATTTCATGCCATTCGGTTTAGTCAACGCACCCGCTACATTTGTACGCATGATGCGTCGCATACTATCTCATCGTCCCGATGTCATTACATACATTGATGACATTTGTCTCTTTAATGACACATGGGATGAACATATTACTGGATTGAAAACATTGCTGTCCACTTTACGCTCATGTAACTTAACGGCGAAACCATCGAAAGCTTTCGTGGGTTTTCACGAAATTGCATTTTAGGTCACCGCGTTGGTCACGGCCGCTTATACACTGAGGACAGTAATGTCTCTAAGATCCTGAACATTACTACACCAAAAACTAAGAAACAAGTAAGATCGCTGTTAGGTCTGATTCAGTTCTATGCTAAATTCATACCTCATCGTTCAACTATTACTGCACCTTTCTCTTCTTTATTAAAGAAGGGCGCAGCTAACGTGATTCGGTGGTCGGAAGAACATCAAATCGCGTTAGACACCATCAAGACATTTTTTTCTAGAGCTCCTGTTTTACAATTACCTAATGCAAATCTTCCTTTCATATTGAGCAGTGACGCGTCTAGTTACGGCATTGGAAGTGTATTGCTACAGGAATACGAGGACACCTTGCACCCGGTACTGTATGTGTCGAGGAAACTTACGTCCACTGAACAAAAGTACTCGGTGCTCGACAAGGAACTTTTGGCTTTCGTGTGGTCGATAACGAAACTCCAGCGATATCTTCTTGGATCACACTTCTTTGTTGAGTCTGATCAGAAAGCACTCACTGCGTTGAATACGAAAAACGTCAAGTCAGCGATGTCCACTAGATATGCGATATCCCTGCAGCCATACTGTTTCACCATACGGGCTATACCTGTATCGCAGAAAGTTTTGGCAGACATTCTTTCCCGCTGTCCGAGTGAATCAAGCGAGTTGTGACGTTCTACAAAGAATGAAAACTCTACGCATACAAAGTCGCATTTATAAACACTACGATCATGGAACTATAATTCGTTACATCATTAACATTTTGTGTATACCCATTCAAGTATATAGAGTTGAAACATTCATTGGAATCGCTATGATACACAAAACAGTGACTTATATATAACTTTGATAGTAACATAACTTTGGAAAGTTATAACATTTTTTCCAGAAAAATACATTGAGTATTTATATAAACATTCGTATAATGTGATGGACTTAATTTTTCACAGTGGAATAGGTGGAATTTCTACGTGTTTAGACTTTAATATAAAGGAACTTGGTATTTCATTGAATGCTTTCGAAAATAACACAGAATCTTCAGAAACGTATTAGAACTTTTAAAAATTTTTAATTGACTGAAACATTATTCAGAAAATTTTAGCAAATAAACTTGGTTAATTAGTTTAATATTTAATATAATTAATTATAAGTATTCTAGTACTAGTTATTAGATCGTGTAATTATCACTCAGTACAGTTAGTGATGCAACATGCGTAGTTAAGTAATGCTACCAATTATCTTTAGAAACGGTTAAGTATCTTGATCACTTCCGGTGTTGTATTCGTATTCTTTTATTTTTTCACTTTTCATTCGTGATAAATTCTTATCTTTTCATTTAAATTCATTTATTACCACGATTTTCTTTAATAGTTGTTACATTTGTTTTCATTTAATCATCTTTAATGCTTTAATTTCTTTCATTTCTTCCACATTGTTTCAAAGTTGTTCAATGTGATGTTATGCTTTTATGCAAATATTTTTTTTGAGTTGAGTTAAATGGGATCTTTTCATTCACTCTATTGTTATTGATTGATATACCTATCATGTATTATTATAATATATAGTTGTTAACTTGATTCACCTCTCCGCGTTAATTAAATAAAAAAATTTAATAGAATTAAATTTTTTTGCGGACGGTGGTAAGGAAGCTGTTACATCCTTTATTAGTCCTTAACATTCTTAAGTAGTCATCAGGTTCTATTTTTGTTAAGTGAGTACGCACCAAATTAGGTGGGTGTTATTTTATGTATAGTTCATTTATCGCGCACGTAAATGCACAATTTTGTGTATGGGTATCTGCGGGCGCGCTTGTTACCCAACAAGCCAGATGACGTCAGAGGTTGAAAAAAGGAAGCCAGCATCTCATGCCAGACATTGAGTCTGTTGCCTATTTATATATAAACCCAGTGTGTTGGGGTAAGAATTCTTCTGGAACAATGACTCCTCGGTAGAAGCCATTGTCGGCTTACTCTACACGTAAGTCCGAACCAGTTTTGATAAGAAGTGAATTGATTTTTTTTGAAATTTCGTGTCACCATCCTCTGTTGGTATCTAGCTAGCACCTTTCTGCAAACAGGGGTGCTATAATGGATCAACGGGGACTTTCACCGAAAGCATTTTAATATTGTATAGAATTCATGGCTTCATCGTTACGGCTTATCGATTTGTAATATTATGTTGATTGCCGTCGCACGAGTCACGGCAACGAAGAGAGGTTAACCAAGTATTAGGACATAACCTTCGTTGTTTATTTTATATGCAAGTATGCATGGATCTGCCATGTCAGAGGTACCAAGCCACTTAAGTACCCGACCAGAATTATAGGACAGAGTTAATATATTCATTCCAAGATTAATAGTTTGGATAGTCCTAACGGTCATGACATTGACGCAAGGTCAAACCCTTATCTTATGTGAGGAATTTAATATGATGCCTATACCATGCCTATACATGCTACATGTATGTTTGCTCTGTGGAATCAATGTTGAAGTACTGTAACCTGTTTTCGTCAACGTATTTCGTCGTAAATAAATTATGATGCCAGTAAATGTAACGAGTTCTCCCATGTCTGCATTGGCACGGTTCGAAGTGCCCAGTTACGAGTCCAGTTCACGAATGTTTTTATCATACCAATCATTCATTCGACATTCGCGTGTACATTTATAGATGTGCTCCAGGAAAGAGCAGTTACAGTTCACCTCGTTCAAAAGCTTATAGGCAGAATGAAGTTCATTTCCTCAAAGCGCCAGAGCATGAAGTGAATTCATAAATTCGAAACATGTATTGCACGACGAAAGCTCACTCAAGCTTCATTGCCCGAAGCCTGCTAGTACCAGAAAATCATTTCATAAATAATTCAAATCAATTCAGCGCCTTCTTCCTGATCAGAGATCATTCAGTATCCAAATGTCAACAGTATGTCTACGCAAGAGAGATTTCCAAGCGTTGATGGACATAACATCTTACATGTTTCTAATTACTAAACGAAGATTTATAATCGTTTTTAAAATAACCAACACGGTGAAAAGAGTTCTACATTGGACAGTCGGTTCATACCTTCGTACGTACATACCATTGGACGAAATGTGGAAAGATTACGGACTACGTGGATTTGCTAACAGTGTGGTATCACTTAATATATCCCATCATCGCTTGTGTATTTACCTAGTTTCACTATCATATTTAATTTAAAACATGTTACATTTCATGTGTAAATTATTTTTCACAGTCATCCTTTTAACTCTTTACTAACCAAATAAGGGTATATATTTAACATATTAACTCATAGACATTTTGATCATTAAGTCGTTATTGAATTATATCACTCGTGCTGTCGTCACTTTTCTTATCAAGCCAATTTACCAATGTATGCAGACCTTGACAATATTCCATAGGCCATCCCCGTCATGCACCTATCATAGTGCAGAGGACCGACAATTGGTGTCCCGTCCTGTTTAATTGTATGACAACAACGTATGCTTAGCAAGAAAGAAGCCTCAATACCTTCCATCTACGGTGTTGTTGTTGTTGTTTAACTTCTAGCTCTTTTGAAGCCAATACCAAGTTGAAGACTCCTTTGTATTATTTACACTGTCGATCTAGGCTTGTCCTGTGGCTTTTCTGCAATTCTGAATCATGCTGCATTAGAGTCAGGAGCTCCATTTTCTCCAGCTTAGCTTGCATTTAAAGGATTGTCACATCTGGTCCCATGTTAGGAGTAAGAAGTGCGTCGCACACTGTGCATTCCCCGCTAAATAAGGTGGCTCTGCAACTATGCAGAGCAACAATATTGTGCTCTGGTTCTGTGTTCTCCCAAGGAATTGTCACGTCCTGCACAGAGCCACATCTCAGCTCCGAATACCTATCACTGGGCCCATAGTGAGATCCTTCTGCAAGTAGTCAACCAGGTTAAAGCCAAAGAACCCCATGTGGGGCTCAAGTGGTTTCTCCAAGCTTAGTGTGCAATGCTGGGTTCTCAACAAGTTTCACCGCAGTGGGATTCACTGGAAGTGTGTGGATGATTTCAAGACTTAATGAGTGTGGCGAAAGGTTGTTATGTGTGATGTGTCAGTAATAGTAATGAAGAAAACAGAAATAGACTTCTGTATGAAAATAATGAAGTCTCATGGTTGGAGAAAGACACTGCTTTCACAAGATAGTCACGGCTGTGAATGTGTCTGCTTAAGAATGTATTTGCAGTAAAGTCAGATCATACCTTGCTATGTAACTATCTGTGATTTAAGTAAGTCAGAACAACTCAACTTCAACAATTATAAAACTAAAACGTCAGCTGAGTACAATTTCTGAATTTATTATGTACATCTATCTACTTTTGTGCTGAATTGTGAGTGTTGGAAGATGAAATCAATGGATAAATATTCTACAACATTTGGATGATTGTGAATTTATATCTTCGTAATTAACTAAAATAAAATTCCTTCTTGGATCTTCCTTGTATACAACTTCTGTACTGTTATCTCTAGTTAATTAACTGAAATAGAAAAGTCCTTCTTGGATCTTCCTTGTATAGAAATAAAATGTTATCTGCTGTGCTGTTATCTCTAGTATCTGGAAATGCTAAAAGTTAATAATTGTCATCATAGACTCTGACGGCTCACAAATGATGCAGGAATTGGTTCTATTGCATAATCATCTTCAGAGTAAAATCAGTTCTTGTTTGAATGACACACAACGCCGTATTCTGAAGATCTGTGCACTAGCCCACCCAACACTGATAGGATGTGGCCGTATGCTAATATTATGTGCAGGGATGATGATATTGTTATCGTATAATTCGTTTCACTACCCGACAGTAGGCAGTCAGTAAGATGATGCACAGAAACATGAGGTGATGGCGTTACGTTGAGATGAATAGACCTCACGCTAATATCGGTTCCATGTAATGAAAACTTTATTTACATGAGGGATCGAAGTTTTTTTCAAACACTGCATGGCCAACCTTCCCTTGGGTGGCACTCGAATACATAAGGCTTCTATACATAATGATGCTGGCATTCATTCTTCCTCTCATTTTATTTGGCTATCTCTACTTCTTTAGTTCCCTATTATGTCAGTGGTCATCTACGCTTTGTACTCAGGCTGGCTTAATATTATATATATATATATTCTCTCATTCTCTGTTAGAATTGCTTGGAGTATCTACAATAGACTGGTCCAACAACAGGGATGACTGTTTTATCCGTCTGTTGTCCAAATTATTATATCTCTTATTCTCAGATGTCTATAGTTCGGCCCTAGCCTATACAATTTTCTACATGCTTATCAAATGACATATTGTCATCTCGTCTATCGACTTGAAATGGGCACCATAATTTTTTGATAAACAACCACACAGCACTGTCTTTTCTTGCTCCTAGAATTTTACACATTTTATAGCAGACTCCTGCCCTACTTCTACAAATGTGGTATCTAAGCGCCTGGTCGGCCTGGAGACAAAGCCTATGTAAATACAGAACCCAACCACATCCAGTGCCCGATTCGATCTAGTGCACCTATCAAAACGCTCACCACTGTATACTATTTAACACAGCAATAACTGTGCTTTTTCTTCTACGCTAGCGCGTTTTACAAAAATGACTGCGCGCTAACGCGTTCAAAAATTCAGCTGTCTTATTATTTCCTCCGATTTAAAATTACCGATCTCTTCGAAGCTTCTCGATTCACCTGATCCCCTATTTTCACAAAATGAACGTGCAACTTTGTCCTACCCTCTATTCGAACTCACTAACGTTACAAAGGGTTGTAATATTTATTTGTCTCCCTTTGCTGACTAAGCCTGACAATCCTGATCTTCTTTATTCTAAGTTCCTATCACCACCTCTATTAAAACTGATAAACAACAATTTCTAACCTTGTCTAACAAGTCCACTTAACTTCACAGCTCTTCTCAAATCTTCCCTGACTCAATACGTTATCATATTATCCCGCTCTTTGAAAATTAGCTCAAACCAACGTTCCTAACACTAACAATATGTTACTTGAAATCCCGACTTACAACTTCGCGCCTTACTCCCTGTCACAAGGGACCAAAGCTAAAGAACAGATAATCGATAAGCTCCTGTGAGGTTGCAGGCAGTTTGGATTAAACTGAACTCTAGATCGCAGGTTTATGATGACTGATGTGAACCTGTGAACAACAATAGACATGTGGCTAGTCCGTGGTTATGGAATCCACACGTCATATTGTGTATGATATGAGTGTGTAAATGAGTGATACATAGCTCAGTATGATTTAGAAATTACGAGACAAGACAGGTGTCTAACTGCAGAACATTGTCTCAAATAATATACTGTAATACATGACAAAAACCAAATTACATTGTATACATATGTATGATTCCACCATTGCCTTTCACCTATGGAATGCCGTCAGCTCTGAAAAGTGATGTACTTTCTATCAGGTTATATTAATCCTGACAAAGACTGTTGAGGTTATACTAATCCTGACGAGGACTGTTGAGGTCAAAATGTCGGTTTCCATCGTCAGCAATCATACCAGTTAATACAAAAAATGTGCCTGGTACATTCATATCCTAACGATGTAGATCAACAAACTAAAATTCTGAAACAAACAGTGATATTAATTTCACAAATTTATACAGTAATTCTACATACCTTCTTAAGATAGATATTAAGCGCAGATTAGACTTGAATAGGCTAAGTAAATCTGCATGGCAAGCATACGGCAAAGTCTTAGCCTTGGCAGCGCTCTTCTTCTGTCTATCTCTCTGGCCTGTTTTGTGTTAACGTGCGGTTTGAAGATAGCGCTGCCTCTTTTTGTAAGTTAGCTGCGGGCGTATAGGAGAAATGGGTCAATAAATTAGTATCAACCTCCTTGGTCTCCGTAGTTCTTGATTACATCCAAACCTATACTCCGTATAACTACACACTTCTATCCATAACCTTCTGATGTACCGTCTTTCAGTTCCCAAACTTGGAGCTTCCTTTTCATATATATTTGGTTGAAATTGGTTAAATACAATTTACAGAATTGTAAAGTCTATCGACTTGGTAGTTTCCGATGTGCTGGCTCAGTCAAACTCAATTTTCTCCATAAATACTTCTCCCCTCCAATATTCCTTTGAAATGCACATTCTTGGCTTTTTCCTTCGAACAACAAACTAACTTCTATCAGGTTTCGATAATACATGCGCTTATACTAAAATAAATCCGTGCAGACGTTGGTATAAAAAAAAGTTCACTGATGTCGCCATGTTAAAATGCCATACCACTATCGATCAGCTTTTTGATTAGATGCCCTAGATTTGCCTTCCAAGAATAATATTAAACATCGGGCCTACATACATGCCACACTTTTACTGTCTTTCATGCATTTACTAGGCATGTGTTACAACTTACGCTACAATTATAAACAGCAGTCATGCACTTTTATTGAACATATCAGCGGTAACACAGTGGTTAGTGCACTGGCTTCTTATCTCGGTGTTCCATGGTTCGATTCCCAGTTGAGGTGGGATTTTTTAGAATGCAAACGACTCCAGGGCCGACCCAGCCTCATGAATTGGGTATCAGAGCTTCCTTCTGTGAAGGTTAAAGCGGGCGTGATGCTGACCACATCAACCCCTAGTGTACAGATGGTCAAGATAATATGGACCTAAGGTCATATTCCCAATATGCCACAATGGGCGTGTAAAGGGATCCTATATACTCTGCTTTGAAGATACATGTGAGTTTTATAATTGAAGTGAAAATAGTGCTCACAAGTGTTGCTATGCGTAAGTCGCAGATAATGTGGCTTTTTTGGCTTAGCGGCTTTGTTTATTCCGCTGTGTACTTGTATATCCTAAGTGTATGCTGCATGTCTTGCAGTTATGGAAGGCGTTAACAATGGAACTATCAAGTCGGAATAGTTGAATAGATGATGTAAAAAGTGTTTTCTTATGGATCATTATAGTGGAAATAGTGGATCATTAATCGTGCAATGAATTATGTCATGTGGAATCGTATTAGATATGTACGTATATGTGGAACGATAAGTCTGGATATCTTCATGTTGTTGGCACAGTTGGCCAGTTATGCGTTTGAGAAAGTGTTGAAGCTTCATCGGGACTTGGGACCTAGACTATTATTATTCATTCGTTTTCGCCACAGCACTTCAAGGATTGTCTACGGTCGTCCTTGAGACCTGAATCCTTGGTTCTAGGTTTCCCATATTTATTGTGGTATCCGAACTTTTCCTTTTCTCCATACATGGCCAAACCAAGGTAGTTGGGACTGTTTTACTAGGGTCTGCAGGAACTGGGTTTTAAGACCCTGACGTATCGTCTGGTTGCAGACTATGTCTCTTCTTGTCACTTCAACCACCTTCCTCAGATACTCGGTTTCTGAGGTTTGGAGCTGGCATGTGTGGGTTGTAGTCATTGCCCACGACTCGCATCCATATGTCAAAACTTAGATCTAGGTGAAGCGGTATATAATCATATTCGCCATGTTGCCTCTTTTGCTGATAATTCCTCGATTTATTGCCTGAAAAATTCTCCCGCCTGCCACGCTTGTATCCGACTCTTCTTTGATGTCTCCCTTCCAATCTAGCTCCAAAGTATTTAAAGTGGTTAACCTTCTCCAGGATCTGTTCTCCCAGCATAATATGATGCTTTTTTCTTTTTGACGATGATTTTTTTTTTAATCTGCTGATACCATCCCTCTCTTCTCCAGTTATTCTTTCCAGACTTGCAGTTTGGATTGAAGATGTGCCTCTGATTTAGCAATCAATGCAACATCGTCTGTAAATCCAGCTCTGAAATACAGACCAGTCTAATCTTCCAGTACCCCACTTAATACTTGTTGGTCCTTTCATTACATGGTTTGATGACATCGTCCATGAGGAATATGAAAATATAAGGTGACAGATTATCACCTTGTCTTACACCTGTCTGTTTCCAGTGGTGGTCCTGAACTCTTCTGACTAATGGTTTGCCGTCCTTACATAATTTATGCAAGACATGTAGTAGCTCTAAATTGCATGGAGAAGAGATGCTGAATCATTCTTCCTTGCCAAGCAGTCCAACACCTTCTCCAGATCCAAGAAACAAAGATGCATCTCACCTTTATACTCAAGAGCCTTTTCACTCAGCTGCATGAGATCCTAAGTACTTTGATTTGCTGGGAAGCAACACTAGACCTCAAACATTTGTGGCTCTGTCAGGCGTCTGAGTCTCTGCTCCAGGATTCTAGAGTAAATTTTAACCAGGGTCACTAACCTCGACAGGGATATCGTGATGCCATTCTCATCATCGTTGGTTTTCTCTTCCGTGAGGCAATCAGTATGTCGTTCCAGCTGGCAACAAACATTCCTTTGCGTGTATTCTCTGATAAGTCATTTACGTGGGACAGGAACAACGTGGGTGACAAGACCCTCCCTTGGAGGACATCCTCTTTCAGTATCATCTTCCAACTGGTCTGTCTTTGTGTTTGTACTTTGGCGGTTCTATTCTCAAGGTAGTGGCTGATCCATTGGTACATTCTCTCGCACACTTCACTTCATTGCAGCTTGACTTTCAGTTCCTCTTTCCATTCTGTATCAAAAGCTTTTTTCAAGTCCAACGAAACCACCAGCGTGTGTTTTTTTTCTTGGAAGGCATCCTCTACTTTCCTAGCAATGTATGTATGATATGATCTTCAGTGAGTCTAAATTTTCTGAATCCTGCTTGCTGTGTGGCTAAGAGATTTTTTCTTCCAGCTGCCACAATAGTCAAGCATTAATTCTGCTCTCCATAAATGTTCCTTCATAGATTCATCGACAGATAGTTCTGTAGTTATTTGGTTATGTCCAATTTTTCTTTCTTTGGATTTTGGAATCAGTATTGCATCTTCCATGTCTGTGGTACTATTCCTTTTTTTCAGCTGCAGTTTAGGATGGCCAGAAGCTGCTTATTTGCTTTATATGCCTAAGCATGTTAACATTTCATTTGCTATCCCATCTTTTCCAAGTGACTTCTGTTTCTTTAGCACCCTTATTCTCTCTTCTGTTTTTTCTATCGTTAACTTTGCCATCATGTTTGGGCGACCACAGCTGAGGTTCAAATATGTGTGCAAGAGAGATATGATGGCACTGGACATGGATCCAGCAACACGGGAGGATGAAGCTGCCGATCGCACTAAGTGGCGATGCTATTTACGGCGCCACCTCAGATTGGGCGAAGAGAGGCTCACACAACAAGCAGAGGAAGGGAGAAAAAAAGCAGCTGAGGGCTGCCCCCTCAAGGGCGCATTCCCATAGTCAGTTATGACTGTAGGGGCTATTATTATTCTTATGTGGTCTTCTGATTGTTTTCCTGTCTATCGAGGAGTTAATGTGGTTTGCACTGGCATAGCGTCCGATAAGCGCATTTACAGTGTTTATTTTTCCGAAAGCATATTTTCATCTTGTTTGATTTTCGAAAGGTTCTTCGTTGCTCAGAGCTCTAACTATTTTCTACAGTTTGTTCCTTTCTTTATATAGGTAGAGATTTTCAGTTGTTTGCTCCCAGTAGTCGCTTGTGGTTTAATTCAATGTTATTTTGTATTTTGAAGTTGGAACTTTGAGTGGGCTGTTTAATTCAGTTGTTTTTTCTGTCTCTGCCGTGTTTTGGTTTCTGTTACTTCATCTTCAAGCTTTTGCAGTTCTTCAGTCAGTACGGTTTGCATTTCGTTCTTGACCCCCCCTCCACCACTCCCCCCCCCCTCCCGCCCTTCCCGGGAATGAATTGATGGCTGCTTGACATATATTTCTCCATTCAGGCTTTCAATCATAGTTTTCATACTGTTGTTTCGTTTGTCGATAGTCTCAGAAAACCTGGATGTCAGCACTGCAAAACTGTCCCAGTGCAGTCAGCTCTTTTGTAATTTCATAGGGGCAATGGTTTTACTTCAAGGGTAACATACTCCAAATTTACTCCCAGTTTTACTGGTCTGCGGTCGCTGCCTGCTAGCTGGTCAAGTACCTGTCGGTCATTTTTGTAAAGGATGCTCCCTGGTGCAAAAACACAGGTCTGGAGTGAAAGTTGTTTGCCATTTTCTGGAATAAAAACTCGGTGTATCATATGGCCTGCTGATAAGGTGAAGATTTCCCGGCTATCTTCTCCTTTACTACTTGTACTTGGGTATCCCCATATTTCCGGGTGGCTGTTCAAGTATCCGAAAACTATGCAGTTCGAGCTCTTTATTTCTATATTCACAAGTGACAGGTCTTTACTCGGTTGGCCTTACATATTATAGATACGTATGCCCATGTCCTTTTTCCGATTGATCGTTGAGGTTCACAAGTATCTCGCTACTTGGTAATGCTGTAGCCGTTTAATGACTTGTCTATTGTTTTATACTTCTACTTTGTATTGATCGTATGCTAGATTTCGTATCACAGCCCGATCAGTAGACTGCTTGTATTAGTTAGTAAGTAATATTTACATACGATGACTTCGTTCTGAATAACAGTTGACAAAATGAACTATGATGACAGCAGGCTTCATAACTCAACAGGTAGACTTTATTTACATAAATCAAGTAAAATATGTCAGGTTCTGGCTCTTGACCGACTTCAATAACATGCCCAGCCTTCCTCGTATGGCGGTGACTTGTACAACGAAATTCAGTATATCACATTATTCCTCACAGTCTGTCGCTCTATCTGTATAAACTGTCTCTAGTGGCTATTAGGTTCACAAGTTGAGAACCACAGTTGTTGTTGCTATACTATCAATATCTCCTTACTTGAATTGGTTATCTCAAAGTTCAGTTATAGTCAGTTGAAGCTATCTTGGCGAATCTCTGTAAGGAGAACTGGCCTACCACCATGGATGTGCCTTTACCAAGCTCATTCTGTTAATTAGAATGTCTGCATTTCTACTGTGCTTCACTACAACTAAAAAGGTTCAAACCTTTCAACGTACTTGGTCTTATGAACACAACACAGTCCTTACTGATATTGAGGGGCCAAAAACTATCCCTGGTCAAGTTGTACCGCCAGACACTCGGTCATCCCTTTAGCAAACTCTGTGAAAACAGGGTCACCGCGTGAAGGTGTTGGTATAGGCACGTTTGTGCAGGAAAAGCTATATGCTAGAAGATTAATGTCAGAGCAAGACAGTAGCTTCCGAGGCGATCACAGCACCCAAGATGTGAGAGGCTGTGTGTTCGTATCAACAACCATTAATGTAAACGGGTCATCGAGGCATGAACTCTACAGACCCAATGGAAACGTTTCTAATGATTTAATCCTTGTTTACAGTTCAGATACTTTTATGTGGCGGTGACGACAAGATCTTAACTAGTGTAGTTTTATTGACATGGACGCTAATGATGTGACAATGAAAACTGCTCTATTGTGTTATGTTCTTGCAATCTTACTTGAAGCCGTTTTAATAAATATTTGAAATGTCCTTTTTCTACAGAATCCAGTTGTGACCCTGGTCGGTACGGGCGAGATTGTGATCACAGCTGTAATTGTAAGGATACAAACCTAACGTGTTTCGTTAGTACTGGTTTATGTCCTGTATGCAGTTTTGGTCTTCAAGGAACAAGATGTCGGAAAGGTTAGTGATCATTTTTATGAGTAAAGATTTCGCTGTGTCTTTACCATGCTGTTCCTTTAGTGTCAATGACAATTGTTGTCTAGTTATTTTAATGTACAGGTACATATCCACGAAACTCCAGAGAAAACAGTAAAGTGCTACTTACATAGAATTGATATGGTTGACATGGGTGAGATAATTACATGTAAAGATCTAAGTACAAAAAGTCATATAAAGGCCTTCTTAAGTAATGTAAAAATGTGTAAGCGGCGACATACATAGTGTGGGCATAAGAATATACGTAGATAAAGTACTCCTAAATTAGGAGCTACTTAGATCATTCATGGGTAAATGACAATCAAATCAGAATACGTGTGGGTAGTGGGCTAACTAGATCATGTAGACGTGGGTAATGAGCTACTTAGAAGGAATAAGCACTGGTATTAAGTTGTCTACATGGAGTTAACATGGTTAAATAATTCTTCTTCTTCTTCCGTCCTTAGCCACCGACCGTCAAAGCAGTCAGTGGCCATTACGCCTAGTGGCGTCTTAGGGCAACAGCAGAAAGGTTTTCTTTGCCATTGTTTCCCATCACGCCTATTGGCGTCTTTAGAGCAATGCTGTTGTTTCCGTAATCGAAGTGACTGGCAAACGGGTGATCAGCCCGTTGTTGGTTAAATAATTACATTTATAAAATTAGGAGAAAAAACGTACCCTCTGTCGCGAGAGGTTTAGATGTTATTTAAAAATAAGAGGATATCCTGGACCTAAAGGTGTATCAGATGATACCAGGATAGCGCCAGATAAGAGTCTGTTCTTATCAGTAATACTCCCTTCTCTGAAGAGACTAAAGGTGTATAGACACAAAAGTAGGGTCAAGCTATGTAAGTTCACAGAGAAGGTGGTGATGTAGTATTCTGAGTCCCTAACTGCTACCTCTCCTGATCCGCCTCTGTGATTGTGGTATTTAATATTGTGTCTGACTCTGCTAGGTGAAATTATTTAACTAAATTCATCAACAAAAACTGTAATTCAACGTAAAGAATTTAAGAAAGTCTGCTGGTGAATATTTACAATTTAATTAAACAGTTACTCTTTTCTGTTTGAAAAGTTTTAAACTCAAATATTTTACAACAGTAAATAAATAATAACAGTTAAACAAATGTTTTTCACTTGTGTTATGATGTCTATCATTCTGTAGACCTTCTAGCTTGCTTGATTTTCCACTGAAGAATTACTAGTGTTATTAGTACAAGTTAATTGAAGCTCTGTACTGTTCTGTTCATCACGAACTGGATGCGTTAATTTTTTGGTGAGCCGGCATACGCTACACGGTTGCCCTGAGAGCAACTTATCTGAATCACTGCAGATGGATCTCTCTGATGCTGGATTGAATCTTCAGATGAACAAAACTTTTCAACTGTTACACACACTATTTCTAGCCCTTTTCCATAGACTGGCACTGCATTCGTTGTAACTTCAGCAGGAGATGCCTCTTCTTATTTGTGGTAGGCTTTTGGTTAAAGGATTAAACCTGAAATGAAGTCAACGCAATCCCTGTATTTGCTTATACATATCCCTCTATGACACAGATGGGGACGATAGACAGTTTCAGACTAGCGTGCTAGCAGATGCACAAGGTATAGTATAGTAGCAACAATCATTTTAATTCAATGTGATTATAATCTGCTTCTTTATTCTTAATTATTATTCGTTTCCCATGATTCGCCTCCATACAATAATTTTGTTGCGAATAAAACTACTAAGTAATAGGTCAAATTATACAGTACTACAATCAGTTTCATCTTTCCTTATGTTCCTGGTAGATGTCTCATTCCATTCAAGAAATACGTCTTTAAATACTTTATCAAACTTACAGTCGTACTTTGGCCATCATTCTCTTACTTACTTACTTGGTCGTTCCCCTTCTACCGTGAGGTGTAGAGGTTTGGAAGAGAGAGCGCCAGACCATTCTATCAGCTGTCTTCTTCCTGGCCTGGTTCCATTCTAGTCCTCGGTCCTTCAAAGATTGTCTAATGTTGTCCTCCCAGCGGACTCTCGGTCGTCCTGGAGGTCTGGATCCCTGGCTCTTTGTTTCCCATGCTTGTCGTGGTAGCCGATCTTCTCCCATTCTGCAGACATGGCCAAACCATCTTAGTTGGGACTGTTCTATTTGGGTCTGCAGCGGATGGGATTTTAGGCCTTGACGGATCGTCTGGTTGCGGACCATGTCTCTTCTTGGTACTTCAATGGATGGGTTTGAAAAAAAATCGAAAAAAGGTGATTCGTCTTACGAGGACAAAAGACAAAGAAAATAGTCTACGTTACGGCCACAAGGCCTTCGTCAGGAAAGGAAAGAAAGTGAAGGCTAGATAGGACACATAAAAACTAAATAAAATAAAAACTGGGTACTTCCTGAAGGCAGAACCGAAATTCTATCAAACCTGTTCGAGCCACAAAAGTCCTTCGTCAGAAAGGAAAAGAAAGTGATAAGCGCGTGGCTGATTTCGCTTTCTGTTCAGGCGCTTTGGCCTTTAGGGAAGTCCCAGTGGTTTTTTATGTGTCCTATCTAGCCTTCACTTTCTTTCCTTTCCTGTTGTAACGTAGACTATTTTCTTTGCCCTCGTAAGACGAATCGCAAACCCATCCATCGTATTCCACGTCTTACCGCAGTTCCCCTCCACTTCCTTGTTACTTCAACCACTTTCCTCAGATACCTCATTTCTGAGGTTTGGATCTGGCTTTTGTTTGTTGTAGTCATTGCCTACGACTCGCATCCATATGTCAAGACTGGGACATAGGTGGAGCGGTATACAGCCATCTTCGTTTTCTTACCAACCTCTTTCTTGCTGAGGAATCCACGATTTATGGTCTGAAAAAGTCTCCCAGCCGCTGCTTTTCGAGTGGCCAACTCTTCTTTGATGCCTCCCTTTCGGTCTATAATAGCTCCGAGATATTTAAAGTGGTCGACCTGCTCCAGGACCTGTTCTCCCAACTTAATCTGATGTTTTCTTTCTTCTCGTGATATCACCATGGATTTTGTTTTAGAGCTGCTTATGACAATCCCTCTCTTCTCCAGCTCTTCCTTCCAGACTTGCAGGTTGCCATCATTCTCAATATTTTAAATATTTTCCGAAGGCGGGCTTTGCCTCTAGAATTACACATGAGCCTGTAAGTTTCATCAGTACACGGTATCCATTCCTAACACATATATACACGTTTTATCGCACAGATGGATTAATCAATATAATTACACACACACACACACACACACACATATATATATATATATATATATATATATATATATATATATATATATATATATATATACGTATATAGATTTGTTCTTACCCTTAGTCACACACAGACTAGCCCTTAATGGTTGATTAAGGTCTGCTAACAGGTACAGAAGGCAAACACTTGCATTAACATATGCTCTTCTTTCTCCTGTTTTTTGTGTATTCAAATAATCGTGACTGACCCGAGTTAGTTAGGCGAGTCTATTTATAGTGTGACCTCGGACGTATGAGATGGGAATCCCGAGGAATGCAATCACAATCAGAAAATATGGGTACCTTTTTGCTTATCGTTCAATGTAGGAAATCTACTTTTTAAATTATCTCCGTTATTCCTGATGCGATTTTATTCCCTCAAAGCTTAAATTATACTTGGAATTTGGCTTTATATATCTATGTAATAATCTTTTAGTTCCCAAATTGCATTTTATAGTATGCATAATTTAAACTGCTAAATTTAGGCCAACCTGAAGCTTCGAGTGCATGCAACATAAGATTTCTCCCGTCCTATACATTCTTTCTCAGTCGTTGAGTAATTTTTTTCTGCTTTATTTAGTTTGCGGCTGGTTTAAGCACCAGGGTTTAATTCTCCGGGCTGTGATTGTGATCTTTGTAATAATGCTACCCCTAACCCTATGTTGCTAGCATCAGTCCTAACCACAAAGTCTTGTCTTAGATATGGAAGACTCAGTATAGGCTTACTGGTGAGTTTATGTTTTAGGTCTGTATATACTTGCTCACACTCCGCCGTCCACTCTATTTTGTCTGGCTTGCCTTTTTTAGTTAAGTCAGTCAGAAGAGCACACACTGTTAAAATTGTTGATGTATTTTTGGTAAAACCCACATAGTGAGACAAATGATCTCACATATTTCATTGTTTGTGGTCGCGGTGCTTTCTGCAACTTTTCTAAATTCTTGGGGTCAGGAGTCATATTACCCTGTGTTACTGTGTGCCCCAAGAATTCCAATTCCTGGCAACCAATACAACATTTAATAGGGAGAGCGGTCAAATTTGCCTCCCTGAGTCTATCCAATAACATTTCTAGAGATGAAATATGTTCCTCAAATGTTTCTGTTGCAATGAGGATGTCATCCACGAAATTAGTGATAGCTGGGTTGTGTAGGGGATCCAATAATCTCCTCATCATCCTAGAGAAAACACTTGGAGCATTTTTCAACCCAAATGGCAACATATTAAATTCATAGTGCCCCTCCGTAGTGCTAAAGGCCACCAATGGTCTGATCTCAGGTTTGACAGGAATTTGGTAGTACCCTTTACTTAGATCCACCTTAGAGAAATATTTTGCCTTATTTAACCTGGCAAACAGCTGATTGGTGTCCGGTAATGGAACTACCTGTGACTCTGTGACAGCATTCAATTTCCTATAATCTATACAGAGTCTATGTTCCCCTGAGGGTTTCCTCAGTAAAACAACACTAGAGCTATACGAGGATTCACTATGGGAAATGATATTTTCTTGTAATAAATACTCTATCTCTCCCTTTAAAGCTTGTTCCTTGGCGAAAGGAATAGAATAGGCTTTCATACAGATCGGTGTTGGGTCAATTAATTTTATGTCACATTCTAACAAGTTTGTGTACCCCAGTTTGTCCGTTAACACATCTGTATGATTTTCCAAAACCGTTTTAACCTGCTCCCTCTGCCCTTTTGTCAGGTGTTTACTAACTTTTACCTGTGCAGGAGTCTCACCGCGTCTTAATGGGTATTCATATGAGGTGAGCAGTTCATTCTTCCTCTCAGTAGCTATGACCAGGGTCATTAAATGGGCACCTTCAGAAACCTCTCTATCATGATACTTCTTGAGTAGGTTCACATGATAGACCTTTTCTTTTCCCTTTTTGTCTATCTTGTACTTAGTTCTAGACAGCTTTTCTAGATAGGTGTATTGGCCCTGACATCCTATTTAAAGTTTGTTGCTGCTGCCTGGTAACAGAAGAAGCACCTTCTCCCCAACAGCTAGCTCTCTATCCTTCGCCTTCTTATTATAATACGCAGCATGTTTCCTTCTGGCTTTCCTTAGATTGTCATTTGCTAATTTCCAGCCAGTTTTTAAGCGAGATGTCAACTCGTTCACATACTGGTATGATGAAGTTACAGTCTCTTCTGCTTTCTCATCTGTCCATGTGCTCATTAAGGCTTCTAATGAACATTTTATGGGCCGGCCAAATAACAATGTTGCCGGAGCCATACCTGTTGAACTGTGTGGGACTTCCCGGTAAGCAAATAATGCAGCGGGTAAGTAGAGATCCCACGTATCAGGTTTTTTATGTGCCAGCTTCCGCAGGATAGAAATAAGTGTCCCATTGAATCTTTCCACCTGCCCGTTCCCTTGGGCGTGATAAGGGCTACAGTGAAAGTGCCTGGCTTGGAAGATCCTGAATACTTCTTCAGTTAGTCTCCCCTTGAACTGAGATGCATTATCAGTCTAGATTTGGCGGGGAAAACCTAACCTAGTGAATATTGTAAGTAACGCCTCTGAAACACGTTTTGAATCTATTGACGACATGGCTACCGCCTCTCCCCACATAGATCAAGTGTCCACCAGAGTAAGAATATATCTTTTTCTGCTCTTGGTTCGTGTGAGAGGTCCAACAATATCCACCGCAACTCTTTCAAATGGAGTTCCCATGATGGGCATTTCTCCAAGAGTTGCAGGTGCAGTCCAGTGCTTTGGAGCTACCCTTTGACATTCTAGGCAGGATTTTACATATCGTTTTATATCCTCTGTAATCCCTGGCCAGAAATAGTGATATGCTATTCGTTGTCCCGTGGCGATTATATGTCACCGTGAGGTTTGGTAGGATAATAATTTCGTTTTGTTGAAACAGGGGTGCATGAAAAAATGGTTTGGGAAATTTGAATAATTTGGGAAACGGGCTATTTGTTCTAGAGATGGGAGATAAAGTATTGTGCTCTTGGGTTTGGATGGTAAGGGAGAGAACTCTTGTAGATGTAAATAGTTTCTATAAGTACACAGTTGCGGTATATAAAATTTGTATAACGGTCGTTTTTTATAAGCTTGAAGTAAGGGAACATAGCATTTAAGCATAAACCACTAAGGGAGATAACCATAAATATTAGCGCCCTTTAGATTTAAGTGAACGAAGAGCAAGGAAAACGCACGAGAAATGTGAGCGAAGTATAAACAGTTACAGAAAGAAGCTCACTGAGTTGTTTATGAAAAGAATCAACCGTGAGTTTTGTGATTCGGTGAGTCAACTGAATGTCGGACCAATCGCATTGACTGGAAAACAAAAATACGGATCATGGGAATGAATTGAAGGACAAAAGAAGTCAGTCCTACCAGAAAAGTTGACGAGGCAAGTCGTGTCTCGCCGGGCTCTCAAGAAAAGTGAAACCTGTGGTTGACAGGAGGTTACAGAGATGAAATAGCTAGACTTAGATTCCTTAGTGTTAGGAATTCTGGAGAATAGTTTAGCTTGTGGTTATCAATCTGTGCTGAACATATAGGAATTAGCATAGGGGTGCATAGTAGGAATTTGTGATAGGTGTTTGGATTTCGTTCAATACGGTAAGATGACATTTATTTGAACTTTTAGTAAACTTTCAGCCAAACTATTTCTAGAGGTTAATGATGCTCACACTTCAAGGGACGAGCAATTAGAAAGAGCATTAGAAACAAGCACGACCACACAGAGTATAAAGAGAATGGCATTTTGATTTGCTGATTGCCAGATAGACTGGTGTACAAAAGACGAGGTATCGTCACTGGCAAGAATAAATGAACAAATGTTATGAACCTATGACATCTATGAAACCACTTATGCGCTCTCTCTCATATGAACAGTAAGTATGAGGAGTATGAACCTATGACATCTATGAAACAACTTATGCGCTCTCTCATATGAACAGTAAGTATGAGGAGGCCACATTAGCAGTACTTGACAGTATTTGATGTATTATGTATAAAACGTGTATAGTGATTGATGCCCTTATATAAGTTAACGCTGACAGGTTTATAGAGGTAAACGATAAGACAGAGAGATAGGAAAGGAGGATGAATTTTGGGCAGACTACAGATGATATCCATATGTGCAAGAGACTGTATAAAAGGCAATAATTATTATTCTTGTGGAACAAATTGAATTAATGGCTGGATGCATTGAAGTGAAATGGAGTTACTTTGAAACATGCACTATTGAGTACTGTTAAAATCTGTGTCTTATAATTAAACCTGTACATAGTTGAATTTACTTCACGCAAGTTGAGTTCATTATTAAAAAGGTGTGGAAGGACAGGAATAACAGCACAATATAAAACAAATCAAGGTACGCCAAAATACGATCTAGTCGCTATAACATCTAGGAGAGAAGAACGAGTCCTGGGAATAGAAAAGAACCAAATCATCTCATCCAAGAATTTCAACCTCTGGCGGAAAAGGGGGCCAGTAAGAGAGATAGTCTCACTTGGAAGATAGAACGAAGAAGTAGACTGACAAGATGAGGAGGTATTAACTAGGCCTGCCTCAGTCACCTAGTTAAAATATAAAGAAGTTACTGCACAGTCACAAATGCCCATATGGCCACTAAAGGGTATTGCAAGTCCTAACTCCATAACTCTTTCCCTATATGAAGAGGGCAGTACCATTTGTCTATGTCCATTGATTCCTGTTCCAGCTTTTCTATAAAGTAATTTATTCTTCATATAGAATTCCCATTTATTTGGACTATGGCTTTTTGGCAGTTTTCGATAACAAGGCTT
The DNA here is from genome assembly GCA_024509875.1 of Oreohelix idahoensis. Classification (NCBI taxonomy): domain Eukaryota; kingdom Metazoa; phylum Mollusca; class Gastropoda; order Stylommatophora; family Oreohelicidae; genus Oreohelix; species Oreohelix idahoensis. The sequence goes on along the minus strand of JAMPIV010017494.1, from coordinate 140,079 downwards.
TAATGAGCTATCCTCAGCTTGTGCCTTCCTCATCTCCTCTGGACGAGTGTTTATAGGGCTGTCTTCCGCCTTCCTAGATTGTGACCTGGTCTGTACTGCCGCCATGATCACAGGTTGTTTGGGAATTCCCAAAAACACATATCTACACCCCAATATCAGAGGGCAGATTGGTTTATTTATCACTGCTGCTCTAATCACTCCTTCCACATAGCGAGTCCTGACATTGATCCTAGCTAAGTGTCATGGTTGCTATTTCCTTGGTTGCTCTCTGTATCTCCACTGTTTTTGTGGTATATTGGTCAGGTTGTACCACTGTAGAACTCACGACTGAATCAAAATCCAATCCTGTATCATAAAGGCACATGATAGTAGTACCATTACAAGTTATTTCTTCACACACAGGGGGATGTTGAAGGTCTGTCTGTCTTATAGACAGTTGCTTCGTTCCTTTGTTCCCCGTTGGGAGGCATGCAGCGATATATGAAGGATTTTTCTTCTTACAGTCCCTAGTATTATGGATGTTCATTTTACAAAATTTACAGCATTTCTCTTCTTGTTTATAGGGTTTCTTATCTTGTATCTGAGGGTTCCTGTCTGTATGATCAAATCTAGGTTTGTCATAGTCTTGTTTGTATCTATGTTGTTGGTCCCTATGATCAAATTTTGTCTGGTTTTGTGGGGCTCTACTACTATCTCTTTGTTTCTTCTTAACTCCAGCTATTTCTGGCTGAGCTGCTTGATATCTCTCAGCAACTGTTAAGATCTCCCCCAATCTCTCTGCACCTTGTTCCATAAGAAATTTTCTCATGTCTGGAGGCATAGACTCTCTCACTTGTTCCATCATGACCATTTCTTTTAGGTCTTGACACTTTCCAAGAGTAGTCCACTTCTGCAAGTAGGTTTCTAATCTTGCAGAGAATTGGTGGTAAGTTTCTCCAGAAAGTAGCTTGGCAGTTCTGAATTTCTTCCTATAAAATTTTGAGTTTTTTTCACATCTAACCAGCAATGCCTGCTTCAAGATTTCATAATCTTCTTGGTCCTCTCTTCCAAGTTTTGTAAAAACTTCATAAGAAGCTCCTCTCAGCCCTTCTGATAACCTAAGGCTCAATTTCTCTTTCTCTAGGCCATAGTTAGTAGCTAATCTCTCGTACCTACTTAGTAAGACTCAATATCATCTTCTTTCTCCACAAATGAGTCAAAGTGAAAGTTTATGGCTTCATTTGAGGTACCTTGACTTGCACTAGTGTCAGAGGTAGTTGGGTTACTTCCATTTCCTGTAACATGTCCTTGAAGTTTAAGCTCTTTCAACCTCAATTCATGTTCCCTTTGCAACCTCTTTTCCTCAGCCTCCCTTTCAGAAACATGTCTTCTTTCCCCAGCCTCCCTTTCAGCAACCTGTCTTCTTTCCTCAGCCTCTAGTTGAAGTTTCTTAGCTTCCTTATCAGCTTCTAGTTGTAATTTCTTAGCTTCCTTATCAGCTTCTAGTAGTAATTTCTTAGCTTCCTTATAAGCTTCTATCCGTTTAGCCTCCTTATCAGCTTCTAGTTGTAATTTCTTACCTTCAGCTTCTATTTGTAATCTTTTAGCTTCAGTTTCTATTTGTAATCTTCTTTCTGTTTCCAACTTCTTATCTTCACTTTCTATATACTTGTCGCAATCAGTAGTGACAAATTGAATAAGAGCCTCCCCACTTAACACAAACTCTTTTGCCGCCTGCACTGTAGCAGACCTAAACTTTGCCATACTAATAGTTGCAGACACTCAATTACTACTATCAACAGACCAAACACACACTTAATTAATATAAGACTAATTAATTACAAGACCACTGTCAGCGTATCCAGTCACCAAAATTTTGTTTAGTACTCAATAGTACTTCACTATGCTTTATTGAGCTTAAGTTTATTCTAACTTGTATTTTATTTTTAATTTTTACTCTTACTGCTTACTCAGAGGATTAAAGTAACTATTAAAAGACTGAATGTCTCAAAGAAAAGACCCCAGGGTAGTAAATGAAATCCCGGACTGAGAAAACAGATGTCGTTAGAGGTTTAGATGTTATTTAAAAATAAGAAGATATCCTGGACCTAAAGGTGTATCAGATGATACCAGGATAGCGCCAGATAAGAGTCTGGTCTTATCAGTAATACCCCGTTCTCTGAAGAGAGTAAGGGTGTATAGACACAAAGGTAGGGTCAAACTATGTAAGTTCCCAGAGAAGGTGGTGATGTAGTACTCTGAGTCCCTAACTGCTACCTCTCCTGATCCGCCTCTGTGATTATGGTATTTAATATTGTGTCTGACTCTGCTAGGGGAAATTATTTAACTAAATTCACCAACAAGAACTGTAATTCAACTTAAAGAATTTAAGAAAGTCTGCTGGTGAATATTTACAATTTAATTAAACAGTTACTCTTTTCTGTTTGAAAAGTTTTAAACTCAAATATTTTACAACAGTAAATAAATAATAACAGTTAAACAATAGTTTTTTCACTTGTGTTATGATGTCTATCATTCTGTAGACCTTCTAGCTTGCTTGATTTGTCACTGAAGAATTACTAGTGTTATTAGAACAAGTTAATTAAAGCTCTATACTGTTCTGTTCATCACGAACTGGATGCGTTAATTTTTTGGTGAGCCGGCATACGCTACACGGTTGCCCTGAGAGCAACTTATCTGAATCACTGCAGATGGATCTCTCTGATGCTGGATTGAAAAAACATTCCAACTGTTACACACGCCATGTCTGGCCCTTTTCCATAGACTGGCACTGCATTCCTTGTAACTTCAGTAGGAGATGCCTCTTCTTATTTGTGGTAGGCTTTTGGTTAAAGGATTAAACTTGAACTGAAGTCAAACGCAATTCCTGTATTTCCGTATACATATCCCTCTATGACATAGATGGGGACGATAGACAGTTTCAGACTAGCGTGCTAGCAGATGCACAAGGTATAGTATAGTAGCAACAATGATTTTAATTCAATGTGATTATAATCTGCTTCTTTATTCTTAATTATTATTCGTTTCCCATGATTCGCCTCCATACAATAATTTGGTTGCGAATAAAACTACTAAGTAATAGGTCAAATTATACAGTACTACAATCCCTTTCATCTTTCCTTATGTTCCTGGTAGGTGTCTCATTCCATTCAAGAAATACTTCTTCAAATACTTTATCAAACTTACAGTCGTACTTTGGCCATCATTCTCAATATTTTAAATATTTTCCAAAGGTGTGCGTTGCCTCTAGAATTACACATGAGCCTGTAAGTTTCATCAGTACACGGTATCCATTCCTAACACATCTATACACGTTTTATCGCACAGATGGATTAATCAATATAATTACACATAAATAAATAAATAAATAAATATATATATATATATATATATATATATATATATATATATATATATATATATATATATATATATATATATATATATATATATATATATATATATATATATATATATATATATATATATATATATATATACGTATATAGATTTGTTCTTACCCTCAGTCACACACAGACTAGCCCTTAATGGTTGATTAAGGTCTGCTAACAGGTACAGAAGGCAAACACTTGCATTAACATATGCTCTTCTTTCTCCCGCTTTTTGTGTATTCAAATAATCGTGACTGACCCGAGTTAGTTAGGCGAGTCTATTTATAGTGTGACCTCGGACGTATGAGATGGGGACCCCGAGGAATGTAATTACGATTAAAAAAAAATGGGTACCTTTTTGCCTATCGTTTAATGTAGGAAAAGTACTTTTTTAAATTATCTCCATTATTCCGATGACTAGTTGCATATAGAAATTGATGGCGAATTCAGGAAGCTCGTTGTCATAAACACACAATATGGCTTAAATCAGTATGAAAGACTAGCATTTGGAATTTCAAGTGCACCTGCAATTTATTCCCTCAAAGCTTAAATTATACTTGGAATTTGGCTTTATATATTTATGTAATAATCTTTTAATTCCCAAATTGCATTTTATAGTATGCATAGTTTAAACTGCTAAATTTAGGACAACCTGAAGCTTCGAGTGCATGCAATCTAAGATTTCTCCCGTCCTATATTAGTATTAGTAAAAGTAGCATTACTTACGGGTAGAGTAACATTCCTAACATTGTTTTGGTACCCTCTTTCAAGTGGTACTTCTTCTAAAATGCTGCAGTAAAATTCCGAAGTTAATCAGGTTACACAGATTGGGCCTTGCCATCTTTAATTTTCCCAGCGGTAGTCAACACAGGACCAAGAAAGCGTTTTCATTGGGTAATGTATTTTATCTTTCTACAATGTATGGCGCGCTGTATGGTCAGAATATTTAGAATTCGTGATGTGAGACAGACGTCATTTCACGACACCCTCCACAAACATATTTATAGAATGTGTGATTTATGTATACACATATTGAAATTCTAGCTGGTGCACCCCAGTTCGTGCACTGTGCTGATATCATCCGTGTGTGATCTAAGGAAGGAGATCCTAGCACTGATGGAGTTGTCCATGTGCAATGAAGATAGTCCATAAAACCAAACCAAACCAAATAACAACATAGAGCAGATATCGATAAACGGCAACTAAGAGATAACTATAATTGTGGTTCTTCCTAATACAGGGTGTCCATAAAAAAATGCACCTATTTCTTTTTTTTTTACCTACTTGACCAGTGTGTGGAGAGACATGTCACAAATACCAGTTGCAACTCAACTGCGAATGTTTCACTTGAAATACCTGCTGTGCAAATTCCCCTTTTTTTGCAAAATGGCGCCGACCAAACAACAGAAGGCGTTTTGTGTGGTGGAATATGCGAAAACTGTTATCGCAGTTCAAAGCAGTTTGGGGTTGATCCTCCTAATAAAAGTTCCATTAAGCGTTGGTATACGAAATTCCTATTGGAAGGTTGCCCGTGCAAAGGCAAAAGCACCGGTCGCCCGTCATTTTCGAAGGAGGCAGTTGATATAGTTTGGCAAGCCTTCCAGCACAGCCCATGAAGTCGATTCGAAGGGTGAGTCGTGTGTTGGAAATGCCCTGCCAGTACGGTATGGACAGTGCTTCATAAGCGTTTGAGAATGAAAGATTACTAGCTGCAACTTTTGCAGGAACTCACTGAACGAGACAAAACACTTCGCACGGTCTTCAGCGAGAACATGCAGAAATTGCTTGAGAATGATGATTTCGAGGAAAGGCTCGTGTTCAGTGATGAGGCGACCTTCCACATCAGCGGCAGAGTCAACAGACACAACGTTGGGATCTGGGGTTCAGAACACCCTCGTGCAGTCATTGAGCATAAGATAGATTCTCCAAAGTTAAACGTCTTCGATGACATATCAAGAAGGAAGCTTTACGGGCCATTTTTCTTTGCGGAAAAAAAAACCATTACTGGACTCTCGAACCTGGAAATGCTCGACAATTGGATGATGTCCCAACTTGAAGAAGGCTCACGGGATTTCGTTTTCTAACAAGATGGAGCTCCATCCCACTACCATGGAGCAGTGAGAGGGTAGCTCAATGAACATCTCCCACAACGGTGGATCGGTCGCAGTGGTCTTGACGATACAGTGTTGCTGAGATGGTCCCCGAGGTCCCCATACACTACACCATGTGATTTCTTTTTGGGGCTTCATCAAGGACATAGTCTTTGTCCCACTGTTGTCTCGAGATCTGGTGGAGCTGAGAGAGCGGATCATTGGAGCCTTTGCTGCTGTTACAGGAGACATGCTGATCCGAGTGTGGGAAGATATGGACTATCGACTAGATATCTATCGCGACACAAAGTGTGCACATATTGAGTCTTTGTAAGGTATGCTTAAAAATTTGCAGAGATTATCTTACTTTTGTGATAGAAAGCATCCTCGTACCACATCATGGGGCGGATAAAAATTATTTAAAAAAGGTACAATCTTTTATGGACACCCTGTATACACTGTAGACTTGGGTAGTGCACTGCCTAACTTACACAGTAAAGTTACGTTAAAGGCTACATCGTTGATATAGTAAATATGTATAATGGACTACAATGTTAACATTGTCGACAAGTGTTAGGGGTTAAATAACAGTTTCTTACTCTTAAAGTCATTCAAAGATTACAAGAATTGGGAACAATAGAAAAAGTATTCTCCATCAACTTGGCTGCACCATTAGTGGTTGTACGAAAACCAAATGGCACTGTTAGAATTCGTGGAGGTTTCAAATTAACCACAAATTCTCAAACTCAGATTGAACAGTTCCGCTTTCTTGAACTGAGGAATTATCTCAAAATGTGGACAATATGAAGCTTACTTACTTACTTAGTCGTTCCCCTTCTACCATGAGGTGTAGAGGTTTGGAAGAGAGAGTGCTAGACTATTCTATCAGCTGTCTTCTTCCTGGCCTGGTTCCATTCTAGTCCTTGGTCCTTCAAAGATTGTCTAATGTTGTCCTCCCAGCGGACTCTCGGTCGTCCTGGGGGTCTGGATCCCTGGCTCTTTGTTTCCCATGCTTGTCGTGGTAGCCGATCTTCTCCCATTCTGCAGACATGGCCAAACCATCTTAGTTGGCACTGTTCTACTTGGGTCTGCAGCGGGTGGCATTTAGGCCTTGACGTATCGTCTGGCTGCGGACAATGTCTCTTCTTGTTACTTCAACTACCTTCCTCAGATACCTCATTTCTGAGGTTTGGATCTGGCTTTTGTGCGTTGTAGTCATTGCCCATGACTCGCCTCCATATGTCAAGACTGGGACATAGGTGGAGCGGTATACAGCCATCTTCGTTTTCTTACCAACCTCTTTCTTGCTGAGGAATCCTCGATTTATGGCCTGAAAAAGTCTCCCAGCCGCTGCATTTCGAGTGGCCAACTCTTCTTTGATGCCTCCCTTTCGGTCTATAATAGCTCCGAGATATTTAAAGTGGTCGACCTGCTACAGGACCTGTTCTCCCAACTTAATCTGATGTCTTCTTTCCTCTCGTGGTATCACCATGGATTTTGTTTTAGAGCTGCTTATGACCATCCCTCTCTTCTCCAGCTCTTCCTTCCAGACTTGCAGATTGGATTGGAGATGTGTCTCTGATTTAGCAATCAGGACAACATCATCAGCAAATGTCAGCTCTGAAATACAGACCTGTCTCATCTTCCAGTACCCCACTGAATACTTTCTTGTTCTCTCCTTACATGCCTTGATGACATCGTCCATGAGGAGTATGAAAAGATAAGGTGAGAGGATATCACCATGTCTTACTCCAGTGGTGGTCCTGAACTCTTCTGACTTATAGTTTGCTGTCCTCACATAATTTCTGCAAGACTTGTAGAAGCTCTGTATAGCGTGAATCAGAGGTGCTGGAATGTTCTTCCTTGCCAAACAGTCCCAAAGTTTGCTCCAGGGGACCCTGTCAAACGCCTTTTCCAGATCTTTGAAACAAAGATGGGTCCCACTCTTGTACTCAAGGGCCTTTTCACTCAGCTGCCTGAGTGTGAAGATTAGGTCTTGAGTACTTCGGTTTGCTCGGAATCCGCACTGGACTTCATCCAATTGTGGCTCAGCTAGGCATCGGAGTCTCTGCTCTAGGATTCTAGAGTAGATTTTACCAGGGACACTGAGAAGGGATATGCCTCTGTTGTTTCCACATTGTCGATTGTCACCCTTTTTGAAAATCGGTGTTATGATGGCAATCTCCCAATCCTTTGGTATGGCCTTGTTGCACCATGCTGCCTGTAGGACCCTTAGGAGTAATAGGTCGCCTGATGCTCCCATGTACTTAACCATTTCTGGTGTTATACCATTATGCCCTGCTGCTTTGCCCATCTTGATTTTCTCCAGTGCTGATTTCAGTTCTTCCATCTTTATGTCATCTTCACCATCATTGGTTTTCTCTTCTGTGCTAGTGGGTATCATTTCTGATGCTTGACCTAGCTCGCCATCAAGGAGTTCTGAGAAATATTCTTTCCATCTTTCCATTACATCCTTTGGGGCAGTAAGCAATTTGCATTGCTTGTCCTTTATAAATTTGATAGGGCATTGTTTTTCCTTCCTCATGTTCTTTAGGGTCTTATAGAACAATTTCTGGTTTTCTTGCGCATCTTTTTCTAGCTTTTCTCCAAATCCTTCCCAGGACTTTTGTTTTGCTGCTAGAACCTTGTTCTTTGCTTCTGTTCTGAGTGTCACATACTCTCTACATTTCCCTATTTGTCCTGCTGTGTTTTTAGCTCCTAAGTATTGTTTACATGCCATTTTCTTCTCTCTTATTTTCTCTTTGACTACCTCTGTCCACCAAGATGTCCTCTTTCTCTTGTTCCCAAGTCGGACTTCATCACATGCTTCTGCATCAGCTGTCTTTATGATGTCCTTGAATTTGAGCCAGAGGGTTTCCAAGTCATCAGGTTGTTCTTCTGTGATTCTCACTGCTGTAGCTATAAGCCCGTGATATCTTAATTTCTGGCTCTCTCAGCTTGTAGTCTTAATGCTCATTTCTCCCTTTTGTTTACTTTGTTTCTTGCATGATGTTGGGCAGTTCCTAGGCTGTGCAACTCTTTCAGTTGTTCTCTTGATTGTAAGCAAGTAGTGATCACTTCCAATCTCTGGCCCCCTCCAGACTCTAGCATCCCGGACATATTTGAATGAGCTCCTCCTAACTATGGCATAGTCGATCACTGACTTCTTATTCTTTGTTGGTTCACATCTAGTGTATGCATGTATGCGCTTATGGGGGAACTTTGTGTTTGTGATTATCAGATTCTGCTCACTGCAGAATCTAAGGAGTCGCTTTCCATTGTCATTGAGAGTATCTTCTCCATATCTTCCGACTACTCCACCCCATCTAGCATGGTCATTTCCAACTCTGGGATTGAAATCTCCGAGCATGATAATTTCATCTAGACAGTCATCTACTGTCTTTTGAAGCAGCTCGAAGAATTCCTCCTTGACCTCTGCTCTCTCATCCTCATTTGGCCCATACACTATGACCAGGTTGACTATGGTTTCTCCTTCTTTTAGTTGTACAACCATAATACGCTCCGAGACAAATTTCCATCCCTTGATACTATCTTTATGATTTTTGGCCACAATGCAACCCACGCCCCCTTTAGCTCTTTCAGATATGAGTACACCACTGCAGAGCAGCGTGTCGCCATCGAGATCCATGACTCCTTGTCCTTTTTTTTCGTTTCAGTTATAGTCAGGATTTCTAGTTTTGCTTTCCTCATCTCTTCCACCAGCTCCTCTTTCTTCTTATTTATACTTCTTGTGTTCCAAGTTCCATAAGTCGTAGTCCGTAGTCCGTTCCAGTTCGTCGCCTTTAGAATCCGTCCGGTTTTCTCTCTTATATTTCGCTTAATCGTGATTTAAAGCAAACAGCTGATTGGCCTGTTGTGCCTTTGCATGGTGGAGGGGCTGCCTCCTTACGGCCTCCATGCAGGCCACCCTCCTCCTTTTTCATCCGGACTGGGGACCGGCATAGGCGGAGTTACAATGTGAAGCACTTTACTGAAATAGATCTTTCCGATGACTAAAAAATTACGGTGATATATACTAAATTAAATACACCAATTTGTGGGTACTTTAATTGTTTACAATAATTGTTCATTTCGCTCCTTAGTTCATACACCCGAGCTAACACTCTTCCCCATGATAACCACCTCACTTCTGTGCGTAAAATTAAACATTTATACTGCAAATCCATAGCTTTACAAAGCTGTTTAAAGAGTCAGGTCTTTAGAGGCATTGACTTCACAAAATTGACCTTTAGTACAGCCTGGTCTTATATAGACGTTAATTCTTTCCCTAGCGTCTTTCCAGCATGGACTTCCCTATGCAGAAACCAATGTGTAGAAATCATGTTAGGATTTTGATTTTTAACAAGGGCGACAAAATCTTTGATAGACCCCATCATGGATGGAGCGCCATCTGTGCAAACACCCACACATGACTTGCAGGAGAGATCACATTTTTTAAAGTAGGCAGTCGAGGTATCAAATATATCTTGACGTCTCGTGCGATCTGCAAGTTCTCTGCAGCATAAAAATTGGTTTAAGATTTCATTTCCATGGACAAAGGGAACAAATGCTAACAGTTGTGCTTTGCTACTTATGTCTATAGATTCGTCAATTTGTAGCGCAAACTCACGTTCTCGACAATGTTAGAAGACATCTCGATTATTCTTCTACTAATCGTATCATGAGACGAAGGAATTTTGCTAATTTCGTCTTCCGCTTCACTACCAAACATTGTCGCAACAATAAGTGACTCAGCTGTAGTATAGGATTTCATTAGCTGTCGTGGCAGTGGATCGTGATCGTATAGTGGAGGAATCTGATGGTTGATAGTTAACTTAAGCTTTCATAAAACTGCAACTGTCTTACTTTTGCTTTCCGCTTCCAGTATTGATTTCAATTCAGTCAAAATCATTCATATAAAAGTTTATTCCAGTTGAAGATATATTGAAAAGCAATATAAATTGGAACATTCACTATACTCTTTGTGTCCAATATAAATCTACTTCTGTTTATCTACTTCTTTGGTCTCTGCTTAGGGCGGATGTTATTCTTTTTGTAGTTAACCGGAAACGAACTCATGATTGGTCTTTGGGTTAACAGTCAGTTAATTTAATCTCAAAACTAACTAACTACAAAATCTCTCTACCAAATTTAATATCACCAAGTGATGTTGACCAACCATAGTTCCAGTTTATGGACTTTCCGGTATATCTTGTATGAAAATCCACACAAGATTTAATGACATCATGGACTCATGAGTACCATGACAAATGATGTCATTGGTTTATGACTAGTGTTTGTGTATTAACTAGCCTATAAATGTACTTAGTGTATCAGACTTGCTGAAGTACTTTATATCTTAAGGGTGGCGTATTAAGCCATACGGTCACATACGCAAGGGAGCCACCAAAGTGTGTCCCACAGGGAGACACTTTAGCCCTAATCAAGACTAAAATAAAATAAAAACATTTGACTCAATCTCACCCAAAAATACATGGAATACCCGTGATATGGAGGGCACGATCCTCAAACCAATACACATTAAGCAATGAACAAAACATGTTAGAAGGTATAAATCGATGAAGGAATATATAAGGCGACATACGGTTGATCATATGAGGGAGGGTATATGATAATCATATGGCTAATGAACAAAAAAAAAAGGATACAAGACATGGCTAGCCGAAATAAATCAGGAAAATAACTAAGCGACTAGACACATTGGCCAAACGAGGTACGTGTGAATTATAAAGTGAACAATCATAAATGTACTATCAATCGCTTTTATGTGTCGACAGCTACAAACACATAATCATAGCGGAAATAAAAGGAAGAAGAGTAATCAACATACGTACTAAGAATATGTTACTCAAAACTAACACAAAAAATGGCGATCAAGATGGCGGACGAACAACATGGCCGTCATAATGAAAATAAACCACAAAACTCGGTGGTAATTCAGAAGGTAAAACACTAAGTAAGCCATGATACTATCGTGAAAAAACAATAAATGGACATAAACATGAAATAACGTCAATATTGATGGACAAGTAACTATGTAATGGAGATGGGTAACCGATTTAAACATATCCGTAATAATTCTGGTTAAATAACCGGAAACTCGAAGAAGAGGAACAATCATTAAAGCATGCAATATGTGACTACGACTTGCATGTATAAGCCAACACTAGTGGCAGATGAAATGGAAAGTAATGAACCACGTAAACAAAATGGAATCATCAAGGCATGGATATAACCCACATTAAGGGCAAGTGAAATGGAAAAACAAGTAATAACATCTTTACTCATAAAAATGCTGAGTAGTCGTATCGCCATCATCAGCGGCCTGAGGAATGTCATAAGAGTCCCGGTCCAGGTACTAGGAGAATCAATAAAGTCCGTGGACGGTTCAAGTTGAGCAGCATCATGCCGGAGGAAACGTGATGTGGGTAATGAGGAGTCTTCAAACATGTCCATACTGGCTTAATGAATAGCATCATAAAGAAATCATCATGATAGGACATGGAGGTAGCATAAGGAACGTTCACACGAGAGCTGTTGGGAGTGGTCAGTTCATCTTGCGAAGTATAGACCAAATATGCTTGGGTGAAGGAAGGGAAGAATCATGGCTCCGTATGTATCAGAAATGAGAGTTTCAAGGAGCACGAAAAGTTGAAGAATTCGACATGACATCCGGAAGGAGGCAACAGTTCAAGTTGTCAATGTCTGGAGTAAACGGTTGAAGGAATCAATGAGTGCAATGGTCGTGGGTGATGACGTATTAGCATCCCGCGACAATCGAGGCGGAAGTAATATGTCTTTCCGTTTGCGTCGAGGAAGACGAATGTCATGGACCACAGGAGGGGATAGAACATAATGATGGGATCTAAAAGCAGGAGGTGGATAGGGCAGTGGAACGTGAACTGGAATACGGGATGTACGAAACTTTGCAGGAGGGGGTGGCAGAGGAGTCGGAGGGGACTGACGAAGTCGTGGGAGACATAAAAAACGGGGACAGACATGAGCAGTGGGCTGAAGGAGGTATTTGGAAAGGGGAGCAGAATCCCCGGTGGAAGGAGAGTGGTGTCGTTTGGTGGAAAAACGAGTAGGGTGTGAAGGAATAGCAGATTTCATGTCAGAAGACACAAAAGGGAGGAAGGTATCTACATGAGTAGGGGAATGAAACCAATCAGAAGAAGTAAGAGCGGGGTTAGAAGATAGGTGTACAGAGGGAGGAGGAGAGGTATGTGTCGTAACATCTGCTGAGGAGGGAGTGACCGCATCATCATGCGGTTCCATGGTGGGGGGCGGGTACCGGATGAACGGAGGGAACGCACTAGAAGCAGGAGCCAATCTAGCTGCGTGAAAACGAACACGTGCATCCAGTTCCGGTAGGGGCATATCACCTTCAGGGGTGGAACTAGAACAGTATCGTCTACATCTATCCTTTATCATGGGACTATCAACGACCTTACGGACTGTACGGGACCATAGGTTGTGATCAACTTCACCAAAGGAGGAATCAAGATCAGAAGAGGAAGATGATGCATCAGGAAAAAAAACCAACGGAGAAGGAGAAGGAGAGGATGAAGTAACTGCTGAGGGAGGGTAGGGTGGATCATCGGACACGGAAGAGGAAGAAGGAGCGGAAGAAGGGAGAAGAGAAGAAGTAGAGGAAGGATTGTAGTGAAGAGCAGCCTTACGAAGAGGACGGCTGGACTGCAGGGGTTTGATAGCGTAGGGGTTTTGCTCGTCTTTCCTAAGTTGGGTAGCATGGGCTTTAGTATGGTGTTGAGTCTCTTCATTCCAGACATCAAATTGAACTGGAGTATTCTGAGACACAATCTTGTAGTCTGGTATCCAATGATGGTATAGTTTGCCACTGCGAGCATTCTTTTTAAACCAAACAAGGTATCCAGGGGTGAAGGATTGCATACGAGACCTTTTATCTGTAACCCGCTGGCGCTTTTTAAAAGCCTTTGTGACGTTGTGGTGAACCATCTGGTGGGCTAGACACTTATTGCGGAGGATAATTTCTATGGGATCATCCCCCATATATCTTCTTTGAAGAGTGAGCAGGATATCAATAGGTAATCGTGGTTCTCGACCGTACAACAAGTAAAAGGGCGAGAAACCAGTGGTTTCGTTCACGTTAACACGCAAAGCTTCTAGAGCTTGTGGAAGGTAGTAATCCCAGTACTGTGTGTTATGAGCAGTGAACTTCGGAAGGATGTCACATAAAGTTTTATGCATTCTTTCTTTACGGCCGTTGGACTGACGCCGATAAAATCTTGTTGTTTTGTGAGTTTTGATCAATCTGGCAAGGGTAGAGGAGAAAGGCTTGCCAGTGAACTGTTTACCTTTGTCAGATAGGATAGACTTGGGATATCCGTAGCGAGGAACGAACTCTGTAAGGAAGATGTTAGTAACGTCCTCAGCGGAAGAACCACGGAGAGGGAAACACTCGGGCCAGACAGAATACATGTCAACAAAGTTAAGAACATGTGTATTGCCAGATTGAGAAGTAGGATAAGGCCCGGACAGATCAACACTGACAGATTCCATGGGGTAATGTGTCAGCGACATTTGTTGCGTAGGAACACGCAGAGGACGCATGTTGCGTTGCTTATATGTTCTACAAGAATCAACATACAGAGCAACGTCCTTATAAAGAGTAGGCCAGAAGTAATGAAGGCTAATGATATCGCGAGTCTTGTCTAGGCTCATGTGACTATTATCATCATGAAATGCACGGAGCACACGGGGAACTAGATGAGAAGGAAGACAGACACGTAAATCATCTGGATGCTTAATATCAATTCAGTGGAGGACATTAGTTGAAGGGAGAAGGATATAATTAGGATGTAACTTAGGATCATTTTGAAGCTGAGTTCGTATTTTCAAAAGCTCAGCATCCTTAAATTGTTCCTGTTGTGAAGGAAGAATGAAGAAACTCATCAGAAGAGCTAGAAGAAGAAACACCAGGAGAAGAAAGAAAAGGAGGTGGACGATTAGTATTTATAACCAAAATCTCGTTAGCATTGTCATCCAATTCTGATGATGCTTTGGGGTCTGCAGGAAAAGAATAAGAGACATCCGTACATGCTTCATACAGTTTCCTAGCGAGGAGGCCAGCCACAGTATTATGTTCACCTGGGATATGCTCAATAATGGCATCGTAACTCTGTAAATTCAGAGCTCAGGTCTGCTGTTTGCGAAGTTGTTCAGAAGTCTTAGACAGCCAGGTAAGGAGATGTTTATGGTCAGTCCTAATCAACACTTTAGTACCTCGAATGTAAAAATCAAGCTTTTAAAACGCATAGTGAATGGCGAATGCTTCCTTTTCAGTAACGGTCCATCGCTGTTGTGACCGACTGAGAGAGTGAGAAATAAACACAATAGGAATTTCATTAGGGTCATTGTGAAAAACAGGTGGAGCATTAGAAACATTGGCTTGGACTAAACAAGCACCAACTGCTCGATAAGAGGCATCAGTGTATAAGATCATTGGACGTGTGGTTTCAGGGTATGCCAACCGAGGAATGTTAGAAAAAGCTGATTTAAGGTAGTTGAAGGCTTGTTGGCATGCCTCAGTCCTATGAAAACAAGCATATTTCTTGGTAAGAGAGATAAGACGCTCAGCAGCTCGAGAGAAATTGGGGATGTGTTTTCTATAGTAAGAACAGGAACCAAGAAAACCACGAACATGGCAGACAGAGGTAGGAGGAGACGTATCTCGGATGGCTTGAATCTTAGCATCATCCAGACGGACACCATCTTGGTTGATGATGAAGCCTAAATACTTGGCTTCGGTCTGGAGGAACGAACATTTGCTCAGCTTGAGCATAATATTATGTGCCCGCAAACGAGTAAAAACCTCCTCAACATGGAGTAAATGATCCTCAAGGGTTTCCGGAGTGTGGATCAGAATGTCATCAATATAAGCCAGGGCGTAAGACTGCATGCCCTTTAATACCTCGTCCATAAGGGACATGTATGTAGCAGGGTTGCCCTTTAGGCCGAAAGGCATAACGTTCCACGCACTCCTAACGTGTGTACAAAATGAGGACTTGATCTTTGCCCCTGGGGACATTGGTATGCACCAAAATCCTGAACGGGCATCAAGGGTGGTAAACCACTTGGATTTTCCAATCGTGGAGAAGATATCATGAACTCTTGGAAGAGGGTATGAGATAGTCTTGGTGATGGCATTCAGTGCACGGTAATCACAACAGAAGCGATTTGAACCGTCCTTCTTGGTTACTATCAGTTTGGAGAGGACCATGAGGATCGTGACCGTTCGATAATGCCTGCCGACAACATTTCGGTAATGGATTTTTCCACTATCTCCCGATTCTTGAGTGGAGTGTGTTATGGTTTCAAAGACACATGCACTTCGGTAGTAGTATCAATGGTCATATCAACGGTATGAGTTCTCCTCAACTTCATATGAGAGAGTGCAAAAATATAACTATGCTTTTGCACGAACTGACGAATGCGATTAGCATAAGGAGAGTCAATCGGTATTTGCTCTAACAACTGAGCTATTCTCACAGATGATGCAGAGGAGGTGAAGGCAGGAGTAAGGTTTGGAAAGAGAGGTGGAGGAGAAGATGTCGTTTCCCCCATCCAATTGGAGGGAGGGGTGGCGTAGAAAATGCAGGAGAGGAAGATAAGTGGTGCTGAGGAGGGTAGTTACCACGTGGTAAACGCGCATGTGTAACAGCACTATTGGTAGTCAAACGCCAAGGAGGAGACTTCGTGGAGGAAGAAGATCGTCTATCATTCCCCAGGGAAGGATAGGTATGCAGACGGTAGGGAGCATTGAGAGAACGTGTATGGGGGGTTTGGAGTTTAGAAGACTGCCAGGGGTGGTTGGCGACCCGTGTAACTATAGTACCTCTGGGTACCGTAAGAGGTTTTCCTGAAGAATTAAGGAGCGTAAGGGGAAAGTCACGTGATACAGGGACCATCGATGATGTCGGAGTCAGACAGAGGTTCCACGTAAACAGAGTGACCTGACGATATATAGTCGCACCATTTGACCCGAGCAGTAACGATAATAAGACAATGAGGTTTTAAGGTAACGGCAGCGGTAACTCGAACAAGAGACGCAATGTGAATATCCTCCTGAAGAGGAATGTATTCACCATTGACACGGATCTTTTTCAAGTCAAAGTAAATTCGCACTTTGTAATGAAGAAAGAAGTCACGACCAAGAATGAAATTCCTAGTCATCCCACTAGCGCAGGTTGGAAGCCATGAGAGCTGGCGCTGCTGACGTTGATTGGTCACCGAATGTTGAGGATGTGATCGAACGTAGTTCAAGGTCCTGAGAAGATATCGCTGATGCTGCATGCAACTTCGTGATGTATGTCCTGCCAAACCACAAGTGTAGCAAGTGATTGGAGCTACTTGTTGAATTTGTGGAGCAAATGGATGACGTTGGTGTCGAGTACGTTGACCAAACTGTTGGTGATAAGATCCCGGCAAAGGAGTATCGCACTGCTGTAACATGGACGGATGCTGCCAAGAATGGCGGTAATGACTGACGTCCATTGGCTCTTCATCCGTGTGATCGTTTGCACGAGGTTTACGCCCAAGTCTATAGGCAAACCGTTTCTTCACATTGTATTTATTTATCGCTAGTTGAATGGCATCAAGGATTGTCTGTGGGTCCTTCCTTATTAAGTGAAGTTTCAGCGCATCTGACTCGAGACCATCTATAAAAATAGCAACAAGTTGGTTTTCCGTATCAGCAGACTCAGAGGAAGGTTCCACTAAAAAGCCTTCAGCCAGGTTTAGCAACCTATCTGCAAAAAAACCTAACCGACTCGTGACGGTCCTGATGGAGTTCGCGTAGCAAAGTCCAAGCATGTTGATGATCCTTAACGGAAAAGTAACGGCGGATGAGCTCCTTTTGGAGAGCGGCGAAGGTTTTGTCTGGAAATAACTGTGCACGGCGACGTAGATAGTCAGTGACAAGTGACTGAGATGAAGAATAGTGGACGGATCGCCATGAAAAGGCTTAACAATGTTAGTGATGTTGTGCAGATTTGCACTCTGAGTAACCAAGCTAAGGGTAGTAGCAATGGCTTGTAGAGAACAATTTTTGAACTTCAGCGCCATCTGGCAACGGTTGACTTAACGCATGCTGTTGTTTCATGTCATGTATCTGCTGTTGAAACAACTGATTTTGCGGTTGGAGCAGTTGTATTTGACTGTCCAACTGATGGTGCAAGTTTGGATCCATTATGCAGAAGCTGTACCACACCAAAAATGAAAATCTCTGGTGTGTGAAAGGTCACGGGCACCAAAACGTGTCTATGTAATCAGACAAGTATAGTAATGGAATAAAACTATGACCTATCTCAGGTAAAGGTCTTGTTTGGCAAGTATGGTTCGATGCGGATGACAGATGTTTGCAATCGGTGAATGTTCTGAAGGGGTGGCACCACTACAGTATGCTGACAGGCTGATACGCTGATAATTTACAAACTACAAATCTCAATATGGAACAGCTGTAGGTAGTTGTACCCTTGCAGCATTGCTTCAGGTTGTGAAGATGTGTTGTCCCATAGCACCTCTGATGGGTTGATGATAGATGAAAATTACAGTACACACCAGGGTAAACATGTAAACAATGACGTAGAACGTTTACAACCAATCCAGTCAAAGCTGTCGACAGGCCAGTACTATGTGTGGTAAACTGTGTAGCTCTACTCACTCTGCAATGTTGACAAGCCAGTAGGGACTACACCAAAAATTAGGTTGCACAGACTAGACCGACTGCCAATTTCTCAAGATGACCTGCATAAATCAGGATATGTTAGTTTCGACATATGTCCAGGGTCTACAAACTGTTATTCAAACAAATGGCTGAAATAGTATCTTCTGCACCAGCAACATATGTATAGCTGTTTATAACGTGGAACAGTCTTCAGTGTACAAGGTAAATCTACTTCTGTTCATCTACTTCTTTTGTCTCAGCTTGAGGCGGATGTTATTCTTTCGGTGGTTTTCCTGAAACTAACTCATGATTGGTCTTTGGGTTAACAGTCAGTTAATTTAATCTCAAAACTAACTAACTACAAAATCTCTCTACCAAATTTAATATCACCAAGTGACGTTGACCAATCATAGTTCCAGTTTATGGACTTTCCGGTATATCTTGTATGAAAATCCACACAAGATTTAATGACATCCAGGACTCATGAGTACCACGACAAAAGATGTCATTGGTTTATGACTAGTGTTTGGGTATTAACGAGCCTATACAAGTACTTAGTGTATCAGACAAAAAAAATAACGGTGTTGATGTGACCTCGTCCAAACTGATGTTTTCATCTCTGCAAACACTAGTCAGGATGTCATTGTTACTACTTTCTTGGACACGTTTTTTTTGTAATACATCTATCCATCTCAGTTAGTTTCTTTGGGATTCCGTTACGCGCCCATTGAGGCATATTGGGAATATGGTGTTAGACCCATATTTTCTTGACCGTCGGCACACAGGGGTGATGTGGTCAGCATCACGCTGGCCGCCTTAACCCTTCCAGAGTTGCTCTGGTACCCATTTGAGGCTGGGTCGACCCAGGAACCGTTTGTGGCATAAAAAAATCCCACCTCATCTGGGGATCGAACCATAGACCACTGTGCTAGGAAGCCACTGCACTAACCACTATGCTACCGCGGCTAGTTAGTTTATTTACTTTTAATAAAGTTTTAAAACGACAAATCGAATGTGCTAAATATTTTACACAGTTTTACAAATCAAACACAAGCAAGAAACAACACGCTGATCACTGTGTTAATTGTACCATGAAACATACAACACGAATTGTACGCGCATGCGCACGTTATCAATTTCCTCCACCTTGCTGCTCTCCCTGAAACGAAATTTAATTAGGTCAAAGTTAAAGTTCTAAGCTCCGTCCATGGCCTTTGAATGTTGTTTATGCGCCTCTTGCATTTTATAATATCATGAAATGTTGAAGTATACTGTTTTTGTTCAAAGCAGTTAATAGCTCAATTATTATTGAATGAACTCAAGCTGTAAGATCAGTTTTATGTTACATGATCATTAAAAATTTACGTCTTCTGTATATTTGCACAATTTTCGCGGCTCACTTTGATAAGCGCGGCGGCAGACTAGTGTGCCGAGGCACACCGGTTGAAAAACGCTGATATAGAATAATATGAGTACCTGGGCAACATTAATTCAGCTGACGGTTTACGACTGTCGGAATCAGGTATTGTGGCTATCAAGTATCTACCTACGCCGAATAATCTTATGCTACTATAATTTTGTTTTGGGCAAAAGACATTATTCCAGAACAAGGAATGCCTTGTAATGCTATCATCAGGTTTCCTCAGTGTGTGTCCAATCCATTGTGAATCCATTATGAATGAATGATAAATATATTGCCAGTCAGTCTGGGCTATGTGCACCCCTTGCCAAGATAAGGAAAAGGACACACCGTGTTCTTGGTCCAAAGCTCAAGAGGAAGCTTTCCAAGCTCCTATAGCAGCTATTTTAAATGCAACAAAACTGGTACTTGTTCACTTTGATTTACATCTTCCGATTATACTTACAACATATGCGTCCTCTCACGTTGTAGGAGGGGTTCTCCCACACAAATACAAAAGTAGACCCGGAAAACCAACTGCATTTGCTTCCAACAACGGTGACTCAGGCGGTAAGAAATTACAGTTAAATGAAAAAAAGGAGTGCCTAAAGCCTTAACCAGACTCACATCCCAATGTGCACTATTGATTACCATAAATAGGATTCCTCTGATTTCTTTCATGAAGTTTAGCTAAAGTAACCTTTATTGGCAGCAAACTGCTAAAGTAAGATCTGACATGAATTATGCACCATATATAAACATAAAAAGCGGTTGTAGACAAGGCTGCGTGTTGTCCCTCTGTCTATTTAACCTGTACACAGAAAAAAATTTCCAAACAGATGTAACCGTGGGTGTACATGTGTTTTTATTTTTTTATTTTGATGTTAAATTCCAAGATAGACTGGCTTGAAGTCCGCCAGAGATGATATTTTCTTGGTCTGTGTTAATAAGTACCAGTCCGTTCCCTTCCTCTTGTGATGTTATATTGTGGAGTGAATAGTGGTGTACTATGACATAAAACATGTACTCTAAATTTGTCCAACGTATAAAGACATCTCCAACAGCCTAGTCAAGTAATAAAGACTTTATTCTGTACAGCAAATGGCATGTAATAATTCCAACAGCAATGATTACAATATTTAACATGCGTTCGACTATATGCAACCAAAATGTTCAATGTGTACCATATATTTCCCATCTTTTATTTCAATCCATTATGAGGTATAATATGCATCTGCGTCATCAATATCTTTTAAGTTCCTATTGATGATTGTCTCTGGGTTACAAATCTCCTTTATAATTATCTTTGAAACTTCTATTTTCTTTCTATAATCCTTAAAATTTTGGGCTTCTGTAACTGCTCTTTCCTGGAGCACATCTATAAATGTACACGCGAATGTCGAATGAATGATTGGTATGATAAAAACATCCATGAACTGGACTTGTAACTGGGCACTTCGAACCGTGCCAATGCAGACATGGGAGAACTCGTTACATTTACTGACATCATAATTTATTTAGGACGAAATACGTTGACGACAACAGGTTACAGTACTTCAACATGGATTCCACAGAGCAAACATACATGTAGCATGTATAGGCATGGTATAGGCATCATATTAAATTCCTCACATAAGATAAGGGTTTGACCTTGCGTCAATGTCATGACCGTTAGGACTATCCAAACTATTAATCTTGGAATGAATATATTAACTCTGTCCTATAATTCTGGTCGGATACTTAAGTGGCTTGGTACCCCTGACATGGCAAATCCATGCATACTTGCATATAAAATAAACAACGAAGGTTATGTCCTAATACTTGGTTAACCTCTCTTCGTTGCCGTGACTCGTGCGACGGCAATCCACATAATATTACAAATCGATAAGCCGTAACGATGAAGCCATGAATTCTATACAATATTAAAATGCTTTCGGTGAAAGTCCCCGTTGATCCATTATAGCACCTTTGTTTGCAGAAAGGTGCTAGCTAGATACCAACAGAGGATGGTGACACAAAAGTTCAAAAAAAAATCAATTCACTTCTTATCAAAACTGGTTCGGACTTACGTGTAGAGTAAGCCGACAACGGCTTCTACCAAGGAGTCATTGCTCCAGAAGAATTCTTACCCCAACACACTGGGTATATATATAAATAGGCAACAGACTAAATGTCTGGCATGAGATGCTGGCTTCCTTTTTTCAACCTCTGACGTCATCTGGCTGGTTTAGTAACAAGTGCGCCCGCAGATACCCATACACAAAATTGTGCATTTACGTGCGCGATAAATGAACTATACATAAAATAACACCCACCTAATTTGGTGCGTACTCACTTAACAAAAATAGAACCTGATGACTACTTAAGAATGTTAAGGACTAATAAAGGAGGCAACAGCTTCCTTACCACCGTCCGCAAAAAAATTTAATTCTATTAAATTTTTTCTTTAATTAACGCGGAGAGGTGAATCAAGTTAACAACTATATATTATAATAATACATGATAGGTATATCAATCAATTACAAGAGAGTGAATGAAAAGATCCCATTCAACTCAACTCAAAAAAATATATGCATAAAAGCATATCATCACATTGAACAACTTTGAAACAATGTGGAAGAAATGAAAGAAATTAATGCATAAAAGATGATTAAATGAAAACAAATGTAACAACTAGTAAAGAAAATCATGGTAATAAATGAATTTAAATGAAAAGATATGAATGTATCACGAATGAAAAGTGAAAAAATAAAAAGAATACGAATACAACACCGGAAGTGATCAAGACACTTAACCGTTTCTACAGATAATTGGTAGCATTACTTAACTACGCATGTTGCATCACTAACTATACTGAGTGATAATTACACGATCTAATAACTAGTACTAGAATACTTATAATTAATTATATTAAATATTAAACTAATTAACCAAGTTTATTTACTAAAATTTTCTGAATAATGTTTCAGTCAATTAAAAAATTTTAAAAGTTCTAATAAGTTTCTGAAGATTCTGTGTTATTTTTGAAAGCAGTCAATGAAATACCAAGTTCCTTTATATTAAAGTCTAAACACGTAGAAATTCCACCTATTTCACTGTGAAAAGTTAAGTCCATAACATTATACGAATGTTTATATAAATACTCAATGTATTTTTCTGGACAAAATGTTATAACTTTGCAAAGTTATGTTACTATCAAAGTTATATATAAGTCACTGTTTTGTGTATCATAGCGATTCCAATGAATGTTTCAACTCTATATACTTGAATAGGTATACACAAAATGTTACTGATGTAACGAATTATAGTTCCATGATCGTAGTGTTTATAAATGCGACTTTTTATGCGTAGAGTTTTCATTCTTTGTAGAACGTCACAACTCGCTTGATTCACTCGGGCAGCGGGAAAGAATGTCTGCCAAAACATTCTGCGATCCAGGTATAGCCCCTATGGTGAAACAGTATGGCTGCAGGGATATCGCATATCTAGTGGACTTCGCTGACTTGACGTCTTTCGTATTCAACGCAGTAAGTGCTTTCTGATAAGACTCAACAAAGAAGTGTGATCCAAGAAGATATCGCTGGAGTTTCGTTATCGACCACACGAGAGCCAAAAGTTCCTTGTCGAGCACCGAGTACTTTTGTTCAGTGGACGTAAGTTTCCTCGACACATACAGTACCGGGTGCAAGGTGTCCTCGTATTCCTGTAGCAATACACTTCCAATGCCGTAACTAGACGCGTCACTGCGCAATATGAAAGGAAGATTTGCATTAGGTAATCGTAAAACAGGAGCTCTAGAAAAAAATGTCTTGATGGTGTCTAACGCGATTTGGTGTTCTTCCGACCACCGAATCACGTTAGCTGTGCCCTTCTTTAATAAAGAAGAGAAAGGTGCAGTAATAGTTGAAAGATGAGGTATGAATTTAGCATAGAACTGAATCAGACCTAACAGCGATCTTACTTGTTTCTTAGTTTTTGGTGTAGTAATGTTCAGGATCTTAGAGACATTACTGTCCTCAGTGTATAAGCGGCCGTGACCAACGCGGTGACCTAAAAATGAAATTTCGTGAAAACCCACGAAAGCTTTCGATGGTTTCGCCGTTAAGTTACATGAGCGTAAAGTGGACAGCAATGTTTTCAATCCAGTAATATGTTCATCCCATGTGTCATTAAAGAGACAAATGTCATAAATGTATGAAATGACATCGGGACGATGAGATATTATGCGACGCATCATGCGTACAAATGTAGCGGGTGCGTTGACTAAACCGAATGGCATGAAATTATATTGGAATAATCCACGTGGAGTAGAAAAAGCAGTGAGTGGTTTTGCTCTTTCTGTCAACGGGACTTGCCAATATCCCTTTGAGCGATTAAGTTTAGTGAAGAAAGTAGAGTTAGACAGTTTGACCAATAAATCTTCTAACAACGGTAATGGTTCCGCGTAAAACTGGGTAAGTTTGTTTAACTTTCTATAATCCACACAAAGACGGATAGTGTTATCTTTTTTTCTAATTATTACCATAGAACTATAATAAGGTGATGTAGATGGTTCAATTATTTTTAATTTTAGCATCTCATCCAATTCCGTATCAACCTGAGAACGAAAGTGCAAAGGGATAGGGTATGGACGGATTCGAATAGGTGTATCGTCAGTCAATAGAATGTCATGCTGAATAACTGACGTACGCCCTGGAATGTCAGTGAGAACATCTTGAAATGACTTAAGAACAGCAGAAACTTGCTGATGTTGATCAGCCGAAAAATCAGTAGAAATAGTCACGTCATTCCAACTTTCAGTTGGATGAAGTAGTACCACCGGTATGGGTAATGGTACATCATGAAAAGAAGATTCTTCTTCTTGAATTACAGACAAAGAAGAATAGTGTTGGATAGGAGGTGTAGGATCATCAGTAGCTTGAAATACTGACTGAAGATAGTCAGGACGAGAGTAGTATTCCTTTAACATGTTGATATGGAAAGTTTTATGCTTTCCCATGACATCGACAATATAATCGACATCTGATATTCTAGATATTATTTTAAAAGGACATCTCCAGGTAATAAGTAGACGATTGTCTTTACAAGGTAGTAAGACATATGCCTCATCACCAGGAAGAAGCTGGCGAAGACGTCTATACCTGTTAGCAAAATGTCGAGCTTTTTCTTCAGCTTGTTCTGATGATGTGAAAGCAAATCTACACGCATCTATAATTCTTTTTCTTAAAGAAATCACATACTCGTAAGAAGATTGAGTTTCATCTGTGATATTCTCTTCAGTAAGTAAGTCGTGTAATAACGACATTGGACCGCGCGGTTGAACGCCAAAGACCAATTGAAAAGTAGAAAATCCAGTAGCTTCATTTTGTACTTCGCGATACGCAAAAAGCGCAGCGGGGAGGACTCTATCCCAATTTTCAGGATGGTCCTGAGTTATCTTTCCCAACAACTGTTTGGGTGTCCTATTCTGACACTCAATCAATCCGTTGGACATTGCGTGGTAGATCAAACTAAGCGATCTATCTATGACCAATAACTTCATGACCTGGGACATAGATTCAGATATGAATTGGACTCTATGATCAGATAAGATCTTTCGAGGAAAACCTAATCGTGAGAAAATCAACCACAATGCCTCTGCAACACTAGCAGATGAAGTATTCTTAAGAGGTATGGCCTCAGGCCAACGAGTACACATATCAGTACAAGTGAGTATATGTGTATGACCTCTAGCTGATGGTTGCATAGGACCAATTATATCAATTGACATTTTCTCAAACGGACGAATCAGAATGTCCGCAGCCTGAATCGGAGCTGCGTGGTATAGACCACGTACTTTGACCTCCTGACATGTCACACAGGAGCGGAAGTAAATATTGACATCTCTATGAATGCCTGGCCAATAGAATGCAGATAGCACTCTAGATTTGGTTCGGGAGAACCCCATATGGCCCGCACATTGAGAGTCGTGCGCATGATGTAATATACGAGCTCTCATTGCCGTAGGTACCAAGATTTGAGAACGTACGGATGAATCAGCATCTCGTATCACTCTCACCAATATCCCATTCTTTAATAAAATCTATGTTTAGATCCTGTTTTAGAATTATTACTAGTGTTATTAGCCAACTGAAAATTTTTTTTCAGAGAAGCATCATTTTCTTGTAATCATATAAATGACTCCCGTGAAATAGGAGTGTCAACATCATCATTACCGTTAACAGTAGGTACAGTAGGTGTATCCTGCAACATATCATGAGCTTGTGCTCTAGTCACAACTGAATTTGCAGTATGTATATGTCGCTCTTCCCAATTAGCGATTTGCTGTGGGGTACACTCTTTTATGCCATGTATGCGACCCAATATTATGTCGCTAACTGGAGCCAGGAGCAAACAAGCATGAATGTTTCCTGAAAAAAAATGGAGTGTGAATATTAACAATGGCAGTAGAGAACGTTTCCACAGTGCCTCCAAAAGTCACACACTTGACTGTTTTTCTAGTAGCATAAGAAGGATCTACCAAAGAGTTTTTGACACCGATCGTGGAGCAACCTGAATCAAAAAGAACAGAGCATGGAATAGAATTTAAAAAACCCATATTTAATTTAAGGCTTCCTGTTCCATCGTGAGTAGCTGACGTGGCCATACAAACAGCTGGTCGACTGGGCAATACATGTCCACAACGGAGCGTCGTGATCGCCTTGGGCTGGAACAGAGTTTTGCATTCTTGGCAACATTTTATCTGTTCATAATCAATAGAGCAAGACATAGCATTATGGGTGTCAGTATTCGTGTTATGCTCTTTGTTACCTTGTGTGTCAATCATAGCTACATTAGATTGATGGCGTGGCCCCCTGCTCGAAGATCTATCTCTTCGTCGCGATCGATTTTTACTATCATTTCTAAAATTGCCATTATTATCATTTCTGCTTGGGTTACCATATTGGTCAGAACGCCAATTATTGGTATCACTGTTATGGCTTTGACCATATGATCTATTCCGAGAACCATGTCTATTGTTAGAAAACTGCGATTTAGATCGCCAATGTTGTTTATAATAGTCTCCTTGATTTTTTTCCAAAATTATTGTTATCAAAATCTCGTGATCTATGAGATTGACCCCAAGAATTGTTATATGGAGAAGATTGCTGAAATTGTTTCCCCTTATAAAAATTAAAAGAATTAAAATTCTCGTCATTTCCCTTTCTATAGTTTCTGTCATTACTTAAGGAGCGATGGCGTCTGTGATAATCTTGTTGCGCCACAAAAGCAACAGGAAATTCATCTTTGACATGGGAATTGCTAAATTCCGTATTCGAATGGGCAGTGCAGAATTGTAAACAATTTTCTTCCATTTCATCTAAAATTTTCGGTTTCCGTTCGTGTATGAACGCAAGGAATGTCGGATTAACCGAAGACATGATCTTATCACGCATTATTAAGTCAAAGAGAGCGTCATAAGATTTTTGTATCTTGGATAATTCAATCCGTCATTCTAGAGTGAGGCGTATTTGTGATATAAACTCACTAAAATTCTTTCCGTTCTGTGGAAGAAGAGATTTAAATCGTATTCTATATTGATCCTCAGTCAATTGGAATTTTTTCAAAAGAGCAGCTTTGATCACATCATAATTATTTTTATCATCAGATTTAACCATATTATAAACTGTCAATGCTTCACCTGTAAGTAGCCTATGTAAATGTGTACAGTATTGTGATTTTTCAATGTTATAGCATTTACATAGTGATTCAAATCTATCAAGGTAGAATATCACGTCGTCCGATGGAGGAGTGAATCTAGGTAATTTTAAGTTTACCTCTTTGTTATTTTCATATTTAGACGAAGTTTGACCTTCATGAGACTTTTGATTATTAGCCTCTTGAGCTAATCGAAATTGATTAAATTCTATTTCCTTCATCTCTTTTTCCTGTTGAATCTGAAGTTGATATTTTCTTGTATTTTCTTCAGCTAACAATCTCCTCTCTTCCATTTCCTTTTGTTTAACTTCCATTTCCTTTTGTTTAACTTCCATTTCCTTTTGTTTAACTTCCATTTCCAAACGAATTTTTTTCTCGTCTGCCTCAATCTGAAGTCTCTTTTGTTCTGCTTCAAATTGCTTTTTTTTTTCATTTTCCTCAGTTTCAAATTTCTGATTTTCTAGTTTTAGAGTTTCTAATTTTTGAGATTTCTCATATTCCGCCAAAGCAAATGTTCTAACCTCTTCAGGAGTCATCTGGAGGGCTTTAGCTTGTTTAATAAAATAATCAAGCGAATACATTTTTACTAGTATGTCCTTGAAATACTTATTCCTTTAAAGATTTACTCAACTAATCACCAATTACTTTTCCATTCAATAAGTGTAACACGTTCCTGTCCAAGAACGGCACTTAAATATGACTTAATTATTCAATATATTACTAATCAATAAAATAATTTAACCAATGAAATGTAATGAAAAGACAAAAGCAATAGACAATAGCAACAATCGAGACGGGACAAGATAATAAAAGACCACCAAAAACAGTCGCAGAAATCAACCAAGTAAGAATGGAAAAATAAGGACTAATTATGCAAAAAAATGCATCGAAAACTGCGATAATATAATTAAACAAGACAATTGACAACACAGTGTAGAAACACAAAGGTGTAAAAACTAAACGATAGCAAGGTGAGAATGGACGAATATTACAAACAAAATACATCATAAAACTAAAGTACGTATAAAAATTACTGCCAAAAACGACAAAGAAAACTTGACAATACAGCTAAACAGTCAGGTGTCACGGACAACCAGACACAGTGGACCTAAAATCCATCGACACATACGCGTCGGAACATTCCACTGCGGGAAGTCTGCGAAATAAATCTAAAGACCAGTCACGAAGGCCCTGGTGTGAAGCTGGGATGTATCCTCCGTGACTCTCCTTTCCCAACCTCCCACAACAAACATGGAACATATAACATGCAACACGTAAAATATAACAACGGACATGTCAAAGAGCGGCTCAGCTAACGTAAGACGGTACCAAAAAAAACACCAGCGTAATACTCATCTTTTGATAAGAAAATAATTCCCAGGATTGTCGAGTCTTGCAATCCGGCGCTGTATTAACGAGTAAGCTTACGTAGCATGTGGCAGAGTCCGCAAATGTTGGAAGTAGTCGAGTTCATAATGACCTTGAGTGTCCGTTAAATTTCCAATCAACGTCGCTGAGTTTGATAGTGAAGGCAGTTCCCACTTGAAGTATGCAGTTGTATTCCAACGTTCCGGATGTTGACTTCAACTTGAAGACAGTTTCAAACGTTTAGTTAGGGATCGTTCCTTTGCATCTGACTTGATATCAGACCACAGAATGGCCCACCAATTTGTAACTGCTCTTTCCTGGAGCACATCTATAAATGTACACGCGAATGTCGAATGAATGATTGGTATGATAAAAACATCCGTGAACTGGACTCGTAACTGGGCACTTCGAACCGTGCCAATGCAGACATGGGAGAACTCGTTACATTTACTGGCATCATAATTTATTTAGGACGAAATACGTTGACGACAACAGGTTACAGTACTTCAACATGGATTCCACAGAGCAAACATACATGTAGCATGTATAGGCACGGTATAGGCATCATATTAAATTCCTCACATAAGATAAGGGTTTGACCTTGCGTCAATGTCATGACCGTTAGGACTATCCAAACTATTAATCTTGGAATGAATATATTAACTCTGTCCTATAATTCTGGTCGGGTACTTAAGTGGCTTGGTACCTCTGACATGGCAGATCCATGCATACTTGCATATAAAATAAACAACGAAGGTTATGTCCTAATACTTGGTTAACCTCTCTTCGTTGCCGTGACTCGTGCGACGGCAATCCACATAATATTACAAATCGATAAGCCGTAACGATGAAGCCATGAATTCTATACAATATTAAAATGCTTTCGGTGAAAGTCCCCGTTGATCCATTATAGCACCCCTGTTTGCAGAAAGGTGCTAGCTAGATACCAACAGAGGATGGTGACACGAAAGTTCAAAAAAAAATCAATTCACTTCTTATCAAAACTGGTTCGGACTTACGTGTAGAGTAAGCCGACAATGGCTTCTACCAAGGAGTTATTGTTCCAGAAGAATTCTTACCCCAACACACTGGTTATATATATAAATAGGCAACAGACGCAATGTATGGCATGAGATGCTGGCTTCCTTTTTTCAACCTCTGACGTCATCTGGCTTGTTTGGTAACAAGCGAGCCCGCAGATACCCATACACAAAATTGTGCATTTACGTGCGCGATAAATGAACTATACATAAAATAACACCCATCTAATTTGGTGCGTACTCACTTAACAAAAATAGAACCTGATGACTACTTAAGAATGTTAAGGACTAATAAAGGAGGCAACAGCTTCCTTCATTACAACTCTTCCAGTTTGTTATAAGTGTTAGTGTGACATTAAAATCAGACGAGCTGTGCTAAAATACAAAATATCGAGACAAGATCTGTAACTACTTACACGAAGAAATACCAAGCCGACAATGACATGAACAGATGTTCCTATATATCGAATTTTGTCTTCTCCTGCATCTGCAGGTGTATTTGAAGACATATCGAATCCTGACAATTAGCATTGAGTACCTCAATGAAGAAGCAAAACGCTCACTAAACGCGTCTGCATACTGGGCTTGACTTCTTCTAACTAACTGCTCGAGGTTTCTTGGCAGCTGACCTCGTTCTGCGTGCCTCGCTGGCTACCTTCTATTGGTTTGCGATTATTATATTCAGTTAATTATTGGTTATTCCTTCTTGTTGTCTTACTAAGGTTGGGGCTGTTCCTATCTACGTCACTGCTCTCTCCATGACGACTGCCGCCTAAATTAGCGTGCTTTGTTTAAAAAAAAATTGACCTGGTCGATTACTACCATTCTCTACCCTGCACGTGGTGTCTCGGGTTATTTTTTATATTAGTTAACAAATCTTGCTTGCTTATTTATCATGATAGCGAATGGTAGTTTTATTTTTTTTATTATAACTAGACACTAGCACGAATAAATGCTATGGTGGTCGGTCATACGGCCACACAGGTACAGTAAATTCCAGGACTGAACACTAGTGCAAGGTCAATAAACAACCTTAAATATGATAGGAAACTCTATACACAGTTATACAACAGGAGGCAATCTGGTCATCAGATGTTGTCCTCCCGTCGATCAAGTGTTTCGGCCCCTTAATCTCCTTTACATTCTAAGGGGGGGAGGGAATGAGAGGCTCACTTGGGTCATGACTCCCAAGTGTCACCTTCCTGTTGTCATGTGGAGATAATTTAACATACTCAACATTGGTTGCATCTTTCAACTTCACTCCTCTTTTTCTTCCAGTTGGAGGCAATTGTGAAAGTAACCCTTATGTTGAAAACAAATTACTGTCCTGATTACCATAGCCCGTTTCGGTTTTCTAGAGCCAGCACGATGTCCTTTCTGCAGTTTCCCCGAGTCTCTTAAGTGCCTTTGATCTTAACTGTCCTTTCAAACCCAACAGTTTCAGTAGATCATTCGCTGAGGAAGCCATTAGACCTCTTGCACCTACCTCAACAACCATGACCCTTGCAGTGGACCCGTCCTGTTTCAAGTCCGTGACCAAATCATTATACCTGGCCACTTTGAACGACTGTTACTTATCCAGCCTGGATTCAAACGGCACGGTCAACTCAATCATTTTAATCTTGTGAGATGATGAGGAATCTAGCACTATGTCTGGTCGTCTTCGTGATCTTCTGATACTTTCTGGAAATGTTTCCTCGTCCAGGCAGATCTACTGCTATCTCACAGTCATTTGCACAGTCAAGAATAGATGGTAAACTGCTACAGTGGAAGATCAATAACCAATCTTAGATATGCAGATGATACCGTATTGTTAGCTGAAAGGATTTACAAGAACTCGTGAAGTGAGTAAACAGCATAAGTCACGAATATGTGCTTCTATCTTTCATTTCTTTCTGTGCTTCTAGCTCTTTTATTTCTTTATGTGCTTGTATCTCTAATCTCTTAGTCTCTTCCACTGCTTCTACTTTCTTAGTTTATTCCTCTGCTTTCTTTCTCTCCCCCTCCTCATGTCGTTCTTGTCTCTCCTGCGCATCTTTAAATTGAGCCTGTGTAAACGCTAAGAGATCTTCTCCGGATTTTCCTATCCTCTCACCGACGAGGATAACATCCATAAGTGTTGACATGATTATCAATATATCTGATATGTGCACCTCAGATACTCTACAAAATATTCAAAATAGCTCATACTCCAAAATAATATCTTAAATAACTACTAAGATGACACCTTACTCACTGTACTCAATGTCTACCCAAAAAAATTATTAGCCCTACAAAACAAACAATGACACAAATGATGATGATAAACACTACACCCTTTTTTAACAAACAATAACCTGGTAGGTCGGTAACAAGAAAAAGGAAAGATGTGTGACAGAGGTAATATTGAAATATACAGTACCAAACCTCTTTAACGCGCGAAAACAGGATATTGAAAAAAAACTTACGTATTTGCAGGATAGTGTAAGAAAAATAAATGACTGAAGAATACAATATATATTCACAGAACGCCAACGAGGGAATATAATACACAACCAACAACAAACTGCACGTAAACAACTAAAATGCACACTTTATTCATGAAGGGCAATACAACTAATCCTGCCCAAAGGATAGGAATTCTTCTGAGAATAAATAGCACTAAAATCTTACAGATGAAATCAAAACACAAAAAAATAATATAATCGCTACGCCCAACAACAACAACACTGAACAATAAATGCCGAGGGAAGCATATAGAGCTACCTGGACAAATAAATGACATATGGCCTTAGAATGATGAACCAAAACAAACTAAGGTTACGTAGCTTTTTAGGGTGCACTGGAATGACAGGCTATGGCAATAAACTGCTCTGATCTATTGTCTTCAAGTCACATCTGCAGCAGTAACTTGATAAGCACAAACACCACAACAGTTTCTATGAGGAATATGTTAATACACAGTATCTAATTTAAAACTATTAGGACAAAATGAAAAAGAAACCGGAGAACTAGAGGGAAGGATGTCAGATAGATATGGCACAGCTATAGGTAGAGCAGATGTAAGCTATGTGTAGAAAAAAAACACAGCAAGGATGCTGAATGACGATATACAGGATTAGCACAGCTATAGATAGAACAGATGCAAACAATGTACCTTAATCTCCTTATATAGTATTTCCCTTAACTAGTAAAAGCAACCTAAACTAATTGCAACTTCTTTGCAAGTATAATTAATTATAATTGCAATTTAATGTAAGCCTATATCAACCGTCATCTTCTTCTTCTTCTTTCGCCCTGAAAAGGGGGACGGTGGTTGCGCACTGATTCCCGGAGAAATACACTGAAAGCACCATATAAAACAGAAATTACCTTCTAACTAGAAATTTAGTGCATAACACCAATAGAATATTAGCATACTAATGCACGAAAGAATGTTACGTAACTACCTTTCTTATCAGATACCTGTATAATAAATAGACTGTTCAGCTAGGCCTAATGGTAATCACATCAGAAGAGCATCAACAAATTACTATCAGAACTAAGCTATATCACAAAGAATTATGTTGGACATTAAATTTTCACGAAACAAATACATATACTTAAATTCCAAACGTGTAGATCTGTTTATAATGTCCTTTTCAAGTCCCAAGGCGATGAAAGTCTAAAGACGACACATAGCACAACGCAGCTCACATTCTGTAGCATCACCGACTACCCATAGTGAAAAACAGAGCTCATGTTTTCCAATTCACACTGTGTCGAGTAGAACACTGCAACAAAGTTTACTCCGATAGCTTCACAGATTTCCACATATCTCCTTCTTCTGGTCACAACAGATTCTTCTGGATACACGGCCGCTTCGTCTACGCACAATATAAGTTCTTCTGATTTTACGAAGCTGTGACCAAGCGTGTTGAGTATCGATCACGTCTGAGTATCTCTGTATGAGCTCTTTTTTCAGAGAGTCGTACGTCTCTGTTTGGTATGTCTTGTTTCGCCGCCTTAGAAAATCTTTCACCAACGAATCTGAGGACAAAAATGCTATTCTTATTATGTCAACTTCGGAGTTGGCATTTATCATGGTTGCAAACTTATGTCCATGATCCAGCATCGAAATGACTTGGGGTCTCCACCAAAAGGGGTCATCACTGAGCGAATTTGGGTATATTTTGCATAGTGATCTACATTACTGAGCGTGTCAGTAATGCTCTGTTATGCTGCCATAGTGTGGTCCGACTCCGAAGGTAACAAAACTATTGCAGGGTTAATCAATGGCTGTTGATGTTGCATTTGTGCTCTCTGTTGGGCCTGTTGTTGGGCTAAAATTTGATGTTGCTGTTACTGGGCCAACATTGTTGTTATTGTAGTACTTGGTCATGATTAGGATCCATTTCAAAATTTCAACAAGTTTCGTTGAGGTCGTTCTTCTGTTATGGGTACTAACACAACAGCTTCTACAGCACACTTTTCAACGATCATTCAGACGACGATGATGTCACTGCGTTACACAGCGAGCTGACCTATATTCCATCAGTGCACGAATACGGTGCGGTGTATAGTTACCGTAGTCCTGTCAAAATTGGTTGCGTTGAAAAACAAACGGTATTGTACTGACTGATTAACCTTTGATCACCTCAGTAATGTACAACTTTTGGTTCACTGGTACATCCAAATAGACGGCCCCCAGATGTGACGAGTTATGTGTATGTGGATAGATGTGGAAGATCATGCAACAGACATACACCGCTCGTCTAGCTCACTGTCTAAGGTGTAATGCACCAACTCCAACAACCATATCAATCTCCGTGAACATATTATATCACAAAGAAGTCACAATGGGCGCAGGGGCATTACAATCATTGGAGACATAACAAATCTCGAGTATTCTACAATCACCAAGATTCTCGGAATATCTTCCGCCACAAAATAGGACACTTCATAAATCCACTGCACAACTCTGGCCCTCTACTCGCGCACTACTGTAGACATCCAACCTTCTCTTCTCTATGCTCTTCACTGTCTCATGTCTACTGTTTACGCTCTACTGACTCAACTCTCTACTGACTCAACACACATCTCTCTCTCTCTCTCCCTCTCTCTGACTGACCCCTTTCATTCGTATTCATCAAACATGTGAAAACCTTCAACACTCAACTGAGCTTCATTCACGTATAACTATAGCTAGCAGCGTGTCTTAATCTCTGCTCACAACATTGTTTATAACTAAAGTATTCAAGGCAAGCATACCCAACTCACAACAACTCAATTGACTAATTACATTCCCGCTGGAGCATGGGAACACTCATACATGCAAAATACCCTCAAAATACTCCGTGACATCTGTAATATTCAATAATATGAGACAAATCATCATGTGACGTATTCTTTCCAGTACGGTGTCTCCATTACAGCTGCTCTGAACGCATCACGATTCTGGGCAAGTCGACCTGCATCAGCCAAAGACAAGTTCAGACTCTCTGTGATGTCCTGGGTCCACCGTCGTCTAGGTCGACCCCTTCCCCTTTTTCCAGGGACCATGCCTTCCATCACTGTTTTTTCCAGACTATTATGTCTTTTTATATGACCGAAAAATTTCAGCTTCCTTATTGCGATGGTATTTAGGAGCCAATGTTCCTGTACGTTTAGTGAGTGCAGTACTTCTCTGTTGGTCTTTTTTTTCTGTCCAGGGTATTCTCAACATCCTTCTGTAGCATTTCATTTCGAATGATGTAATCTTTTTTGCAACTGTTTTATTGAGTGTCCAAGTCTCGCAGCCGTATGTTGCTACTGGGAATATACATGCTCTGATCAGTTGTAACTTTGTTTCTTTGCTTGTGCCTTGCCATAGGTTTTTCATCTGTATTAGTTTATGTGAAGCAATTGCAAGTCTTCTTTTAATTTCTACTGCACAGTCGCCAGAGCTGTTGATGATTGATCCTAAGTATTCGAATTCATTAACACTTTCCAGTTCTCCGTTATCAATTTCAATTTCTGGTTTGGTCTTTACTTTGTCTGTTGTCAATACTTTGGTCTTCTTGGTGTTTAGGTATAGATTCTGGGCCTCGCTGTGTTTTTTGATGGACAGAATTAATTGTTCAAGTCCTTCTGGGTTGGTCGATAGGAGGACTGTGTCGTCAGCATATCTGATTTCCGGGATCTGGTACCCGCCGATGTTAAATGAGTCAAACTCTGATGAGACAAATACTGACATCTAAACAGTTGAATCACAAATTGAACTGAGAATCATAAAGCACATATATATATATTCTTCATCACTGTATGGTGAGAAATATGGAAAATCACCAAGCAATTGGAAGAAATAATTGAGGCTGTCGAGAAGTTAATGTTACTGTTATTGTTAATCAGAATCGACTTCACTGCTCTACGGGAAAGCCCATAGGTGATCAGTCTCCCTCAACAAATGTCGAAGAGAATGAATGCTACTTGTACCTGGAGCACGCTGGTTATACATACGACACATGCATCCTCTCTCCCTTCTATTTCTGCTAGTTCCACGTTTGATGCCAAATTCCAATAGCCTCAGTGTGACCGCTTGGACTTTCACGCTGGCTTTTTGGTGTTTTTAAACCCATATACATCCTGGTAAATCACTGACCTCAGTGGCAGGATTGGGGTCGCCTGTATCATATGATTGTAATATATTTACCACGTTCTATATTGACAGTTAAGAGAGCGTACAGCTCCATTTCATATTTTTTTTTTAATAATAAATGTATAGATTAACATTGCCATGTATGTATATTTCCATGTCATAAAATATATATACGAGCTCGTATATTACAATTTTTTTTGCGTCCCACGGTCTGATGTTTGACCATTAGTTCTATGCTGTTAGGCTGATGTTCGTTGCAGCTACTACATTTAAGATTGTTAAATACTTAATGCATATTAATCACTTCTGTTAAATATTGCCAAAGTATTTTTTTTTGTTTTGTTTTTATTTCTGTTGTTTGCACAACCGATGAAAATCGTATGCGATTATATATATATATATATATATATATATATCTATATATATATATATATATATATATATATATATATATATATTATATATATATATATATATATATATATATATATATATATATATTTAAATGTTATCATTAAGTATTTTATCATTATGGTGATGACTAATGCACAGTGTTGTTCATATTGATATTGTTAAGAAGTAGTGTACATCAATACTGTTCAATGGCGAAGTGTATTAACATATTTTATGTATTCCCCGTTGTACGCATTATAAATATACTGGGATCCCTCGTTTTACGAACAATTTTTATTTTTTTTAAATTTTTTTCTCTCTCTAAGAGACTCTACCAATTGGTTTGTCGTTTATAACAATCACTAGCATGAGGTACTTAGTTGATAGTACGCAAATGTCTCCCTCTGGGATAGATTTGTGTGGCCAGGGACGTATGTGATTGCTTGGTTTTTCACGATGGCTTTTTCCGTCCTACTTCCACGCTAAGCATTTATATATGCTAGAAGATGCTACATGTAAGAATGACAGACCTTTGTAGGGAGTAAATCCTATGAAGGGGAAGTGATCCTGAAAAATGTTAGGTGAACAGAGTAGATTATGGGTTACGTTGCTTGAATGCTTGATTGGCTATGATGTTAGGTTAGATTGTGATAGGGGAATTCTCTCGTATGTTCGAGAAGTTTTCGAATGTCAGAAAAACGTGGTGAACGCTGGTCAGTTCAATTGTGGAGGTGTATTCACTCTGAACTGTTGTGAGCTATATATGTTTAGCTCGCGGCTAGCCCAGTGCATGTATTGAGACTGAACGGTGTTTTGTACAGCCGAGTCTCGTGACTGTTGTGGGCGGGAGATGTGTGTTCCCGGGTGTGCAGTCTGTATTTGGGCATCGACCGAGTAGTCGGCCCCTGTGTGTGTTTCGATGGCATGCCTGTACAGTGCTGAAGATAAGAGGCCATGATTTGTGTAGGCCATTATTTCCTGAGAGAGGATAATTTTGAGATGTGAAGACATGTTGATAGGTGATATTATTGCAAACTGCCGGGTGTGCAGTATTGGGTGTATTTTTGAGATTTAAGGATCCATTAACTTATATTGTTATATAATCGCGCTGAGATGAGTGAAGGCGAGATTACTGCAAACTGCCGGGTGTGCAGTTTTGTGAGAAATTGCTAGTAGGATTCATTTATAGATAGCGCTGATGTGAGGATTATTTGAGGAGGCCATTTATATATTGTTAGCACGGCGATGATGTCCGTTCGCTAAAAGGATCCATTATTTGAGGAGGCCATTTATATATTGTTAGCACGGCGATGATTTCCGTTCGCTAAAAGGAACCATTATTTGATGAGACCATTTATATATTGTTAGCACGGCGATGATGTCCG
Organism: Oreohelix idahoensis; assembly: GCA_024509875.1. NCBI lineage: Eukaryota > Metazoa > Mollusca > Gastropoda > Stylommatophora > Oreohelicidae > Oreohelix > Oreohelix idahoensis. Next base: position 101,989 of record JAMPIV010017494.1, on the reverse strand, counting down.
TTCGCTAAAAGGATCCATTATTTGAGGAGGCCATTTATATATTGTTAGCACGGCGATGATGTCCGTTCGCTAAAAGGATCCATTATTTGAGGAGGCCTTTTATATGTTGTTAGCACGGCGATGATGTCCGTTCGCTAAAAGGATCCATTATTTGAGGAGGCCATTTACATATTGTTAGTATCTTCATGATTCTGAGAAGGGGAGTACTTTATTATTGTGAACTATTATTTGACAATGTGTATTCGATGTTAACGTGTTGTCGGGTAATAAACTGTCATTAACTGTCACCTGTAATTTCAATGCTCCATGCCTCTGATGTGTGTACCTGTGGTGTGTGATTGTACTTATACACACTCACTACAACATTCTAAACTCGGTAAGAGAACAGCTGGCGTGGCAGTAGTGACCCATATGCATAAATAGCCCTGTGTGGGCGTGGCTTGTGTATCCTCGCATTGTTTCAGAATCCTCGACCTATTTAACTAGTTATTGATATAACAGTTGGTAGCCTAAATACCCAACAACATTATGACATAACAGTTAGCTGTATCAGATGGTGAACCAGTTCATTTTGGATCGATTACCACGACATACTCGTGACAAGAGTTTGGATGAACTTCGACCTATTTAATGATATTGCCTGTGTGGCGCAATTAAGAAAACAACGCACGCCTTATCCGTGCCAGTAGTCAACTGTACACAGGTATCAGCTGAGTGCGCATATCCATCCCCATATCTTGGAGTGTGTATCAACTAAACTAACTTTATCAGTTGGTGTGTATATCAAACAGCTGTTGTCGGATAGCGACATTCATGCCATAATAGTTGCAGTGCCTGTTCCAGTCTTTCGATATACAGGTTCAGCTATATGTGCAGTATTTTGGAGAGTCCGTTTGCACGTATGCCTCAAGTCAAGAGTTGCAGACCTTTGCTGTGCCCTGGTTCCTGTCATCTGATGCATTGTTGAGCACATTCTATACTGTGGCAAGAACCTGAAGAGAAGAGAGCTAGATCTAGTACCTTTCTGCTGTGGAATGTTTTAATCTGCAGCACTTTGTGATATCCAGTGTGTCGACGGAAAGGACGGTATTATTTTAAGATAAGTGGTTTTGTTGTGTGTAGGTTGTGCGACTTTGTACATGTCAGCAAGCCTGCCTATGCTATGTGTTGCTTATTTTGTTAATAACTGTCGTTTTTTGTTGTCGATAATTATATCGATTGATTGTAGAATATGTTGATGCATAGGTAATGTATGGCTATATAAAGGTTCTATGTACAGGAATTGATGATACAGTAATTGAGAAATAATGGCAATTTCTTGAAAAGATAATTGGTTTTGTGAGGTGCAAGTTTGATTAATACATATATAGTTGACTGAGTAAGCAAGTCACTATGGATTGTGATACAGATCCTGAGGATATGAGGCCTATGTTGGAATATGTATTTGAAGAAGGTAAAGATTTTCAGGGATTAAAAGGCCCAGAGCTTGAAGAACATGTGATGGACAGATTTTTGGTCAATGCGTCAAGAGCCCTAAGGTATTTTGCTGAGGAGGATTTTCATTCTGTTCCTCATCTAAGGATGGCTAAAGATTTAGCGGAGTTACTGGTTATGGATTTTCGATTGTTTTCGTACACCTATATGTGTGTTGAACGCGATCAGATAATGAAAAGGATACGTAAGATAATGCGCAACGACGTGCCTGATGATCAGAAAAAGGAGTTAGAAGATAAGGAGCAAATAAGAAAGAACAAACGGAGTGCCCTACAAGAAAAGGACAGTTGTGTAAAGAGTACTGCTGAAGTGAATAGGCTACATGAAGCAGTGTCCAGACTAACAAGTGATTTAGATAAATCAAATTCGGAACTTGCTAATGTGCAAACAGGTTTGCATTCTGCATTGAGTGAGATCAAAGAAATGGAAGTTCAGATGAAAGAGAAGCAATTTTAGGTGGAAAATATTACACATGAGGCCCAGCAAAATAACAGATGTATGACAAATTGAAAATTGAGAGCAATGAACATGAGAAGACTTATAGAGAAATGCTTCATGATATGATGGATAATAATGCGATTCTCAGTGATCAAATTAAGGAGATGAATACTGTACCCCACAAGAAGAATAACGAGACTATGAATAACAATGATGATATTAAGATTCAGTCTCTACAACTAGAGTTGACTCAGTTGAGATCAAATAGAGAACAGTACAAGAAAGAGATATTAGTAGAAATGACGGCTGAGAAAGAGAAGGTCACTAAGTTTGAAAATTTGCTAGCAGAGGAAAGCTGCAAAGTTTTAAGAGCTAGAGTTTAAACAAGAAATTAAGTGCAGAGATTGCACTTAAAGATATTCAAATTTCAGAAGCCAGAATAAGAGTAGATGGTCTGCTTGACATAGTCTTGAATAGCAAAATGTGGTCTTCTGTCAATGTTGACAGCGAAAGAGAGAAAGTTGCTAATCATCAGAGCACTAAAGCAAAAAGCCAGCCTTATACACTTTTTGCGGATTCTAAAGTCAAGAATAGTGGACATAGATCTTTTCGTGGAAAATATAACTTTCCACGCAATACCGATGCTTCTAATGATATTAGTTCCTGGCGGCAAACTAACAAAGGAAAGTCTACAGTATTAGCCAGTCCTGTAGATAACGAAAGAAACATGAATAAATTTCAAGTCAGGGTGTTAAAAACCAACCAGGTATTTATTGAAAACTCTGATAAATTGATAAAAGGGAATAAAGATAGCACTCCTTGTGCCAAGAATAAAACAAAGTTTGTGAAAAACAATAAAGAGACTATCAAACCTTTTAGTCATACCCAGTCCAGGCAGTATGACTCATTTGTTAAACACATGGCTACAAGCAAAGATAAATACAGTTTTGATAAGAGACATAACCCTGAGGTTAGAATGTACCAAGGGAGTTCTTCATATGGTAACGTTTCTTCTCCTAAAAAAAGAAACAATTTGACAGATCTCAACATCGTAATCCTAAAAGCTTTAGAAATTATAATAGAAATAGTTATATGAAAGTCTGTCAATCTGGTAATAATTTTTCTGCTAAAAAGCCAGTTCTATCTAGTAGACATTTTTATCTAAGAGGAGATGTTAATAGTAACTATGCTAACTGGGATGTAAAACAGTACAACTGTCTCAATAGAACAAATAACAATGTTCTCAACAGCAATTGTAGAAATCGCAATCAGGTAGCTGTGCTCCACATGAGAGCAAAATTATTAACAAGCAAAGTAATAAGACTATTGATTGTCATGCTTGTAATTTCAAGAGAGCAACTCGTTCTTGTGAATGTAGTATTTTTTTCCAGCCTACAGCAGAGACGACCTTTCGTTATGGGCAAGTTGTCTCTAAGCCTTCTGTGATGTCTACACGTTTAGGGGAGGCTTGCTAAGGTGTAAAAATGGGCCACGAATTTACACTACCACAACGATTAGGTAATTGTTAGATTGACTTTCCGTTTTTCCTCATTAAATCTAACAGATAATTATAATAGAAATTTTCATTTCTATTGTCTCGCAGCATTCGACTTTGCGATGAGTCAGCGCTCCGGTTAACATTATCGGTGAAGAATGTAGGTCACCTTTGCGCTGGTATGTGTGCAATCAAGCGGAACCTATCAGCGTCTTACTGAGCATTTGATGTGTCACTTTTTGGAGGGTCAGGACATGTTGACAAAACGTCGGGAAATTTTTGCATCTGATTTTTTTTTTAGAATAGTACATGTTATTGTATTCTATATATAATATATTATATGCTGTTGTATTGAGATATTAGTAATTTCTTTAAAACATTATGATGTTCATCCTTATGCATCATTTGATTGCTATATATATATTTTTTGTGTGACATATATGACTGTTTCTATAATGTACCAGTCCATTTGTATGCCATTTGTATACTATTATGTTTTGATCATGTGTAATATGTCTGTTGATAATGATTTGTATGCAGTTTTGATGAGCGGTTTTAAACCTGTGCTCATGTGGATCATAATCATTTATCTTTATATTTTTTGTTGCAGCTGTAATTGTTAGGATAAGTTTTTTGGACATGATGAGATTGCCAGCCCTATGCACAAACTCATTTAATGGGACGATATTATAGTTACTTTCATAAATAGTTCTGAGTGTAATCTTATTTTCTAATTTGAATTTTTTCCCATATTTTGATACCATAATTGTTTTACATATTGACATACAGATATTATATGAATTTATTGTTATGTTGTGAAACGTGATTTTATAAAATTATCTTGCATGTATAAGAAATGATCTTGTATTTGTATTGTTAACATATGGTGAAACACTGATCTTGTCAGAGCATAGTACCTAAGAATTTAAATAATACGATTTTCAACAATTTTGCAGCAGATTAATTTGATAAATATTTAGAGAAAAAAAAACAACAAAAACTTTGTAGATATTTTTATAGGATCTTTTTCATATCTTATTGTACCAATAGATTTTAGATTTATTTATAATATATATCATATCACGATGAGTAAGATATAAATTTACAGTTAAATAACACTGAAGCTGGACGCTATTGTCAGTCAGATTTAACTTATAGGTTACATTAAACTTTTTGTAAAATTGATAGACACATCTGATACTATTGTTTGTTTGTAGAATATGGACAGATTGTTATAATACATAGTCTATATACATTATGTTATGTTTATATATTTGAAAGTTGGTATACAGATGACATTCAGTTTTTCTTAGGTGTCTTTTTTGAGACGTATGTTTTTGAAAAAAAAAAACTTAAGGTTTTATTTTAAGCACTTGTTAGAGATAAGATATTTTATGTTTCTCTCATTTTGTTAAAAGCTAATTTCATTGTTAGTTTATTAGTTATAACTTCGAATTACTTAAAATTGATAATTTTATTTTTTGATAACTTATCGTTTTGAAATATTTTGTATGGTAATTTTGAAAAAAAAATTGTATTTTTTTTTGGCATTGTAATTTATTTTTTGTGTGCCCAGCGCTTGACTATGCGCTATGATTGATTTTTAAATGGATATTACTTCGTTGAAAAGTTGTTTTGTTTGATATTACGATGTATTTTTCATTTAGCGCTTGACTGTGCGTTAGGTCAAACTTAGTTATCGTAATGCTATTATTTTTTTCTGTATTGTCTAGAATTTATTTTTAGTCATGTATAACTTTTGTAACTGATACCGCTAAAGGTAGGTTATGGATACCGATAAGTTTGTTGTTATCCTTATAAGGCGTCTATTGTTGATACATACACATACGCCACACAGGCTAAATATAGAGATACGTTGCTAAAGGATTCTGTATTACAGGCCACGCCCACACAGAGCTATTCCTAAATATGTTAAGTAGGTATAATCAGTCTTGCAATATAGCAGTAGATCCTGCTTGATTGTAATACACCACTTGATAAGAATAGGGTTATGTTAAGTTACTGACACGTTTGGTTTCCTTGAATGCGCCACACAGGCAGATCCAATAAATAGGTCAGAGTTCACTCAAACTCTTGTCACGCGAATATCGTGTATTCGTTCCAACTTGGAATGGCCCACCACTGATACAATACGGATACGCTGATACAATAAGGTTATGTTTCAAAGGTATGTGTGTTCAAGTCTACATCCTCGCCACATAGGCTAGTAATAAATATGTGTTACTACTGTCACGTCTGGAATATTGAGTGCGTGTGTTGGTTTAGTCGTTTACACCACAGGTACGTACACAATAGTCATGGATGGTTGTAAACGATTGGTGACATTTAATACTGGTTTATTCACGTCACAACACATTCATATAAAATGCACATAGTCAGAATACAGTTCACAGCATAACACGAAATATATCTTAACACATAAGGACTGCGCACTCGGCAGTTACTATGAGATCACCGCTATAAAGTATTATCAATAACTCAGCGCTATCTCCTTCTCAACAATTATCCTCTCACAGGAAACAATGGCCTTTATATAATTCATCAGCAACTATCCTCTCACATGAAATAATGGCCTATATATATATTCATCAGCGCTTTAAAGTATCATCAATAACTCAGCGCTATCTCTTCCTCAACAACTATCCTCTCACATGAAACAATGGCCTTTATATAATTCATCAGCGCTACAAAGTGTCATCAATAACGATCCTCTCACAGGAGATCATGGCCTTTATATAATTCATCAACAACTATCCTCTCACAAGAAACAATGGCCTATATATATATTCCTCAGCGCTTTAAAGTATCATCAATAACGATCCTCTCAAAAGAGATCATGGCCTTTATATAATTCAAAATGGCCTACACAAAATCTTCAACTACTGTCCTCTCACAGGAAATAATGGCCTTTAAAGACTGCACACTGCAGTTATCAAAATGGCCTACACAAAATCTTCAACTACTGTCCTCTCGCAGGAAATAATGGCCTTTAAAGACTGCACACTGCAGTTATAAACATTTCCACAATAATTCAAACTGCAGTTTTATACTACGCTGTACCCACAGCGAAAAATCCGTCGACATTTTAACTTCAGCACTGTAAAGGCATTTCACACTTCCCAAAAACACTGTCTTGACCTACCCGGTCAAAACGCCCAGAACACTCTCTCCAGATAACACACTCGTTCCGCTCAAAAGCAGTCACGAGACTTCCTCACGGTCAACACAACTCAGTCAATCAATCATCTGCGGGCTAGCCGCAAACTATTCTCACCCGCTCAAAACATTACAGAATAAATATATCTCACACTTGAGATGATCAGCGTTTTTCCACGCCTTCTGTAATCTATCTCTCGAAACTACCACGAGATATTTTCAAAACAATTCAATAGCCAACAAGCAAACAAGTGCTCCAACTCAGAATCTATCTTGACTACTAATATACTCAGATTTACGTCCCTTACACCAGTTCTGTTCTTAACATCTTACCTCACCCGCGGAGAAAAAAAATGATTCTATCATTTTTTTTGACAAATACATCCCCCAAAAAAGTTAAGAGGACAATGAATCTCTAACATATGCGTATAAGAATTACCTTAAGTTGAGCCAAAATAAGACATCTACAAAATATAAGCATTAAGTGAAATGTAAAAATGAAATATTCAATGTAATCAATTAAACATACTAAAAAATAATGCATTACAAAACCGAGTTACTTGAATACAGAACAATTAAATAGGAAACAACCGATAGTAAAAGAAAGGACAATATCAAGCAAAAGAAAAATGATCCGTAATAAAGGTAAGTATGAAATCCGAATATGAGGAAAAACAATAATATCACATTCAAACAATTTCCTAAATGTAAAATAACTACAAATATCAAAAGTAGTTACACTATATTAAGTTATCCCATTAACTGACAATACAAAGAATGAAAGTATAAGAAGCGAAAGAAGAAGTATATAAGAAGGATGCGAAACGCAAACAACGCACGGAATGTAAACCAAATATGAAACCATACTGAAAAGATAATAGAAAAGAGGGAATGGAATGAAGAATAATCAACAAAAACAGATGGAAAGCAAAAGGTATGAATATAGAGAAAGTTGGTAAAATATATACCAATAACTATTTAGATCAAACAAAGTATTTCAAAATACATACAAACATGATCGAAAACGACAAAACAAAATAACAAAGTATACCTATAATAATATCATAAAAAATAGTTTATAACTAATCAAAACATAATCAGTAATTTAAACAAGTTATACAAGTTATGCATAACCAACAATAAATTATCGACATCACACAAAAAAGTAATAGCATAGCTATATATCTAAGTTCGACCAACGCACAATCAAGTGCTAATACAACATAACATCCAAAAAACCAAAAAAAAAAAAAAACTTTCTTTAAAGAACTAAAATTACTCTACATATCAAACATAGCACACACAACAACCTAAAAAAAAAAATTACAATGTCTGGAAAAAAACATTTTCCAAAAAATACAATACAAAAATATTTCGTAACGCTAAGTTACATAAAAATAGTATTTTAATTTAATTAAGTCAAATCTATAATTAAGAAATTAACAAAGAAACTAGCTTTAGCAAAATGAAAAACATATAACAATTCCTGCATCTAAGCAAACACTAAACAACACGTGTAAGTTTTTCAAAAAATACGTCACAGAGAAACACATAGAAAAACACACTATTACCAACATACCAGTTTGCAAATATATGAAAACAACGTAGTGTATGTTAAGCAAGTGCTTAAATCAGATCTTTAGATTCCTCAATCAAATAACAATATCAGCAAACGCTGTTAATTTTCTCTATACAGTTCAATTTAAACTTTTAAATATTTTCGGCTGACAATCACGTTCAGCTTAGCTACAGTGTTATTTAGTTATAAATTTATATCTATCTCCATCTGATAAACTAAAAGTAACTATTGTAACATTACAACCAATGAGTATGTGCATAGGGCTGGCAAACTCATCATGTACAAAACTATCTTAACTATCACATCTGCAAAACCAAAAAAAAAACTTCAAGTTCTACACCAGAGTATAAAAGTCAATGATTATATGGTGTAAATAGGCATAGGTTTGTAACCCGTAAGGTTAAATATAAACCTGCTCATTGCATTCATCAATAGTAAACGACACGTCACTACCATGTAACACACTACACATTATCCAAAACACAATAGTATAGAAATAGCATCGAAATGGACTAATGCATAATTAAAACAGTCATACATATCAAGAAAAACTATTGACATCAAATGATGCATAAAAATGATGATCATAATATTACAGAGAAATTACATAATATTTCAAATATAACAACCTATAATGATCTATACAATAGAATACAATAACATCTACTGTCCCAACAAACAAACAAACAAAATCAAACGCAAAAAAATATCCATAGGTCTTGCCGACATCTTATAAACACTAGGGGTAACACGTCTAATGCATAGTTAGCACGCTGATATGTTCTGCTTGAACAGATACTCGAGCACAATGTTGACCTACATTCTTGACACTACCGTAAACAGGAGCGCTGACCCTTATCGAGAAGTCGCCTCTGTTCAAAAAAATACAAATTAAAATTTCCATTTTAATGAATGGTAAAATTTACTGAGAACAACGGAGAGGTCAAATAAACAATTACCCCGCAATGTGGTTCGTGTAGAAATCTGGTCACTTCACGATGTCATCGACTCTTCCTTTATGTTCACAACAAAGTGATGCTCTTTCAAAATCAGAAACATAACAAGCAGTAGTATTTGTGACATCATTATCATTGCTACTTTGCTTACTAACAATGATTGTAGGCTCATGTCGAGCAAAATTAGCATAATTGCACTTATTATTTGTAGTTTGATCAAAATATTGATCATCATTTCCTCTTTGTTTGAGACCGTTATTATGTCTATAATCCCAATCAGACCTGTTGTGCTTAACCTTTCTAGTTCGAACAAAAAATCTGTCAGAAAAATTATTGCACGATTGAAAACCTTTCTTGTATTTGTCTGTACCATTATTTTCAAAATTCTCAGAATTAAAATGTTGAGATACATTAACTTGTCTCTTATCTCTCTGAGAAGGAAAATTATTATCATATGAATTTCCTTGGTGCTTTCTAACCTTAGAAACATCTCTCCTACAAAAACTCTTTCCATTCTTTTCTTTGACAATATGCTTGTGTGCAGTATCACCTGCAGATCTAAAAGTATGATTATTGTTACGCATATAATGGGTTTCCTCCTTGGAACCACTACTTATAACTTTATCCCTTGTTATCATCTTCTGAGAACTTCCAAAATTAGTTACTCGTCTAATCTTTGGGCCTTCAGCTTGAAATCCATCAGGACTGACTGTTACATTATCATTCTCTCTATTACACTACCGCCAAGAATCGTTGCTATTGCAAGCAGAATCAAAAGATCTTCGAAAGTTATACTTTCCCCGAAAAGATCTTTGTCCATCACATTTAACTTTTTTATTAGCAAAGATTGTATGATGCTGTATCTTTGCTTTTCCAACTTGTTGGCAAACAACCTTCTGTCTAGTATTGTCAACATTGACAGAAGACCATATTTTGTTGTTCAAAATAGCATCGAGTAGACCCTCTACTCTTTTTGTACTTTCTGCAATTTCAACATTTTTTTGTGAAATTTCTTCACTTAATTTCCTATTTAATATGTCAAATATCAAAACTTTACTTCTCTCCTCTGTTAACAATCTCTCAATCTTAATCATCTCCTCTCTCTCAGTCGTTAACTCTTCTAATTTGTCTGTCTCATGCTTTTCTTTATTTGCTCTAGTTTGACATGTGTTATTACATAATTTTCCAGATTTCTTATCCTGAACTTTTAATTTTCCATGTATCTCTTTCTTTTCTTTCAGTTGGCAACTGATAATATCATTATCATCCAACACCTCATGAAGCATATTTATGTACTTCTCTTCACGAACATTGCTCTCAATCTTTAATTTGTCATACATCTCCTCCTTCTATTGAAGTTCTTGTCTGAGATTACCAACTTCGTCATCTTTGTCTTTCACCCGAATTTCCAACTCTTTGTTCTTGTTAAATGCTGCATCTAAAGCCGCATGTACTTTAGTAAGTTCCGTGTTTGACTTATCTAACTCATTTGTAAGTTTAGAGACTGTTTCGTGTAGTTTACTCACTTCAGCAGTACCTTTTAAACAATTGTCCCTTTCTCGTAGGGTACTCTGTTTGTTGACTTTTATTTGTTTCTCACTTCCCAATTCCATTTTCTGCTCATTAGGAATACCGTTATGGATTATCTTAAATATCCTTTGCACTATATGTCCGTGTTCAAGCTCGATATACTGTTGCAAAAACACACGAAGGTGCCGTAGCAAACTAACTAAATCCTTAGCCATTACTAAATTACAAACAAACTTAAAGTTATGTTCAGCAAATAACTCTAGGGATGCTGATACATTAACCAAAAAATCGTCCATCACCCATGCTCCAAGTCGTGGGCCTCTCAATCCCTTATTATCTCTACCTACCACCAATGCACACTCCAACATAGGCCTTATATCTGCAGGATCCATATCATGATCCATTGTGATTCAATCACTCAGTCAACTATATATCTATACCAGTAAAATAATTAATATCGCAAGTTTATGTTTCAAGAAGTTCTGACAATTACCCTTCCATTTCACACAGTTAAGTATCTATACCTGAAATTACTTACTACTTACTTAGTCGTTCCCCTTCTACCGTGAGGTGTAGAGGTTTGGAAGAGAGAGCGCCAGACTATTCTATCAGCACACAACAATGAAAACCACTTATCTTGAATGAAAACAATCCCGTTCCTTTCCGCAAACACCCTGGATATCACAAAGTTCAATGGTAAAACAATCGACCACAGAAAGGCATTGGAACTTGACACCTTGATTCCGCTCAGGTCCTCGTTTCAGCACACCACGTGCTTGCACATCGCACAGGAAAACAGGAAATGGGTCACCGTCTGTCAATTTCGTTGAAAGGAGGTACAACGCTCGTTCATACTGCCTGACGTTTACTTGCACTGGTATACAGTCGCCACTGTATATCATGACATCTCATAATCTTGAGTAATAAATTCCTTTATTTGCGAATATGGCATGAGTATCCGGTCCTATAATTACTGGAAACCACCAAATTATACCGATAAATAAAAGTGGTTAAATGGATACCAATAAGTTTGTTGTCATCCTTATAAGGCGTCTATTGTTGATACATACACATACGCCACACAGGCTAAATATACAGATACGTTGCTAAAGGATTCTGTATTACAGGCCACGCCCACACAGAGCTATTCCTAAATATGTTAAGTAGGTATAATCAGTCTTGCAATATAGCAGTAGATCCTGCTTGATTGTAATCCACCACTTGATAAAAATAGGGTTATGTTAAGTTACTGACACGTTTGGTTTCCTTGAATGCGCCACACAGGCAGATCCAATAAATAGGTCAGAGTTCACTCAAACTCTTGTCACGCGAATATCGTGTATTCGTTCCAACTTGGAATGGTCCACCACTGATACAATACGGATACACTGATAAAATAAGGTTATGTTTCAAAGGTATGTGTGTTCAAGTCTACATCCTCGCCACATAGGCTAGTAATAAATATGTGTTACTACTGTCACGTCTGGAATATTGAGTGCGTGTGTTGGTTTAGTCGTTTACACCACAGGTACGTACACAAGAGTCATGGATGGTTGTAAACGACTGGTGACATTTAATACTGGTTTATTCACGTCACAACACATTCATATAAAATGCACATAGTCAGAATACAGTTCACAGCATAACATGAAATATATCTTAACACATAAGGACTGCGCACTCGGCAGTTACTATGAGATCACCGCTATAAAGTATCATCAATAACTCAGCGCTATCTCTTCCTCAACAATTATCCTCTCACAGGAAACAATGGCCTTTATATAATTCATCAGCAAATATCCTCTCACAGGAAATAATGGCCTTTATATATATTCATCAGCGCTTTAAAGTATCATCAATAACTCAGCGCTATCTCTTCCTCAACAACTATCCTCTCACATGAAACAATGGCCTTTATATAATTCATCAGCGCTACAAAGTGTCATCAATAACGATCCTCTCACAGGAGATCATGGCCTTTATATAATTCATCAACAACTATCCTCTCACAAAAAACAATCGCCTATATATATATTCCTCAGCGCTTTAAAGTATCATCAATAACGATCCTCTCACAGGAGATCATGGCCTTTATATAATTCAAAATGGCCTACACAAAATATTTAACTACTGTCCTCTCACAGGAAATAATGGCCTTTAACGACTGCACACTGCAGTTATAAACATTTCCACAATAATTCAAACTTCAGTTTTATACTACGCTGTACCCACAGCGAAAAATCCGTCGACATTTTAACTTCAGCACTGTAAAGGCATTTCACACTTCCCAAAAACACTGTCTTGACCTACCCGGTCAAAAACGCCCAGAACACTCTCTCCAGATAACACACTCGTTCCGCTCAAAAGCAGTCACGAGACTTCCTCACGGTCAACACAACTCAGTCAATCAATCATCTGCGGGCTAGCCGCAAACTATTCTCACCCGCTCAAAAACATTACAGATTAAATATATCTCACACTTGAGATGATCAGCGTTTTTCCACGCCTTCTGTAATCTATCTCTCGAAACTACCACGAGATATTTTCAAAACAATTCAATAGCCAACAAGCAAACAAGTGCTCCAACTCAGAATCTATCTTGACTACTAATATACTCAGATTTACGTCCCTTACACCAGTTCTGTTCTTAACAGTAACTTAGTTAAATTACTTACTAGGCTTTGTTTAGTTATAAACTATTTTTTGGTGGTGTTAGTATATATATACTTTGACATTTTGTTCTGTGCCTTGCGATCATGTTTGTATTTATTTTTCAAATACGTTGTCTGGTCTGAACATTTATTAGTATGTATTGTTATTGACTTTCTCTGCGTTCATGCCTTTGCTTTCCATCCGTCTTTGGTGACTATTCTTAATTTCATTCTATCTTTTTGTTGTCTTTTCGATATGTGTTCATATCTTGTTTATACTTCGGTATCACATCTTCGTTTCTCTTCATTCTACTTGTATACTTCTTCTTCTTTCGATACTTATACTTTCATTCGTTGTATTGTAAGGTTACATTTATTGCTGATTTTTTGTAGATTTACTATTTTGACTAGCCATAGGTACATTTTTGGTAGTCATATGATATAACTTCATTTACCTCTAAATTTTTGGGACTTAAATTTTCAAAAAAATGATAAACATTTTTTTCCCTGGCGGTGTGGCAAACTGTAGAGAGTAAATCCTATGAAGGGGAAGTGATCCTGAAAAATGTTAGGTGAACAGAGTAGATTATGGGTTACGTTGCTTGAATGCTTGATTGGCTATGATGTTAGGTTAGATTGTGATAGGGGAATTCTCTCGTATGTTCGAGAAGTTTTCGAATGTCAGAAAAACGTGGTGAACGCTGGTCAGTTAAATTGTGGAGATGTATTCACTCTGAACTGTTGTGAGCTATGTGTGTTTAGCTCGCGGCTAGCCCCGTGCATGTATTGAGACTGAGCGGTGTTTTTGTACAGCCGAGTATCGTGACTGTTTTGGGCGGGAGATGTGTGTTCCCGGGTGTGCAGTCTGTTTTTGGGCATCGACCGAGTAGTCGGCCCCTGTGTGTGTTTCGATGGTATGCCTGTACAGTGCAGAAGATAAGAGGCCATGATTTGTGTAGGCCATTATTTCCTGAGAGAGGATAATTTTGAGATGTGAAGACATGTTGATAGGTGAGATTATTGCAAACTGCCGGGTGTGCAGTATTGGGTGTATTTTTGAGATTTAAGGATCCATTAACTTATATTGTTATATAATCGCGCTGAGATGAGTGAAGGCGAGATTACTGCAAACTACCGGGTGTGCAGTTTTGTGAGAAATTGCTAGTAGGATTCATTTATAGATAGCGCTGATGTGAGGATTATTTGCGGAGGCCATTTATATTTTGTTAGTACGGCGATGATGTCCGTTCGCTAAAAGGATCCATTATTTGAGGAGGCCATTTATATATTGTTAGCACGGCGATGATGTCCGTTCGCTAAAAGGATCCATTATTTGAGGAGGCCATTTATATATTGTTAGCACGGCGATGATGTCCGTTCGCTAAAAGGATCCATTATTTGAGGAGGCCATTTATATATTGTTAGCACGGCGATGATGTCCGTTCGCTAAAAGGATCCATTATTTGAGGAGGCCATTTATATATTGTTAGCACGGCAATGATGTCCGTTCGCTAAAAGGATCCATTATTTGAGGAGGCCATTTATATATTGTTAGTATCTTGATGATTCTGAGAAGGGGAGTACTTTATTATTGTGGACTATTATTTGACAATGTGTATTCGATGTTATCGTGTTGTGGGGTAATAAACTGTCATTAACTGTCACCTGTAGTTTCAATGCTCCATGCCTCTGATGTGTGTACCTGTGGTGTGAGATTGTACCGACACACACTCACTACAACATTTCAAACTCGTTAAGAGAACAGCGGGTGTGACAGTAGTGACCCATATGCATAAATAGCCCTGTATGGGCGTGGCTTGTGTATCCTCGCATTGTTTCAGAATCCTCAACCTTATTTAGAATACCTCGACCTAGTTATTGATTTAACAGTTGGTAGCCTAAATACCCAACAACATTATGAAATAACAGTTAGCTGTATAAATTGGTGTGACTATGAACAACTGGACTAACTAAATAGACTAGCTGTACTAGAATAGCTGTATCAGTTCAACAGTCTAGCTGTATCAACCTTAAAAGCAAATAAGACGTTTTTACACAAAACGCAGTATTCATTCAAAGTTCAGTTGCCGTTACTGCTCTGACAGGGCAAACTTAGGTCAGTCCCAGATAATAATGAATTGGTTTTATAAGCGCGAAAGTGGGAAATGAATGTTTGTGTGATCTGGGTTTTTTTTATCCTATTGTTAAGTTGGAAAAGATCACACATGTGAAAAAAATGTCGAAATAACAGAATGTCGTGTGCAAAAAGGTCGAAAAGCTTAGGAGAGGAGTGCACATGTTAATTATTGTGTCATGTGTGAAAAGGACGGGTCTTGTGAAAAAAGGCGGGAAAAAAGAAGAAATAATATAAATAGAAGAGTTGTGGGCGATAGGCAGCGATTTCAGGATTTATGATTCCAAGGATACCATGATTTTTGACTAGAGGATTTTTACAGATAGCGATAAGTGAACTTCGTCTTTGAGGATATCAAGACAAGTTTTCTTTTAGTAGACAAGTGTGTATATTATTCAGTTGGATTATATATATTTCATTTTGGATAAACAACCATCATTTTGTGAAATTTACAGTGTTTGTCTAATTACATCAATAAACTCTATTTGAATTTTTCTACATTGCTGTTTGTGGAACTTTACAATAATTTCTTGTGGATATACGTTGTTGTGCTGAAACTGTTTTGCTTATTACCAAACTCAAAGGGAAGAACATTCCTGTTTTGAAAAACTGAGTAAAGGTCAAGTATTACCATCTCTGGCGGAAGGTCAGTTAGCACTTGAACCACAACGACATATGAAGGATTAACTCTGACTAAATACAATCTATATAACTACTAGTGCCGTATAAACCTACACGGCCACATCAGCATTGTTGATTCATCCATTGTAGTGTCATTATCCAGCAGGCGTTCATTAATAACCCTTGGTTTCTCTCCCTTAAACATGTCCAGTGTTGCCAGTATGAGTGCTCTCGGGGCCATTCTGTCAGCTCTCTCATTGCCACATACCCCTGCATGACCAGGACAGTTGATCCACACCAGTTCTTCAAGACTTGAGGATTCTATTGATGTTTTCCATTCCTGCCGCAGCCATCCGTTCTGAAATTTCCGAAGCATAGCTTGACAGTCTGACAATATAACTGCCCTGGTTGATGGAATTTCAGACAGAAAACTCAGTGCTACAGTAACTGCCTCTACCTCCATACTCATGCTGGAGGTTGTTGTCACGTAGGCCCCACTCTGTTCAGCGACAATCCTGCCTTTTATTCTCGCAGAGAAGGCCCACCCTGATTTCTCATCAGGCACTACGAACCGATCAGAGTACACAATGGCGTCATCATTCCCAGCATGATCACTTATCAGCTGATTAATCTCCAGCTCTGCTTTTCCATTGCCCCAAGCTATGCACTCTCTGCCAAGGTTAATTTTGATCTGCGGGTAGTTTATCCAGTTCTCCCATGACTTACTCCACTCTTCCCCTTTGGATACAATCTCAACCCTGGTCACCTGACCAATCGTAGCCTCTGCCTGTGCCATTCATAACATCCCCGTCTTTATTCTTGAAGAACAGAACACATCTCATGGAAAGAGAAAAAAAAAACAAATATGGAGCGCCTAGAAAACCTAGGTATGAAAAGAGAACTGACGAAGGAGATCAAAATTAGGCAGCTAAGATATGTTAGCCGCATAAAAATACATAACACCTTGCAGAATACCATAATAAAAGGGAGAGCTGAAGGCAAACATTTAATGGGATGACAGCGCTATAAGTCGGAAGATAACAACAAGAGAGAGATAGACAAGAGAGAGTCTACGAGAGTGCATCGTCAAGACAAGAGATAGAAGACGTTGGAGATCTATTGTTGTGGAGATGGAAGCTGATGATGATGGGTTTAGCTAGTCAACTTAAACCATGGCACAGGAAGTGACCAATGCCTTACCCTAGAACTATTCATGAAGCTACAATTGAATTAAGAAAAGAGCGGGTTATGAAAATAAAAAGCAGCATAATTATGAAAACACAGAAGGTGTGAATCTCAAGAAGCCGTAGTGCTTTAATCATTGCCAACCTGCAGCAGGAGGTCTAGCATTTGATTGTTGCTGATTGCTAAGATGGGTGCATAGGCTCCGCTATGGTTCGTATTTCCAGCACAGCCAAGTGGCACAGGATCATGGAACATGAAAATGTCATCAAATAACATATTGAATAGAACACTACCACAATTTATTACGCCAATAATATATTTACATCAAATACAGTCACCTTTGGCTAATCACCACACGAGTCAGAAAACTATGGTTTGTGCATCTATCCACGTCCATACTCAAAACATCTCTCGGTTTTCGTACCACTGGAGCACATAATCCAGCTCACCAAATGCTCGTATCACATAGAAACATCTCCTCTACAATTTTCACAACTCTACTTGAAAACCCATCTTTACAGAGTCGATTGGCCAAACTCTCCCTATCCCAGCTGACTTACTGTTAGCTCACTCACTCACGCCTAAAACACGAGGACAGTGACCATATCTCTCTTTGTCAAAAAATCACTCACAAATCATTCACACCAGTGAACACAATAAGCTCACTACAATAAACAACCCATAAACCTTCCTATTCCCTACCCACACTATTCTCAGTTACTACTGTTCCACAACACTGACTAAATCATTCTTATGTGAAAACATAAACATGCTTGTGATTGCGTATTCTTCCATATAACGCCCTTAAAGAGTGACTTGCCTTAAGAGCAGGAACGAAAATTAATGTAATTTTTCAACTCAATATTTGTCATACTTTGATTTTGAACACGCGGTACTAGACGTCTTACTTACCCAACCTGTAATGTTTCATGATCTTGACTCTGTAGTGGCACACGTATCATCCTATTGTCAAAATCGTATCAAATATCATAAATCTCGCCGTAAGTACGCTAGTCGGTCGGTCACATCATGCGCACCGTCATTTCCGCACTTTTCTATTTATGAGAGAGTAAATTAACTTTCAACCACGGCTAAGGGGGTGCAACTGTGGTTGAAAGTTAGACAATAAGTGTATTGTTTCCCTTATATGTACTCTCCTGAAAATAAAAAGGGCGCAAATGACGGTGTGCATGAACAGTTTGATTATGGGAAGAAGCAAACAACACAATTGATAAACAGTACATGACAGGAAGGTGCGGAGATGCAAATTAAATCAACATACGATCAAGATACTCTTCAGTCCAGTCTCATTCTGGAAACGGATTTAACTCATCATTTTCTTAATAATAATCTTTAAATTTAAGTTTTTGATTGTTTCTTCAAGACAAAATTTTAATTTAAACTATTGTAGACTTATTATTATGGATCAAAATGATAAGATGGCTGCAAAACGAGCTGCAGATGTTAAAAAGGAAGAGACGATCGCGTCATTCACAACGAGAAAACGATATTATAGAAGAAGCAGAAATATCACTACAGCATGAATTGTCATTATAAACCTGTCAATTATGACGGGTTATTCCTAATATATATATATATATATATATATATATATATATATATATATATATATATATATATATATATATATATATATATATATATATATATATATATATATATATATATATATATATATATTATATATATATATATATATATATATATATATATATATATATATATATTATATATATATATATATATATATATATATATATATATATATATATATATATATATATATATATACTGAAGCACATTAAAAACGCACTACCTGTATAATCCAGGAACAGAGTGTGAAATGTAAATATAAGTGTTTACAAGTTTACATATTTGAAATCTTTATTCATTTTCCCATGAATCCATGCTGGTCATTAATTAGTACATTTGATTGTTATGAAATTCATTGCATTCTGTGCAGGCAAGGAAGAAAACCAAAAATGCAACCAATAAAAAAATTCATTCACACTATCCTCAGTATCTGGTATGTCCACCATATGCTTGCAAACAAGCTTGCCAGCGGCTCCGCATGGAACGCACAAGTCTCGGAAGGAAATTCCGGGGAATCAAGTCCCATTCACATCTAAGAGCAGCTTCGAGCTGTTGCAGATTAGCTGGAGAACCTTGCCTGTAGACTCTGCGTCCAAGCTCGTCCCACAGATGTTCTATATGGGACATGTCTGGTGATAGGGCAGGCCAATCAATCGTCACAATGTTCTGCTGCTGTAGATATTGCTGCGTAATGCATGCGGTGTGCGCCCGTGCGTTATCCTGCTGGAGAAGCTGCAAGTCTGGATAATTTGTGAACGCAGGAGCAGCCAATGCATCCAGAACCTCATCTCGATATGTCACAGCATTAACATTTCCACGGAAGACGTGAAGAGGCAAGCGATGGTGAAAACTGAATCCTCCCCAAATGTGAATACTGTCACCTCCAAATCGGTTGTGCTGACGAACACAGCAATCTGCAAAGCGCTCTCCACACCGTCGCCAAATCCGCATACGTCCATCAGCAAAGGATATGTTGAATCTGCTCTGGTCTGACATGTTACTCTGCCCATTGCAGGCGCTGCTGACGATGTCTGTGAGTCAAGTTTGGCCCAACATAAGGTCGTCTTGCAGTAAGGCCTGTATCTCTGAGTCGTCGTATGACTGTCATTCGAGAGACTTGCCCACGTCTACCCACTATTGCTCTTGCTGTTTGACTTGCCGGGAGAGAACGATTCCTTAGTGACTCAGCACAATATGACGATCTTGCGCAGGTGTAGTAACTCGTGGTTGGCCACTCCGAAGTATATCCCGGGCACTGCCAGTGGTTCCGTAACATTCATTGAGACGTACAATAGTGTAGTGGTGACAATTCATCCTTCTGGCAATGGCCCTCAAGCTCATTCCGGTCTCCAACATACCAATGGCTCGTTGGCGGTCGTTTTCAGATAGTCGTGGCATATCAAGCACATGGACTGGGTGTTTTGTCTCAACGGCCTTTTTATATCGAGTATATTGCCACAACGCGTACACATTTTCAGGGTCATAGCTGTATGGAATCGTGTTGCACGAGTAACTTTCATTGTTTTTATGTAGTCTGTACACAAACCCGTGGGTTGAATCATGCACTTTCCATTCCAGCAGCCATTCGCTCTCTACCTCATGACAAACACTGGGAAAATCCATTCCCACACTTTTTTCCAACTTCTCGGCATCAGTATATATAATAGTGGTGCGTTTTTAATGTGCTTCAGTATAGTTTTCCAGCTCATGCTGTCATTCTTTGCGTTTGTAAAACTCCTGTAACTAGTAACACTCACCAAAGAAAAATGCGCAAAGGACGGTGTACATGCGCCAATAACATCTCTCTATGAACGGCGTGCATATTCAGGCTTTGTCTAACACCAGATGTAAAACAAATATTTTGGTTTTTAATATGAGAATAAAAAAATGGAAGAAAATGTTGTTAACTAATCTCAATGTTACCATCTAAGTGAATTGTATCTGATGTAGAGACAATTGCAGCGAAATTGTTTAAATATGTACCTTCGTATACAAGTGCTCATCATCATCATCATCAGTTGCCATCTCCACAACGGAGGTTGGCTGTAATGGATCTCCAACGTCTTCTGTCTCTTGTCTTGGTGGTACACTCTGATAGACTCTTTCCCGTCCATCTCTTGATGTTATCTTCCCACTTATAGCGCTGTCTTCCCCTTGCACGTTTACCTTCAACTCTCCCTTCTGTTATGGTCTTCTGCAAGGTGTTATGCCTTTTTATGTGGCCAAAGTATTTTAGCTGCTGAACTTTGACCTCTCTCATTAGTTCTCTTTTCATACCTAGATTTTCTAGGACCTCCTTATTTGTTTTCATCTCTTTCCATGAGATACGCCCCATTCTTCTATATATCCACATTTCAAGAGCCTCAATTCTTTCTTCCAAATGCTTATTCATCGTCCATGTTTCTGCACCATACAGAAATGCAGAAAATATATAACACTTTATGATTCTCAGTTTTAATTTATGAGATAACTGTTTGGATGTCAGTATATGTTTCATGTCGTTGAATGTAGCTTTGGCCATTCCTATTCTCTTCTTGATTTCTGTTTCACATCTGCCATCTTCTGTTATTATATGACCAAGATATACGTAGCTCTTGACTTGTTCCAGGATTTTCCCATTTACGCTTATCTTTAATGTGGGTTTATCGTCTGTTTTGCTAATTATCATAGTTTTAGTTTTCTCAATATTAATGTCGAGTCCATATTCATGACTTATACTGTTCACTTGCTTCACTAGTTCTTGTAACTCCTGTTCGCTTTCAGCTAACAACACGGTATCATCTGCATATCTAAGGTTGTTTATTGATCTTCCACTGATGTTCAGTCCTGGTATTTCCTGTATCTGTTTGAAAATTTTTTCGGTGTATAAATTAAATAGGCAGGGGGACAGCACACAACCTTGTCTGACACCTCTTTTTATGTCTATGTATGGTGAATAATTCCTTCCCGATCTTACAGTGGCAGTTTGCTCCCAATAAAGGTTACTGAGTATTCTTATATCTTTTCCATCAATACCTATGTCTTTGAGGCATTCAATTATTTTCTCATGATGGATTCTGTCAAAAGCCTTCTTATAGTCAATGAAGCACATATACATACTTTTTTGGACCTCTGTATATTTTTCTGCTAATCTTCTTAGGCAAAATATTGCCTCTCTTGTTCCACTGTTCCTTCTAAAACCAAACTGTTCTTCTTGGATTTCGCTGTCTACTTTACTTTTTATTCTTTTCTGTATGATTTTGAGCAGTATCTTAATTGCATGACTCATCAGGCTGATTGTTCTGAAGTCTGAACATTCTGTTGCATTTGGTTTTTTGGGCAATGTTATAAAAACTGATGTCTTCATGTCGTGTGGTAAATATCCTGTATTGTATATATCATTGCATATTTCTGTGATTGTATCTATACCAAAGCTCTCCAGAGCTTCTATCATTTCAATGTTTATGTTATCCATGCCTGCTGATCTTCCTTTTTGTATCATATGAAGTGCTCAGAGATGTATAAATACCCACACATAATGTTTACAAACGTTGTTTTCCTCCAACTAGTCATTTTGTGCACCAAGAATAAGGAGACTTCAGATCTGATTAGAGAAATCATAACAAAACTTCTAGTGAGCTAAAGATCTATTATAGTTCCGATCTATTAAAGTATCTGAAGATCCCATTCATGTTATAATCTATCTGGCCGATCAAAACAGCAGAAAATCAAGTTGCTCATCTGATGGATAATCGGATGTTGACACTTACCATTATTTTCCCACAAGTATTTGAATAAATAAAATAGCCGTTAAGTATTGGTGCTCTTGAACTTAATCTCCGTCATATAACGGAAATTTACTTTAGTTGTCAAATATTAGAACAAGAAGAGACATGGTCCGCAACCAAACGATCCGTCAAGGCCTAAAATCCCATCCGCTGCAGACCCAAATAGAACAGTCCCAACTAAGATGGTTTGGCCATGTCTGCAGAATGGGAGAAGATCGGCTACCATGACAAGCATGGGAAACAAAGAGCCAGGGATCCAGACCTCCAGGACGACCCAGAGTCCGCTGGAAGGACAACATTAGACAATCTTTGAAGGACCGAGGACTAGAATGGAACCAGGCCAGGAAGAAGACAGCTGATAGAATGGTCTGGCGCTCTCTCTTCCAAACCTCTACACCTCAGGGTAGAAGGGGAACGACTAAGTAAGTAAGTAAGTCAAATATTAGTGTAGTCATGAAATGAGCTTTGTACAAGGTCTTTATGTTTTATGCAGGTATTGCGTTTTTAAAATAAAACTTTGAAATACGTGATTTCATCACAGCTTGGACAGAAATGTTGAGACGTGAATGCGCTTGGCAGAGGAACGCAGACTTTAAATGTAAAGTGATCCACTGTGAAACTCGACTATTTTCTTTAACTCATTCGGATATTTTGTCAAGGACATGAGTTTAAAGAGTTTTTTTATTCTTTTCAATTTGCAGGATGTGACGTCGGTTGGTTTGGTTCAACCTGCAAAAACAAGTGTCGATGTTTGGAAGCCATATTTTGTGCCACAGATGGTTCTTGTACAAACGGCAAATGTCAGCGAGAATGGTTTGGTCCAACGTGCCAATATGGTGGGTTTTTCTGTAACACAAATTCGTTAAAATTATTTTTTTTTACATTACAATTCTCAAATTTACCTGAAACACAAAGTATGTATCCCGTTACACGCCCATTGAGGCATATTGGGAATACGGTGTTAGGCCCGTATTTTTTTGACCATCGGCCTACTAGGGGTGATGTGGTCATCATCACGCCGGCCGCCTTAACCTTCCCAGAGTTGTTCTGGTACCCAATTCATGAGGCTGGGTCGACCCCGGAGCCGTTTACGGTCTAAAAAATCCCACCTCAACTGGGGATCGAACCATGGACCACTGATCTAGGAAGCCAGTGCACTAACCACTGCGCTACCGCGGCTCCCCGTAAATCAATATTAATGCAATCATCGTAATCATCCCCATAATACGCGAGTCAACAGATTTTGAAGCCAGTAAGATGGTTTTGTGATCTTCCCTATCAGTCATTTCTGACCAAAGGAGCGTACCTCCCGAAATAACTTTCGGTGGCACGAGGTTGGGCAATGTTAGATCAAGCTGTTGCCCATGCAGCATGACCCGGCCTGGACGTCAGAGGAACGGTCTAGCCGATACTGTCTGACACCAGTAGCAACAGCCTAGTCACTAGTAGGATACGGAACTTGCCCTCAATCGCTTACAGGTAGGTAAGCATGTATTAGCTCTAGAATTGCCACAGTTATCCAAGTAGGATCGTGTCATCTGCAGATGGTTTTATATATAGACAAAATACGATAATAAGTTATAGAAGGAATATGCAACACTAACATCATACTGAATCATCCAAATCAATATTCTTCATTGCGAAAATCAAATTTACTATTGCCACAGCCTGAAATGGCCTCGTGTTTCCAAATAGTTTACAATTCTGACGTGGTAGGACAATGTCAGTTATTCGGTTAGTGGGTATGTATTATTTTGAGTCGTCAGCAGTCATGTAGAACGAGGTTAGCTACTCTCGTGAAGTTAGGTCAGCGGTGAAGTTGTTTTGTTACACGCTATTTTATTTACTGGCCATATAGTATATTTTTTAAGCTGTGTTAGAAGTGTCAGTTGCTGGTATTTATTCAAGCTTTGTTGCAGTGGCTTCCTTTTGTGTGAATAAAGTATATTTTTCACTTTTCTATATCAGGACAGTGCATTTTTGTTTGGTCAGTGATGTCGCTTAGTTTCTGTTTTAACGAGTCATGCTTATAGGTCATGTTTTCGTTCTCAGATTGTGGTGAGTTGTGCCCAGTCAAGCAGAACGAGTTTGACAGTTTAAGCAATGTTTTGAGGGCCTAATGATGTGTTCAGTTTTATTATGGCAGCCCACTGTTTCCAAGATTGTAGTTTGTTTTCAGATTGCTGTAATATCGGTATTTAAGTCAATCGTTGTTCTACTGCTATAGTGTTGCCAGTAAGGTTGTTTTGAGTCGTCCTATAACGGGACAGCAGATTTAGTTTTAGTGTTGACGTGTTCATACAGTTGTGTGCAGTTTGTCATTATGACATTGCTTTCTTCATGTGTAGTTTGTGTCGAAGCTAAAGTTTGGTAGTTCAAGGCTTGTGGTAGTCCTTGTCAGGGTTAACGGTCGTGCTGCCTGACTGTACGTGTCGGCAAATATTTGTTTGGTGTTGCTAATGTTATCATAGATATTTATCGGCTCTTCGCAGTGCTTTTGATGGTTTGATATTCTGTCACGTGGTTGAAGAATCTCAGTTCCAGTCATTATGAAGCTCTGCTGCACGTGTTGGACAAGTGGGCTGACGTATCCTGCTTCTTAGGTCCTTGGCTGTGGATCGCCCTTCTGCCTGCGAGAAAACGTAAGAATACGTGACACATCATTACATGCCGCTGAGTGAGTGATGCCAGACTGTTAGTGGCGATGTCCCTTGCTGCCGTGTCTGCTGTTAAGACATGTACCCTGCCATTTGTGTCAGTCACTGTGATGAGGGGACCTACAAAAACAACCTGTCATTGCTGGCACACCCTGTGAAGGTGTTAGGACCTACAAGTGTCTCCAGCTGTGTGCTGTATCCGGGTAACTTGTGAGACGTCAAACTTTACTGGTCTTGTTATGTGCTGACTAGGCTGATGTGTTGTTGTGCGTTCCTGATCTGCTCCTATACTCATACCAGTATGATAAGGTGTGCCTCTGACTTCGTTCTTGCGTGACCTCCTGACGTGTTGCAGTGCTGTTGACATACGCTAAGCAGTATAATACAAGATGTTCTTGACTTCGTGCTTGCCAGGCCTCAAAAATGTATTGCTATGATAATCATACTCATACCAGTTCCATACGAAGTCTCCGTGACTTCGTTTCTATGGCCCCCAGATGTGTGTTCCTGTGCTGTGTGGTAGGCTACTCATGTCATACCATGCAATGTCCACCTGGCGTGTGATGTCCTGATCAGGCCGATGTGTAGCCGCGTGAAGTTTTGACATTTGCTTACAACGTGTATGTGTCCAGTCACTAGATAACACCCGACCATGGTGTTTGTCACTGAGCTGCGCATAAAGTTCGGTACCGGCTTATTCCAGCGACATTGTGTCTACATTTAATGATTTGGCGTGATGTGCTGTGCAAACCTGATGTCGACGCCTGTCTTGACTTGAGGTAACCTACAGAGTTCGTCAACTTTACCCTGATGTGTTGTCGTGAAATTCTAATCCACATATCTAAATTAGAAAGTAAATGTAAAGCCTAACGAATTAACTCAATAAAAGGAAAGAAGAATGGTAAAAGAAACAGTGCGGTCACAATAGCGTACGCCTGTATTATAGAACGTCATACTAGTTAAACACGAAAACCCCTTCTTATGCTCCGTCTGCATAATTGTAACGCTTTCACGTTTGCTAGTAAAGCCTACTGCATAAAATACACGCGTTTCTAAAAATAAAACTGGTACTGGTACTGCCTTGCTTATAACGAACTTGATAGAGACACTGCGTAATGACCTAGATTAATATTACATTAATGTCATTTTATGCACTACGTAAACGAAGACAGACGGGCTTAGAAGAGAGAGAGAGAGAGATGTACGGAGGAACGCATGCAATACTACCCCGTCGTCTCGCGATATACAATTAATGCCACCCCACGCGAAAGGCATGCAGGCTTGATTTTTTTCAAATAAACAGGGACAAAAAACACTACCAATACGAGGTAAGGTTTTAAAAAACATGTTTAATGCTTATTAGGAAACATGACACAATACTGTTTTACGTCTGAAATCCTGACATTAGTCTGACAGTACAGAAGACACCCCATCGTATAGAAGTGAACGGGTGGTAGAAGAAAATACATATTTTGAACGAAGCCACTTGGCTCCATTAAACTTATATATTTGGGTGCCTTAGGACTTGCTGACAAAGAATATGTTAGGTCTTAAGCAAATAGTCTAATAATTAACAAATTATAGCCAAAATACTATAGTAGTGTTGTCTGACAACACAGGATCATATTTGCTCATAATGGCGTGTTTGGACACTGCTTTAGGGGAAATGAGGCCACCACGTTAGATCCGATTTGATTGGCTAGAATAATATGTAAGGCGAAACATGATTAGTCGACTGCAAATACTATTTTTGGTTGTTAATGGAAACGGTAGGAAGGGTACATTTTTTTCAAAGGCTTTTGTAAACATGGTCTCATTGGCTAGACCATTTGATATAGTCAATTAGGAGCGTCAGTTCAGGGCCACTTTTTGAAAATAAACTTTGTAGAAGCAAGTGCGTTGAGAACCAGCTCATATTTTTCTAATAAAAGCCTGGGACAGAGGCAGATCGGAATCGTGCGATAACTCATCGCCAGTCATCGTGCTTGTTTAGTATTTCCTTGAATTGTGGTAAGCTAGACATATTTGATCTTTTAGATGAAAATTGAATGTGAATTGATAAATTTATGTCTGTATGTGTGTGGTTCAGTAACAAACATGAGGCAAAGCCTAGATATTGCTCCACCATGAAAAAAAATTGTCGGAGAGGAGTATAACTGTATAGGCATATATGGGATTGCCAAATAGTACTATGACACCTATCTTATTGAATAGAAGGAAATAATGCTGGAATTGCAGAGGCGTTGTAACCATTAGGGAGAGGAATACTGGTGTATATTGTTACATGAGAAGCTAACAGTTGGCTTACAGCGCTGAACTCGGTGTTTGTTATGTATTGTGCTTCAGTGTGGAAATAGATTATAAATTAGTTCTGAAGTAGGAGGTACAACCTTCTTATCTCAGGGACCGTGGTACTGAAGTATTAAAGCAGCACCTGGTCTGAGTTTTGCTGAATCCAGAGGCTGGTAGCATACTCCTTGGTCAAGATATCGACCAGTGTTGTTTCTCAAGAAAACGGTAAAGCAAGCGAGCAGAGGAGTCAGTTTTCCTGCCGCCCACACATAAGTTAAGATTTAGTTTGCCAGAGCAGCTCAATCTTGTGTACCCCCCTCTAAAATTGACTGTACATTAAATCAAGAGGGACAGTTATTTGTTTCAAATAAAAGAAACTGTGAACCTTTCCAATATTATTTCCACCAGTAACAAACACATGAAGTCATGATGACAAACAACAACCTAGCTTTAAAAGCCAGTATTACCTCATAGTACTAAATCACTACTTACACACATATTGTAATAATATTATATGTCAGTACAAAGATCCTATCTATAAATTGTGTACATACAACTTGTGATTACATTTGATTGTGATTCCTGATTCACTTTGTAGTTGAATCAGGATATCTAATATTGAAAGGAATTAATACATATTTTAAAAGTTAACACTTGACTTATTAAGATAGTCTTATAGAGTGTTCTATGTGTGTGAGTGTCACAGTGTTGTATAGTATTGTAGATTAAATTAAATTGTTTATCTGTCTGTTGGTTGTTGTGAACATACACTTCATCACTATCATAACCCTAGACATTCAACGTAGTCATCACAATATTCCAGAAGAAGTCTGACTGAGGTCTAAATGTGGTAGCAAAGTAAGGTCATCTGTAACACACCACACTTATTAGATACAGATACCTTCACAGCTGATCTCAGTCAGTACACTAAGTCCCCTATAAATATTTATATCATCCCACTTTACCACATATATTGGGGTCCTGTCCGGGATTTTGAATCTTCCCCTATTACATATATTGGGGGTAATTCACTTCAGGGAATAATAAAAAATTAAAAGGTATCCTTGGGTGGAAAATAAATAAGGTTGAGCTCTCAGTGCTTGTGGTTGTCCTTAGATAATTAGTTATAGATTGACTTGATTAAGTTAGACATTGTATAAATTTGCCTGTTAGAAAATGGCCGACCTGGCAAAATTTCGATCTGCTGCTATGCAGGCTGCTAAAGAGTTAGGAATGGACGGGCAAGTTATGATTGCTTATGTCACTACTAAATGTGACAAATTTATTGAACGCGAAGAAAAAAGATTAGAAAAAGAAGCTGAAAGAAAGTTAGAGGCTGAAAAAGAAATTAAGAGGTTGCAGATTGAGGCTGACAAAGAGGCTAGGGCATTAGAGGCTGAGGCTAAGAAGTCACAATTGGAGGCTGAGGCTAAGAAGTTCCAATTGGAGGCAGAAGAAAGAAGATTGACTGCAGAAAGGGAAGCAGAGAAGGAGGAGAAGAGATTACAAAGGGAACATGAGTTACGACTAAGGGAGTTTGAGTTTAAAAGCCATGCTCCTGAAAATGGTGCCAGTCCATTTACCTCTGATGCCTCTGCTAGTCAGGGAGCCTCAACCTCAGCTATGAACTTTCATTTAGATCATTTTGTTGAGAAAGAAGATGATATCGAGAGCTATCTAAATAGATATGAACTATTAGCTACCACGTATGGGTTAGAGAGAGAAAGGTGGAGCTTAAAGTTATCACAAGGGCTTCGTGGTACAGCTTATGAAGTTTTTGCCAAAATGAGCAGAGATGATGAAGAAAATTATGACATGCTAAAGCAGGCTCTTTTGTTAAGATATGAAAAGAATTGAGAATTTTATAGAAAAAAATTTAGGAATGCTAAACTACTGTCAGGTGAAACCTATCACCAGTTCTCTGCACGGTTAGAGACATACTTGGAGAAATGGACTTCTCTGGGGAAAACCCAAGATCTTAAGGAAATGGTCCTTATAGAGCAATTAAGAGAGTCCATGGCTCCAGACCTGAGAAAGTTTCTCATGGAACAAGGTGCAGAGGCTGGGTGAGTTGCTAAATGTTGCTGAAAGGTATCAAGCAGCTCAAGCAGAGGTAACAGGTAATAAAAAGAAACAGGTGGATAACTTTAGGGCACCACAGAACTTTAATAAATTTGATCCTAGAGATCAGAACAAAGGTAAGCACCAGTTTGATAGGCCACGGTATGACAATAAAAATAAAACCCCACAATTCGATGAAAGGAATTTTGATGAAAGAAAATCTTTCAACCAAGGAAGGAAGTGGTGTACAAAGTGTAAGATGAACAATCATACCACTGAAAATTGTAGGAATAAAACTCCTCGTTTTGCTGCTATGAAATCTGGGAAGAAGGGAACAAAGGTCAAACCTGAGGAACTACAGGAACCGTACCACCCCCCCCAGTGTGTAAAGATGTAATCTGCAATGGTGTCACCATAAGGTGTTTATATGATACAGGTTTAGATTATGATTCAGTTGTGAGTTCTCACCTGGTGGAGCAGATCAATACATCACAGAAACAGTGGAAATTCAAGCTGCAACCAAGGCAGTAGCGACCATGACACTCCCTATCGCTAAGATACATGTAAAAACGCGATATGTGGAGGGAATAATCAAAGCAGCAGTGATAAATGAACCAATCTACCCTCTGATATTGGGGTGTAGATATGTCTTCCTGGGGAATCCCAAGAGACCTGTGATATTGGCACCGGTGCAGACCAGATCACAGTCTAAAAAGGAGGAGGAAAATCCAATAAATACTCATCCAGATGAGATGAGGAAGGCCCAGGCGGAGGACAAAACACTCAAGCCGTGTTTCAAGAAGTTGCCCAAATGTCATACACCTCCAGGCAAGGGAGAATTTTATATGAAGAACAAGCTGATTTATAGGAAGGCTGGATCTGAATCCAATGGTCACTGACAGCTGGTCCTTCCCACTTCATATAGGACTAAAGTGTTGGAACTAGGGCATGCGATTCCCTTTAATGGTCATATGGGGATCAGCGCAACAGGACAGCGTATAGCTTGTCACTATTTCTGGCCAGGGATAACTGAAGATATCAAACGATATGTAAAATCCTGTCCAGAGTGCCAACGAGTAGCACCTAAGCATTGGACTGCACCAGCAACTCT
The DNA here is from genome assembly GCA_024509875.1 of Oreohelix idahoensis. Classification (NCBI taxonomy): domain Eukaryota; kingdom Metazoa; phylum Mollusca; class Gastropoda; order Stylommatophora; family Oreohelicidae; genus Oreohelix; species Oreohelix idahoensis. Next base: position 71,227 of record JAMPIV010017494.1, on the reverse strand, counting down.
AGGGGAAATGCCCATAGTGGGAACACCCTTTGAGAGAGTTGCCGTGGACATTGTGGGACCTCTCACTCGAACCAAGAGGAGGAACAGTTACATCCTTACTCTGGTGGACACTTGTTCTATGTGGGGAGAGGCGGTAGCCCTGCCATCAATTGATTCAAAACATGTAGCAGAGGCACTACTCTGAATTTTCACAAAGGTTTAGGCTTTCCCAACCAAATCTTGACGGATAATGGATCTCAGTTCAAGGGGAAACTAAACAGAAGGATCTTTTCAGGAACAAACACTTCCATTGTAGTATGTACCATCCCCAGGGGAACGGCCAAGTGGAAAGATTTAATGGTACGTTGATGTCGATCCTGAGAAAGTTGGCACATGAAAAACCAGATACATGGGACCAGTACGTTCACGCCGCCCTCTTTGCTTATCGGGAGGTACCCTATAGTTCAACCGGTATGGCCCCGGCAACATTATTATTTGGAAGGCCAATAAAAGGTCCACTCGAAGCTCTGTTAAGAACGTGGACTGATGAAAAGGCAGAGGAAAATATTACATCCTCTTACCAATATGTGAATGAGCTGACCACTCGTTTAAAAACTGGCTGGAAACTTGCCAATGAAAATTTGAGACAAGCCAGGAAAAAACATGCTGCCTATTACAACAGGAAAGCTAAAGACAGAGATTCGGCTGTGGGAGAGAAGGTACTGCTTCTTCTACCCCGTAGTCAGAATAAGTCACAAATTGGATGGCAAGGTCCATATACAGTTCTAGAGAAGGTGTCTAGAACAAATTATAAGATAGATAGGAAGGGGAAAGAAAAAATCTATCATGTGAATCTCCTGAAGAAATCTTTGGAAAGAGAAAATCAGGAAGAGACACACTTGTTGACCTTGTCCATTGCCATGGAGATGAAAAAGGAACCACTTTCATCATTTGAATATCCATTACACCCCTGTGAGACAGCGGCACAGGTGAAAATCAGTACACATTTAACGAAAACTCAGAAAGAGAGAGTGCAACAGGTTCTAAATAATCATGCAGAGGTGTTAACAGACCGACCAGGGCATACAAACCTATTGGAATATGATATGAAACTGATAGACCCCACACCTGTCTGTATGAACCCATATTCGATTCCTTTTGCTAAGGAGAAAGCTTTGAAGGAAGAGATAGACTATCTGTTGAAGGAAGGAATTATTTCACACAGTGAATCTTCGTATAGTTCCGGTGTTGTGCTCTTAAGGAAGCCCTCTGGAGAACATAGACTCTGTATAGATTACAGGAGACTGAATGCTATTACAGAAGGACAGGGGGATCCATTGCCGGATACAAATCAGCTGTTTGCCAGACTAAATAAAGCTAAATATTTCTCAAAAGTGGATCTGACTAAAGGATACTATCAGATTCCAGTAAAGCCTGAGGTTAGACCATACCTAGCTTTTAGTACCTCAGAAGGACACTATGAGTTTAATAGATTGCCATTTGGATTGAAGAATGCGCCTAGTGTCTTCTCTAGAATGATGAGAAAATTATTGGATCCTCTGAATAATCCATGCATCACAAAATTTCATGGATGATATCCTTATAGCAACAGAAACATTTGAGGAACACATTGACTCTCTGAACATTGCTGTTTAATCGACTTAGGGAAGCAAATTTAACAGCCCGACCAACCAAATGTTGCGTTGGATGTAAAGAATTGGAATTTTTGGGACACACAGTTTATCAGGGAAACATGACCCCTGACCCCAAGAATTTAGAGAAACTAAAGAAAGCCCCCGAGGCCACAAACCAAGAAAGACGTGAGATCCTTTGTCTCATTATGTGGTTTCTACCAAAAGTATATCAAAAACTTTAATTCCATATGTGCACCGTTAACTGACTTTTGACAACGCAAAGTAGGACACTCCAGATCGAATTATCCAGATGGAACACCACAACTGTGAAGTAATGGCTTACCAGGAATTTGAAGGAAAAATGCTCACAAGCAAACCTTATTTTGAATCTAATACCTGACTTAAGTCAAGAAATTCATTTTTGAGAACGGATGCAAGTAAATATGGATTGGGCGCGAACCCTGTTACAGAGAAAACTCAGATGCACTGGATGGGGTCAATTCTAACCCCCAGTGGCATATTGCTGTACAGAAAAGTTGAATAAATAGCTGAAACAAATTATTCAACTAGCGAAAACGTGGAATGTCTTGCAGTAATATGGGGCGCGATCAAAGAAATTTCAATATATTTATCTGTTTGGGAAAGGCCATTAAAGTTGCAAATATCGGATCACAAACCCTTGTCGTTCCTAGCGCAGGGCGTAGGCATGAGAAATTTTAGAGGTTACTCCAGATCAGTCCTTACTTTTGCAGCGATATAATTAGTTCAACATTGGAATATATTTCTGGAAAAAACTAATCCTGGGATCGGGGATTTTTTCTAAGCCGCCATCCGTGTTGATGAAAATCACCGTAAGCCCCAGGAAATAATAAAGTAATTTCTCTATGTGTATATTAAGAAATTATAGGACTGACATATATGGATGTCTGTTTTTAAGTGGGGAGAATGTGTCGTGATACATTCTAATCCCACATATAATAAATTAAAAAGTAAATGTAAAAGCCTAACGCACAATTCTGTTTTACGTCTGAAATCCTGACATTAGTCTGACAGTACAGAAGACACCCCATCGTATAGAAGTGAACGGGTGGTAGAAGAAAATCCATATTTGTAACGAAGCCACTTGGCTCCATTAAACTTATATATTTGGGTGCCTTAGGACTTGCTGACAAAGAATATGTTAGGTGTTAAGCAAATAATCTAATAATTAACAAATTATAGCCAAAATACTATAGTAGTGTTGTCTGACAACACAGGATCATATTTGCTCATAATGGCGTGTTTGGACACTGCTTTAGGGGAAATGAGGCCACCACGTTAGATCCGATTTGATTGGCTAGAATAATATGTAAGGCGAAACATGATTAGTCGACTGCAAATACTATTTTTGGTTGTTAATAGAAACGGTAGGAAGGGTACATTTTTTTCAAAGGCTTTTGTAAACATGGTCTCATTGGCTAGACCATTTGATATAGTCAATTAGGAGCGTCAGTTCAGGGCCACTTTTTGAAAATAAACTTTGTAGAAGCAAGTGCGTTGAGAACCAGCTCATATTTTTCTAATAAAAGCCTGGGACAGAGGCAGATCGGAATTGTGCCATAACTTATCGCCAGTCAACGTACTTGTTTAGTATTTCCTTGAATTGTGGTAAGCTAGACATATTTGATATCTTTTAGATGAAAATTGAATGTGAATTGATAAATTTATGTCTGTATGTGTGTGGTTCAGTAACAAACATGCGGCAAAGCCTAGATATTGCTCCACCATTAAAAAAACTTGTCGGAGAGGAGTATAACTGTATAGGCATATATTGGATTGCCAAATAGTACTATGACACCTATCTTATTGAATAGAAGGAAATAATGCTGGAATTGCAGAGGCGTTGTAACCATTAGGGAGAGGAATACTGGTGTATATTTTTACACGAGAAGCTAACAGTTGGCTTACAGCGCTGAACTCGGTGTTTGTTATGTATTGTGCTTCAGTGTGGAAATAGATTATAAATTAGTTCTGAAGTAGGAGGTACAACCTTCTTATTTCAGGGACCGTGGTACTGAAGTATTAAAGCAGCACCTGGTCTGAGTTTTGCTGAATCCAAAGGCTGGTAGCATACTCCTTGGTCAAGATATCGACCAGTGTTGTTTCTCAAGAAAACGGTGAAGCAAGCGAGCAGAGGAGTCAGTTTTCCTGCCGCCCACACAGAAGTTAAGATTTCGTTGGCCAGAGCAGCTCAATCTTGTGTACCCCCCTCTAAAATTGACTGTACATTAAATCAAGAGGGACAGTTATTTGTTTCAAATAAAAGAAACTGTGAACCTTTCCAATATTATTTCCACCAGTAACAAACACATGAAGTCATGATGACAAACAACAACCTAGCTTTAAAAGCCAGTATTACCTCATAGTACTAAATCACTACTTACACACATATTGTAATAATATTATATGTCAGTACAAAGATCCTATCTATAAATTGTGTACATACAACTTGTGATTACATTTGATTGTGATTCCTGATTCACTTTGAAGTTGAATCAGGATATCTAATATTGAAAGGAATTAATACATATTTTAAAAGTTAACACTTGACTTATTAAGATAGTCTTATAGAGTGTTCTATGTGTGTGAGTGTCACAGTGTTGTATAGTATTGTGGATTAAATTAAATTGTTTATCTGTCTGTTGGTTGTTGTGAACATACACTTTATCACTATCATAACCCTAGACATTCAACGTAGTCATCACAATATTCCAGAATAAGTCTGACTGAGGTCTAAATGTGGTAGCACAGTAAGGTCATCTGTAACACACCACACTTATTAGATACAGATACCTTCACAGCTGATCTTAGTCAGTACACTAAGTCCCCTATAAATATTTATATCATCCCACTTTACCACATGTTTGCAGTGAAGAAATGACATGGAAGAATAGACAGTGAAAAAATGTCAATAAAGAACCGACAGTGAAGAATGTTGCTATTTGTAATGCTAATTTTTTAGCCGTGCTCGAGGGTTCTACAGTGGTGTGTTCCAGTGCCATTTGGTCAACGGTTGAGCTGTGCAGAACAGCTGCACTTTCAGTAACGCAATATCTATCTTGTACTGTGTGAATCGTCTCGTGTGTGTTGTTATCATTAATCCACCTGTGACACAGGAGCATCTATTTAGTGGATCAAGCCAGCGCCTTATCACGAGGCACATATGTACATTTTTGTATATATAATTATTGCAATTTATTGGATTTTTTTCATATTGCATTACTGATTTTTTTTCCATTGCGCTCTCTCCATTATTTATTTGTGTGAGAAACCGTTGTTTCAGATTTAATATGTTATCTTTATTTTATTTTGTTGTTTTTGTATTTATCCCATTATTGTTAATACTTTTAGTTACTTACATTTGTAGCTTGTAGTACTTAGATTATTTAAGTTAGTTTTTTCCCTATGTCATGCGGTAGTTTCCTGATTAGCTTCGTGTCACATCATCGTTTAATGTTGCTTTTGTTACGTCAAGGAGTATCAGTAATTTTGTAAATTTTTTTTTTCTAAAAGGGTGGATAGGGTGGTGAATTCAACGAATCTTCCTTCTGTAAGAAGGAACTTGCGTTGGATGGTCTAGTGTAGGGATTTGCTATATTAATTATGGTGGGGATTAGAGGTCAGTAATTGACCTGGGGAGTTGATTGTAGCCCTCCATAATTAGTTGCGCATAATTGTGTATTAGCTGTGTTGGTCGTGTTTGTTATACATTGAGTTGTGTATTAAGCTTTCCTTGAGTCGCGTTTCTACTGTTGTATCCTCCAGTCAGTATCTTACTATCATTGTAAATATGTTAATTTTTCAATCTCGTGTGTTTGTTCGTTAACCAGGCTCTGGTTTTGTATAAACGTATCTGTTTCTACTCGTCTTTTTCTGTCGTCTTTGTCTCCCCAACCTGTTGGTGGTGGTTTGTTTTGTTATTAGTACTCTACATCATCATCATTGACATTCTCGTCTTCCAAGTTTTGAGGTAACTTTATTGTCACTAATTGGCTCAGGAATTGTGAGACAGACCTATAGTGTTTAGTGGTAGCTACAGATTGACAACATCACTAACACCTACAGTTTGATTTTTGTTAGTTTATCTTTTGGCTATTGTACTTTAGCATTGCAGCCACAGTACAGTACATGTTAATGCAGATCCAAATTACGTATATTTTACTTTTTTGGTTTTGAAAATATTTTTGAAGCTTTTTGCTAATTTATCCTTAGAGCATCATTTCCAGCTTTACTGAGTTTTTTTCTTTAAGTTTTTTTTTTTAATTTAAAAAAAAAAAAGAGATCACATGTTGTAATTTTTTATAATTAGAGCTATTACTGTGTATAAGCTAGCATGGCTAGCGTGAGATCAAACTGGCATTTACTTAAAGGCTGATATGACTTTTGCCTTAGAGAAATTTGTAAAATGTTGATTATTGGATCTTGCCAACGACACAGTCAGGGTATATGGTGAGATCCACATTCTCGTACTCTGGGTGCGGCTTGTTGTTGTTTCGATTTGAGATCACAACGTAGACTACACATTTGATAGACTCGAGGGACAATGCCGAGTCACGTATTAGTTGAAGAAGAGTGAGGAAAGTCCTACTCTGTTGTTTCGGGCCCAGATGTGACTGAGGCGCGAGAGAGAAGCTCTCTGTGATAGCGCCAGGTATTATAGTTGTGGTAAAGTGGGATGTTATAAATATTTATAGGGGACTTAGTGTACTGACTGAGATCAGCTGTGAAGGTATCTATATCTAATAAGAGTAGTGTATTATAGATAACCTTACTTACTGCCACATATGTATACCTCAGTCAGAATTATTCTGGAATAGTGTGATGACTACGTTATATGTCTAGGGTATGTGTATGATGAAGTGTAAGTCATAACAACAACATACAGATAAACAATTTAATTTATTCCACCACACTTGACAACACTGTGACACTCACATACATATAACACTCTAAGAGGATATCTTAAAGGAGTCACTGATAACTTTTCAAATAACAATATGTATTCAGTGCTGTCATGAATGTATATGTGTCCTGATTCAAATACAAAGGGAACCAGGAATCACAATCAATTTTAATTACAAGTTATATGTACAGAATTTATTAATATGATTCTTGTAGTGACATATATTATTACTGGTATCCTATGTGTCTCAGTTGTGTAGTGGTAATATGAGGTAATACTGGTTTGGTTTTGTTCAAGCTCTGTTGGTATTTGTCATCATGACTTCAATAGTTTGTTTCTATTGGAACTAGTATTGGAGATGTTCTCAGTTCCTGGTATTAAAACAATTAAATTCCCCTCTTAATTTTAGTTTACAATGTCATTTTAAGATGGGGTACATAATGTTGAGCTCCATGGCCACACTCTCTTATCTTGCGTGATGACTGTAGTAAAAGACTCCTCTGCTCGATTACTGTAATGAGTTCTGGAGCCACCCCACTGGTTGCTATATGGACCAAGGAGTATGCTGTCCACCTCTGGCTTCAGCAAAGCTCTGACCAGGTGCTGCTCAATAACTTTAAGACCACTGTCCCTGAAACAAGAAGGTTGTACCTTCTACGTCAGAACTAATTTATACTCCCTTTCTACACTGAGCACAATACATCACAAACATTGAGTTCAGAGCGTTAGGCCAACTGTCAGCTTCATCTGAAATACTTTATACCAGTATTTCCCTCCCTAATGGTCACTACGCCTCTGCAATTCCAGCATTATTTCTTTCTAGTTAATAATCTAGGTGTCAGTGTACTGTTTAGCCATTCCATGCAGTTTTACTTTCCTCCGACACCTTCTGTTCAGGCTGGAGCACTATAGGCTTTACATCATGTTCGCTACTGAACCACACATATATACAGACATAAATTATCAATTTACATTCAATTTTCATTAAAAGATATTGAATATTTCAAGCTTACCACAATTCATGGAAATAATAATAAACAGTTTCGTTGACTGGCAATGAATATAGCACAACTCCGATCTGCCGATGTCCCAGGCTTTATTTTATAAAAAATATACACTGGTGCTCAACGCACTGCTTCTTAGTAGGTTTATTACAAGATGTGGCAATGAACAGAGACGCTCTGAATTGAGTATATTCGCAGCTCTACCCAATCACACCACGTCTACACATCTTTTCAAAAAAGTACCCCTTTCTCACGTTTCCCCTGACAACACAAGATAGTATTTATAGTCCGACCAATCGTGTTTAGTCTTTCATTTGTTGCGCTCCAATCACATAGGAGTTAACATGGTAGGCTATTTCCGTAACGTAATGTTTTTTCAAACACGTTATAAAAAAAATTTTATGAGCAGAAATGATTTCATGCTGTCAGGCACCCCCACTATTTTATTTTGGCCATAACTTGGTAATTCCTAGACTATTTGCGTAACGTTTTACATATTCTTTGTCAGCAAACCCTAAGGAATCCAAATATCTCAATCTAAGGGAGCTAGGTGGCTGCGTTCAAAATGTGCATTTTCTACCACCTCCTGTTCACTTCAATCCCCATGTGGTGTCTGGGTACTGTCATGTTTTCAAACGTAAACCGGTATAATGTCATAATTCCCAATAAGCGTTTTTCAGGATTTTAAAACCTAACTCTGGTATGGGTAGTGAATTTTATCACTGTCGATTTGAAATAAAGTTAGTGCATGTGGCCTTACACGCGTGATGGCAGCAATTGTGTATCGCGCGACGCGTGTTTAGTGTTGCAGGTGTCCCTGCTTTCTGCCTCTCCCTTCTCTCTATCCTTTAGGCCATCTGTCCTTTAGTTACGCCGTGTATAAAATGGAATGAATGAAATATTAAATTTAGGTCATTGATCAGCTTGCGTATCTCAAGGTTTTTCCAAGAAATACAGTACACGTTTCATTGAAGAAAGCGGGTAATAATACAGTAGGCTTTTACTATCAACGTGAAAGCGTTACAATTTGCAGACGAAGTAGAAAACAAGGGGGATTTCGAGTACAGTCATTGTGACAGCACTGTTCTTTACCATTCTTCTTTCCTTTTATTAAATTTATTTGTTAGGCTTTGCATTTACGTTTTAATTTATATATGGGGATTAGAATAATTCACGACATCTCCCCTCTTAAAACAGACATTATATGTCAGTCCTTTATTCTATATACACATAGAGAAATTTATTATTATTTCTGGGGTTTACGGTGATTCTCATCACACGGATGGCGGCTTAAAAAATCCGCTCCCAAATTTGTTTTTCCAGATATATACTCAATGCTAAAATTATAGGGAGCCAAAAGTAAGGACCATCGGAGTAACCTAGAGTTCTCATGCCTAGCCTGGGCTAGAAACGATAAAGGTTTGTGATCCGTTTGCAACTTAAATGCCTTCCCATACAGATAAATATTGAATTTCTTTATTGCCCATATTACTGCAAGACATTCTTTTTCGCTAGTTGAGTAGTTGATTTCAGCTTTATTCAACTTTCTGCTAGCATATGCCACTGGGCTTAATTCCCCATCCAATGCATCTGATTTCTGTAGTAGAGTTGCACCTAACCCAATATTACTGGCATCCGTCCTTACTATGAATTCTTGACTTAAGTCAGGTAATTTCAAAATAGGTTTACTTGTGAGCTTTTCCTTCAATTCTTGGTAAGCCATTTCACATTGTGGAGTCCATGTAATGCGATCTGGATGTCCTTTACGTGTCAAATCAGTTAACGGTGCACATATGGAATTAAAGTTTTTGATATACTTCTGGTAGAAACCACATAATGAGACAAAGGATCTCACGTCCTTCTTGGTTTGTGGTCTCGGGGGTTTCTTTAGTTTCTCTAAATTCTTTGGGTCAGGGGTCATGTTTCCCTGATAAACTGTGTGTCCCAAAAATTCCAATTCTTTACATCCAACGCAACATTTGGTTGGTCGGGCTGTTAAATTTGCTTCCCTAAGTCGATCAAACAGCATCTTCAGAGAGTCAATGTGTTCCTCAAATGTTTCTGTTGCTATAAGGATATCATCCATGAAATTTGTTATACATGGATTATTCAGAGGGTCCAATAATTTTCTCATCATTCTAGAGAAGACACTAGGCGCATTCTTCAATCCAAATGGCAATCTATTAAACTCATAGTGTCCTTCTGAGGTACTAAAAGCTAGGTATGGTCTAACCTCAGGCTTTACTGGAATCTGATAGTATCCTTTACTCAGATCCACTTTTGAGAAATATTTAGCTTTATTTAGTCTGGCAAACAGCTGATTTGTATCCGGCAATGGATCCACCTGTCCTTCTGTAATAGCATTCAGTCTCCTGTAATCTATACAGAGTCTATGTTCTCCAGAGGGCTTCCTTAAGAGTACAACACCGGAACTATATGAGGATTCACTGTGTGAAATAATTCCTTCCTTCAATAGATAGTCTATCTCTTCCTTCAAAGCTTTCTCCTTAGCAAACGGAATCGAATATGGTTTCATACAGACAGGTGTGGGGTCTATCAGTTTCATATCATATTCCAATAGGTTTGTATGCCCTGGTCGGTCTGTTAACACCTCTGCATGATTATTTAGAACCTGTTGCACTCTCTCTTTCTGAGTTTTCGTTAAATGTGTACTGATTTTCACCTGTGCTGCTGTCTCACAGGGGTGTAATGGATATTCAAATGATGAAAGTGGTTCCTTTTTCATCTCCATGGCGATGGACAAGGTCAACAAGTGTGTCTCTTCCTGATGTTCTCTTTCCAAATATTTCTTCAGGAGATTCACATGATAGATTTTTTCTTTCCCCTTCTTATCTATCTTATAATTTGTTCTAGACACCTTCTCTAAAACTGTATATGGACCTTGCCATCCAATCTGTAACTTATTCTGACTCCCCAGGAGAAGAAGCAGTACCTTCTCTCCCACAGCCAAATCTCTGTCTTTCGCCTTCCTGTTATAATAGGCAGCATGTTTCTTCCTGGCTTGTTTCAAATTTTCATTGGCAAGTTTCCAGCCAGTTTTTAAACGAGTGGTCAGCTCATTCACATATTGGTATGAAGATGTAATGTTTTCCTCTGCCTTTTCATCAGTCCACGTTCTTAACAAAGCTTCGAGTGGACCTTTTATTGGCCTTCCAAACAATAATGTTGCCGGGGCCATACCGGTTGAACTATGGGGTACCTCCCGATAAGCAAAGAGGGCGGCGTGCAGGTACTGGTCCCATGTATCTGGTTTTTTCGTGTGCCAACTTTCTCAGGATCGACATCAACGTGCCGTTAAATCTTTCCACTTGGCCGTTCCCTTGGGGATGGTACACACTACAATGGAAGTGTTTGGCCTGGAAGATCCTGAAAACTTCTTCAGTTAGTTTCCCCTTGAACTGAGAGCCATTATCAGTCAAGATTTGATTGGGAAAGCCTAACCTTGTGAAAATTGTGAGCAATGCCTCTGCCACATGTTTAGAATCAATCGATGACAGGGCTACTGCCTCTCCCCACATAGAACAAGTGTCCACCAGAGTCAGAATGTAGCTGTTCCTTCTCTTGGTTCGGGTGAGAGGTCCCACAAGATCCACGGCAACTCTCTCAAAGGGTGTTCCCACTATGGGCATTTCCCCCAGAGTTGCTGGTGCAGTCCAATGTTTAGGTGCTACTCGTTGGCACTCTGGACAGGATTTTACATATCGTTTGATATCTTCAGTTATTCCTGGCCAGAAATAATGACAAGCTATTCGCTGTCCTGTTGCGCTGATTCCCATATGACCACTGAAGGGAATCGCATGCCCTAGTTCCAACACTTTAGTCCTATATGAAGTTGGAAGGACCAGCTGTCCGTGACCATTGGATTCAGATCCAGCCTTCCTATATATCAGTTTGTTCTTCATATAAAACTCTCCCTTGCCTGGAGGTGTATGAGATTTGGGCAACTTCTTGAAACATGGCTTGAGTGTTTTGTCCTCAGCCTGTGCCTTCCTCATCTCATCTGGATGAGTATTTATTGGATTATCCTCCTCCTTTTTAGACTGTGATCTGGTCTGCACTGTTGCCAATATCACAGGTCTCTTGGGATTCCCCAAGAAGACATATCTACACCCCAATATCAGAGGGTAGATTGGCTCATTTATCACTGCTGCTTTTATGATTCCTTCCACATATCGCGTTTTCACTTTTATTCGGGCGACGGGAAGTGTCATGGTAGCTACATCCTTGGTTGCAGTTTGAATCTCCACTGTTTCTGTGGTGTATTGATCGGCCTGCACCAGGTGAGAACTCACAACGGAATCGTAATCTAAACCGGTATCATATAAACACCTTATAGTGACACCATTACAGATGACATCTTCACACACTGGGGGGTGGTATGGTTCCTGTAGTTCTTCAGTTTGACCTTCTTTTCCTTTTCCCCCGATGTCATAGCAGCACAATGAGGAGGTTTCCTTCTACAATGGTCAGTGTCATGATTGTTCATCTTACAATTTTTACACCACCTTTTTCCTTGGTTGAAAGATTTTCTTTCATCATATTTCCTTTCATCGAATTGTGGGGTTTTATTTTTATTTTCATACCGTGGCCTATCAAACTGGTGCTTACCTTTGTTTTGATCCCTAGGATCAAATTTATTAAAGTTCTGTGGTGCCCTAAAGTTATCCACTTGTTTCTTTTTATTACCTGTTACCTCTGCTTGAGCTGCTTGATACCTTTCAGCAACATTTAGCAACTCACCCAGCCTCTCTGCACCTTGTTCCATGAGAAACTTTCTCAGGTCTGGAGCCATGGACTCTCTTAATTGCTCTATAAGGACCATTTCCTTAAGATCTTGGGTTTTCCCCAGAGAAGTCCATTTCTCCAAGTATGTCTCTATTCGTGCAGAGAACTGGTGATAGGTTTCACCTGACAGTAGTTTAGCATTCCTAAATTTTTTCCTATAAAATTCTGCATTCTTTTCATATCTTAACAAAAGAGCCTGCTTTAGCATGTCATAATTTTCCTGATCACTTCTGCTCATTTTTGCAAAAACTTCATAAGCTGCCCCACGAAGTCCCTGAGATAACTTTAAGCTCCACCTTTCTCTCTCTAACCCATATGTGGTAGCTAATAGTTCATACCTATTTAGATAGCTCTCTATATCATCGTCTTTCTCAACAAAATGATCTAAATGAAAATTCATAGCTGAGGTTGAGGCTCCCTGGCTAGCAGTAGCATCAGAGGCAAAGGGACTGGCACCATTTTCAGGAGCATGGCCTTGAAACTCAAACTCCCTTAGTCGTAACTCATGTTCCCTTTGTAATCTCTTCTCCTCCTTTTCTGCTTCCATTTCTGCAGCTAATCTCTTTTCTTCTCTTTCTGCAGCTAATTTCTTCTCTTCCCTTTCTGCAGCCAATCTTTTTTCTTCTCTTTCTGCAGCTAATTTCTTCTCTTCCCTTTCTGCAGCCAATCTTTTGTCTTCTCTTTCTGCCTCCAATTTCTTAGCCTCAGCCTCAATCTGCAACCTCTTAATCTCTTTTTCAGCTTCTAATTTTCTTTCGGCCTCTTTGTCTAATCTTCTTTCTTCCCGTTCAATGTATTTGTCACATTCAGCAGTGACATAAGAAATCATAATTTGCCCGTCCATTCCTAACTCTTTCGCAGTCTGTACAGCAGCAGATCGAAATTTTGCCAGGTCGGCCATTGTCTAACAGATAAATGTCTAAAATAATCAACTAAACAATTGTATCTATGACTAATTAACTTAGGACAACACAGGCACTGTGAGCTCAACCTTATTTATTTTCACCCAAGGATACCTTTTAATTCTTATTATTCCCTGAAGTGAATTACCCCCAATATTTTTAATAGGGAAAGATTCAAAATCCCGAGAGCGAGACCCCAATATATGTGGTAAAGTGGGATGTTATAAATATTTATAGGGGACTTAGTGTACTGACTGAGATCAGCTGTGAAGGTATCTATATCTAATAAGAGTAGTGTATTATAGATAACCTTACTTACTGCCACATATGTATACCTCAGTCAGAATTATTCTGGAATAGTGTGATGACTACGTTATATGTCTAGGGTATGTGTATGATGAAGTGTAAGTCATAACAACAACAGACAGATAAACAATTTAATTTATTCCACCACACTTGACAACACTGTGACACTCACATACATATAACACTCTAAGAGGATATCTTAAAGGAGTCACTGATAACTTTTCAAATAACAATATGTATTCAGTGCTGTCATGAATGTATATGTGTCCTGATTCAAATACAAAGGGAACCAGGAATCACAATCAATTTTAATTACAAGTTATATGTACAGAATTTATTAATATGATTCTTGTAGTGACATATATTATTACTGGTATCCTATGTGTCTCAGTTGTGTAGTGGTAATATGAGGTAATACTGGTTTAGTTTTGTTCAAGCTCTGTTGGTATTTGTCATCATGACTTCAATAGTTTGTTTCTATTGGAACTAGTATTGGAGATGTTCTCAGTTCCTGGTATTAAAACAATTAAATTCCCCTCTTAATTTTAGTTTACAATGTCATTTTAAGATGGGGGTACATAATGTTGAGCTCCATGGCCACACTCTCTTATCTTGCGTGATGACTGCAGTAAAAGACTCCTCTGCTCGATTACTGTAATGAGTTCTGGAGCCACCCCACTGGTTGCTATATGGACCAAGGAGTATGCTGTCCACCTCTGGCTTCAGCAAAGCTCTGACCAGGTGCTGCTCAATAACTTTAAGACCACGGTCCCTGAAACAAGAAGGTTGTACCTTCTACGTCAGAACTAATTTATACTCCATTTCTACACTGAGCACAATACATCACAAACATTGAGTTCAGAGCGTTAGGCCAACTGTCAGCTTCATCTGAAATACTTTATACCAGTATTTCCCTCCCTAATGGTCACTACGCCTCTGCAATTCCAGCATTATTTCTTTCTAGTTAATAATCTAGGTGTCAGTGTACTGTTTAGCCATTCCATGCAGTTTTACTTTCCTCCGACACCTTCTGTTCAGGCTGGAGCACTATAGGCTTTACATCATGTTCGCTACTGAACCACACATATATACAGACATAAATTATCAATTTACATTCAATTTTCATTAAAAGATATTGAATATTTCAAGCTTACCACAATTCATGGAAATAATAATAAACAGTTTCGTTGACTGGCAATGAATATAGCACAACTCCGATCTGCCGATGTCCCTGGCTTTATTTTATAAAAAATATACACTGGTGCTCAACGCACTGCTTCTTAGTAGGTTTATTACAAGATGTGGCAATGAACAGACGCTCTGAATTGAGTATATTCGCAGCTCTACCCAATCACACCACGTCTACACATCTTTTCAAAAAAGTACCCCTTTCTCACGTTTCCCCTGACAACACAAGATAGTATTTATAGTCCGACCAATCGTGTTTAGTCTTTCATTTGTTGCGCTCCAATCACATAGGAGTTAACATGGTAGGCTATTTCCGTAACGTAATGTTTTTTTCAAACACGTTATAAAAAAATTTTATGAGCAGAAATGATTTCATGCTGTCAGGCACCCCCACTATTTTATTTTGGCCATAACTTGGTAATTCCTAGACTATTTGCGTAACGTTTTACATATTCTTTGTCAGCAAACCCTAAGGAATCCAAATATCTCAATCTAAGGGAGCTAGGTGGCTGCGTTCAAAATGTGCATTTTCTACCACCTCCTGTTCACTTCAATCCCCATGTGGTGTCTGGGTACTGTCATGTTTTCAAACGTAAACCGGTATAATGTCATAATTCCCAATAAGCGTTTTTCAGGATTTTAAAACCTAACTCTGGTATGGGTAGTGAATTTTATCACTGTCGATTTGAAATAAAGTTAGTGCATGTGGCCTTACACGCGTGATGGCAGCAATTGTGTATCGCGCGACGCGTGTTTAGTGTTGCAGGTGTCCCTGCTTTCTGCCTCTCCATTCTCTCTATCCTTTAGTCCATCTGTCTTTTAGTTACGCCGTGTATAAAATGGAATGAATGAAATATTAAATTTAGGTCATTGATCAGCTTGCGTATCTCAAGGTTTTTCCAAGAAATACAGTACACGTTTCATTGAAGAAAGCGGGTAATAATACAGTAGGCTTTTACTATCAACGTGAAAGCGTTACAATTTGCCGACGAAGTAGAAAACAAGGGGGATTTCGAGTACAGTCATTGTGACAGCACTGTTCTTTACCATTCTTCTTTCCTTTTATTAAATTTATTTGTTAGGCTTTGCATTTACGTTTTAATTTATATATGGGGATTAGAATAATTCACGACAATAGGCTTTTACTATCAACGTGAAAGCGTTACAATTTGCCGACGAAGTAGAAAACAAGGGGGATTTCGAGTACAGTCATTGTGACAGCACTGTTCTTTACCATTCTTCTTTCCTTTTATTAAATTTATTTGTTAGGCTTTGCATTTACGTTTTAATTTATATATGGGGATTAGAATAATTCACGCAATTTCTAGGTAATGAACTAATAATAGTTGCCATTCGCAAGCGAAGATGGCGACAGCTTCAGACTGGAGTTGTGACACATCTGTGCCGTGATCTCAAGTGGCTAATTAGTCCTATTTTGACCCTACAGGCCCTGCCACATACGGGGCACACATGGTTAGAGTCGATAGTAGTGTTGCTGTGCATTCTGACCTTTCTTGCAGCATGTTTGCCTTCTGCCTTATCAGCTAAATTCTGGAGGAGACATCAATTTTGAATTTGCTTTGCTTTCATTGTGTCCGTTTCTTTTGTCCCCCTACTGTTCGCTTACCCATGGAGAGTTCGCTGTACATCAACTGCTTTGGGAGGCGTTTTTCGGGCATGCGAACAACATGGCCGGCCCATTTAATTTGGTCCCTCTACAGCAATGTTGTGATGCTTGAGATATGTGCTCTGTTGAGGACCTCAGAATTAGATACTCTATCATGCCACTTGATCCTGAGAATCCTGATAAGACAGCTCATGTGGAAATGATTAAGTTTCTTGGCGTGTCTGCTATACACTGTCCATGTTTCACAGGCATACATGAGGGTAGTGAGCACTATTGCATGACATACTTTTATCTTGGTGGCGGCACTAATTCCTTGTCGATCCCAGACATTTACTCTTAGACTTCCGAAAGCTGCACTTGCCTTTGCAATTCTGTTGTTGACCTCGGAGTCGATATTCGCATCTTTGGTAAGTGTACTGCCTAGATAAGTGAAGCTGTCCACCACTTGGAGACTTTGGTTCTTTACTGTGATATTTGGTTCACAGTAAGGTTTCCCAGGAGCAGGTTGCAACATTACTTCAGATTTCTTCGTATTGATGGTAAGACCAAAGTCATCGCACGCTACAGAATAGCCTCCTCATATTGTTCTGCATATCCAGTTCTGTGCAGGTGTTGAGGGCACAGTAGTCCTCAAAGATGAGGTAAGAGATCATTGTTTCATTCACCCTCGTAAAGGACAGTAATCGTCTCAAATTTAACAGCTTCCCGTCTGTCCTGTATCTGATGTGTATGCCGTCACTACTGCCCATGCGTAACATTAGACATCATCATCATCATCATCATCAGTTGCCATCTCCACAACGAAGGTTGGCTGTAATGGATCTCCAACGTCTTCTGTCTCTTGTCTTGGTGGTGCACTCTGATAGACTCTTTCCTGTCCATCTCTTGATGTTATCTTCCCACTTATAGCGTTGTCTTCCCCTTGCACGTTTGCCTTCAACTCTCCCTTCTGTTATGGTTTTCTGCAAGATGTTATGCCTTTTTATGTGGCCAAAGTATTTTAACTGCCGAACTTTGACCTCCCTCATTAGTTCTCTTTTCATACCTAGATTTTCTAGGACCTCCTTATTTGTTTTCATCTCTTTCCATGAGATACGCCCCATTCTTCTATATATCCACATTTCAAGAGCCTCAATTCTTTCTTCCAAATGCTTATTCATCGTCCATGTTTCAGCACCATACAGAAATGCAGAATATATATAACACTTTATGATTCTCAGTTTTAATTTGTGAGATAACTGTTTGGATGTCAGTATATGTTTCATGTTGTTGAATGTAGCTTTGGCCATTCCTATTCTCTTCTTGATTTCTGTTTCACATCTGCCATCTTCTGTTATTATATGACCAAGATATACGTAGCTCTTGACTTGTTCCAGGATTTTCCCATTTACGCTTATCTTTAATGTGGGTTTATCGTTTGTTTTGCTAATTATCATAGTTTTTGTTTTCTTAAAATTAATGTCGAGTCCATATTCATGACTTATGCTGTTCACTTGCTTCACTAGTTCTTGTAACTCCTGTTCGCTTTCAGCTAACAACACTGTATCATCTGCATATCTAAGGTTGTTTATTGACCTTCCACTGATGTTCAGTCCTGGTATTTCCTGTATCTGTTTGAAATTTTTTTCGGTGTATAAATTAAATAGGCAAGGGGACAGCACACAACCTTGTCTGACACCTCTTTTTATGTCTATGTATGGTGAATAATTCCTTCCAGATCTTAATGTGGCAGTTTGCTCCCAATAAAGGTTACTGAGTATTCTTATATCTTTTCCATCAATACCTATGTCTTTGAGGCATTCAATTATTTTCTCATGATGGACTCTGTCAAAAGCCTTCTTATAGTCAATGAAGCACATATACATACTTTTTTTGGACCTCTGTATATTTTTCTGCTAATCTTCTTAGGCAAAATATTGCCTCTCTTGTTCCACTGTTCCGTCTAAAACCAAACTGTTCTTCTTGGATTTCGCTGTCTACTTTACTTTTTATTCTTTCCTGTATGATTTTGAGCAGTATCTTAATTGCATGACTCATCAGGCTGATTGTTCTGAAGTCTGAACATTCTGTTGCATTTGGTTTTGTGGGCAATGTTATAAAAACTGATGTCTTCATGTCGTGTGGTATATATCCTGTATTGTATATATCGTTGCATATTTCTGTGATTGTATCTATACCAAAGCTCTCCAGAGCTTCTATCATTTCAATTTTTATGTTATCCATGCCTGCTGATTTTCCTTTTTGTATTATATGAATGGCATTCTCTACTTCTGATCTGAGAATGTTTGGGACTTCGTTAGAATCTGGTGATGGTTTTTTACCTCTGTTGTCCTCGAATAGTTTTTTTTACGTATTCTGCCCATCTGTTTGATATGTCTTTCTCATCAAGTAATATTACACTATTTTTGTTCTTGATACAGCTTCCTCCTTGTGCAAACCGCGACCGATTTGATAATTTCTTTATTTCTTCATGCATATCTCTTGTCATGTGCTTTGCTTCCAAGTCTTCTATTTCCTTGCATTTTGTTTCTATCCACCGTTCTTTTGCTTCTCTACACATAGTACGTATGTCAATTTCTATTGTTTTATATTCTGGAGTGTTTTTTGCTTTCTTTCTTTCTGCCATTTTTTTCAAGATGTTATCTGTCATCCATATTTGATTTTTCTTAGACTCCTTTTTGGGTAAATTTGCATTTGCTGATTGTATGCTTGTTTTTAAGCATTCCCATTTTGCGGTTGCTTTTTCTTCTGGGTTTTCTCTTCTATACTGCTCCATGCTTTCTGTCAATAACTGTTGATATTTATTTTTGACGTCGATTAAATACTTCTGTTTTATATCTGGTTGTTTTAGCGCTGATATTTCTATCTGGGGTTCCTCCTGTCTTCTGTTTCCTGCTCTTTTCAGCTTTATATTTACTTTGATGACGACTGGATTGTGATCTGAATTTATGTCGGCGCCAGGATGTGTCTTTGCACTTGTGACACTGTTCTTAAATCTATGTTTTATCATGATATAGTCGATTTGATTTCGTGTTACATCTCCTGGGCATTTCCATGTGTATAATTTCCTTGGGTGGTGTTCAAAAAAGGTGTTACACATGACCAGCTGGTTTTCTTCACATAACTGGATAAGTCTGTCTCCTCTATCATTTCTTGTCCCTAATCCATACTGTCCTACTATTTTCTTGTATTTTCCTTTTCCTACTTTTGCATTCATATCACCCATTACTATCAACACATCTGTAGATTTAACTGGTTTAAGTGTGTTTTGTAGCTCTTCATATTATTCTTCTATTTCTTCCTCGCTATGATCTTTAGTTGGTGCATATGTTTGTAAGATTGATATGTCGAATGGCTTTGCTCTCATCTTTTGTAACATCATTCTGTCATTGTGTGTCCAGTATCCACATACATATTTTTCTAACTCCTTCTTTATCAACATTCCTACCCCTCTTTCATGTTTTTCTCCTCCTGAGTGTATAAGCGTGTACTGGTCTCTTTTTATGTAGCCTGTATCCAAAAGTCTTGCCTCTGCAACTCCCAGTATATCGAGTTTCATGTCTGTTGCCTCTAATATAAGATTGTCAAGCTTTCCTTCTCCGTTTAGAGTTCTAACATTCCATGTTCCTATTTTTAGGCTTCTCCTACTAGTTTTTAGATGGTCTTTCTCAGAATGTTCCCTTTCAACAGAATTTAAGGAACACTCGTCATTATGTACTTCCTTACTCATTAGAGGAGTTGCCTCTTCCCTGTTAATTGGTACAGTAGATTCTTCCCCAGGAGACAGAGAGTTCTCTACATATCGGTTCTTATCTTGCTGTTGTGATCCCATTACGTTCTGTAGGAAGTACGTGGTAAGGCCCCAATCTCTTCCACGGTGGCTAGCCATTGTCTTTTTCTATGTCCGACACGCCTCTAGTGCGCCACACACTTTGCTGTTTCGCTTTGCGAGCCGTTGATCTTCTCAGATTCCTCCGCCTCACTCACCGTCTCAGTCTTTGTGTACTAGGGATGGACATTCCCTTGAGTAAGATTGCTCCTACTCCACCCATGTAGTTTAGCCAGTCAGCCAAGACTGTTGCCCGGATGTGGCCACCGCCGTACACAAGCGGTATTCGAGGAGCCATACATGAGCTAGATAAAGAGAGGAGAACCAGATAGGATCCTGACTATCCTAAAAAGGACATGGCTGTCTCTCACCGTGAGGTACTATCCCTCTCTCTTTATCCTACATCCCAACGTTAGACAGCATGGCAGCAAATATCATACTGAATGGTGTCGGGGCGAGCACACATCCCTGTTTGACACCGTTTGTGAGGGGAAAGGGTTCAGAAGGTTCTCCATCATTCAATACGCGAGCCGTCATACCTTCATTAAACTGGCGGACAATTGAGATGAACTTATCGGGACAGCCGAATTTTGCCATAATTTTCCATAGTCCGTCCATATTGACAGTGTCAAAGGCCGTGGCAAGTCAATAAATGTTGTGTATAGGTCATTGTACTGTACCTGGCATTTCTCCTGAAGTTTGCGAGTGGCAAATATCATATCGACGGTCCCGCGGCCTTCTCGGAAACTACACTGACTCTCTGGAAGTAAGTCTTGCGATTCGAGATGAACAGTCAAGCGATTGAGCAGGACTCGAGCCAGGATTTTACCCGCAATAGATAATAGGGAGATTCCCCTATGGTTATCACATGATTGATGATTTCCCTTTCGCTTGTATATGTGAGCGATGGTGGCATCTTTCAACTCCTGTGGTATCTGTTCTTCATCCCAGACTGAGTGGAAGAGGTCTGTTAGTCTCTGCAGCAGCATGCTGCCTCCAGCTTTATAAATCTCATCAGGAATAGAATCTGATCCAGGGGCTTTGCCGCTGGACAGTAGACTGGCTGCTTTTTTGACCTCTTCCACGCTGGGTGGAAGGTCAAGTCTGACATTGACTGTAACTTGCTGTATGCTTGCAATGGCCTGGTCGTTGACGGTTGATGGATAATATAAGATGGCGTTGAAGTGTTGTGCCCAGCGTTCCAAAATCTGCGTTTTATCAGTGAGCAATGCCATGCCATCAGCATTTAGGACCGGTGATGATTCATTCGATTGACGGCCATAAATAGCTTTCAGGGCATCATAAAAGCGCTTTGAGTCATTTCTGTCTGCATATCTCTGTATCTCGTCTGCTTTATTGCTGAGCCATGCATCATGCATCTTCCTGAGCTTATTCTGGACAACTCTGCGTATATTGGTAAAGGCTGCCTTTTTGGATGTTGAGGAAGGGTTGCTTTGATAGTCTCCGTGCAAGCGATATTTTTCAGCCAGCAGTGTTTTAATATTTTCATCATTCTCATCAAACCAGTCAGGGTTCTTGCCTGTTGTATATCCCAAGCTCTCAGAGGCTACAGAGTACACAATGTTCTTTAGAGTGGCTCATTTTTCCTCTATAGTAGTTTGACCGAGCTCAACGTCGCTCAGACGGCTGTCCAAGTCCCTTGAGAAGCTCTCTGCGGTTGCTTCGCTTTTAAGTTGTGTGACGTTGTGCCTCTTCATGGGTTTCTGACTCTATTGTCTTCGCTTGAGCTGTATGTTAAGGTTGAGTTTTGATACAATCAGCCTGTGGTCAGTCCAGCAATCGGCACCAACCATGGCCTTAGTCACTCTCACGTCACATCTGTCGCTCCTTCTCGTGATGACATAATCAATGAGATGCCACTGTTTGGAGCGGGGGTTCATCTATGTTGTTTTACTTCGAGTCGGTAGGCGAAACATGGTGCTCGTGATGGACAAATCATGTGTGGCACACAGGCTGAGTAATAGGAGCCCATTACTATTACATGTGCCTATGCCATGTTTTCCAAGTATTCCTTCCCAGGTGTTGTGGTCAGTGCCTACTCTGACATTGAAGTCGCCGAGAATAATAAGTGTCTCAGATTTAGGAACTGATGAGATAATAGAGATGAGTTTGTCATAGAACTTTCCTTTCGTTTCCTCGGGGTTTATCATTTTTGGGGCATATGCACTGATCAGTGTGGTACTTCTGTTGCTTTCTAGTGGGACATGAAGGGTCATTAGGCGATCATTAATGCCTTTAAGAGATTTGACAAGTTTACGTACGATATGAGATTTCATGGCGAATCCAACACCAGCCTCGCGACGTTCCTTGCTGTCCCGGCCACTCTAATAAAATGTGTAGCCACCTCCAATTTCAGTAATCTGATCTTCTTCTGGTACTCGCGTCTCACTTAGGGCTGCTATATTGACATTATAGTGCGAAAGATCTTTGGCCACATGTGAAGTCCGTCTTTCAGGTCTGTCGGCCAGGGTATTGTCGAGTAGTGTTCGCACGTTCGCACCTTCATTTTTTCTTATTTTTTGTTCGAACGCATGATTGGGATACCCTCCAGCAGCAACAAGCTGGTCAGAGTAGGTTGAAGCAGGCTATATTCAGAGCACCTTTTCTACCCCCTTCCTCAGCTGCTCAGGGGGCTGCCGGATCTCGCCGCTGCTTCAAAGTTCCAGCGAGAAACGACCCTATGGCCTGAGCCGCCAGTGTGCAGAATTGTGGCTGCAGCTTGAGTGTATCCACACTTTCTGGTTCGCCACTCCCCCATCGCCACAGGTCTTTGAGTGTAGTGTCTGTATGTTTCTGTCTGAAGCTGACTTGCGCTGTAATTAGATTTAAGTGAGGAAGAGTTGCTCTAATCGTCATCCTCACTCTCTCGTCCTGAGTTATCTGGTCCAGTGGCAAGATATTATCGAGACGACTGGAAACAACACAGGATGCAGTGGATGACAAGGACGTTCTAAGTGTCTCGCCGTGCTCTTTGCGTTCCACTCCGCGCTGCTGGTAGTTGCCTTCATATCCGTTGAGCCAGCAGGTGGCTTCGTCCGCATAACCCGCCAAATACAGTCTTCACATGCTAGGTAGACAAGCCCTGTTTTTCATCGAGGGTTTTAATGCCCCTCGGCTACCCTCACCTGGTTTAGCACGCCAGTCGAGGCGGTGTGCCGGGGTGTGGCCGCTGTGCATGCACCAGCTACTTGGAGCCACAGGGGAGAGCTGAGAGGTAGGTGGGGACCAATTGTGGAAGAGCCACTTCCGAAGGAAGTGCGACTGCCCCTTCACCAGACTTACTACCTCTCCCTGACCTGAACTGTTGCTCTGGGAAGTAGATATAATAATGAAACTAGTCAGGGTCAGTTCTGTGTGAACTGTTGATGTCCTGACAGTATGACTAGTCTGTTAAGCGTTGGTTCTGGGTAATGAACCATCGGTCTGAACGTGTTTTGTTGGTAGTGCGTTGTGAGTCCCGCATTACATAGGTTGTGGGAGGAGCTTCGTGGAGGTGTCCAATAGTGCCATCATGTCCTAAAGTATTTGTTTTTGTTATTGAGATCAGTTTTGCAATTTTTCAACAAGAACATTGTTTTTTTTATGCGGCTGCAATGGTAATGTTTTGACTTCGCCTGAAAATCTTATGTCCATTACCCACCGAGTGAAAAACTGCGTTTTTCTCTTGAAGGGGAAGGTGAATGTCAAGATGCAATTTTGAGAAGTTGCTATGGTTGTATGCTCCTGGGTGAGCAGGGTTTATTAGGTACATTGTTGTGGCAAACGTGATTGCAATCTAAGTCGAGTTAAACGTTTGTGAGTTGCATGTGTTGTTTGCACGAGCAGCTGAACTTTTATTGTTATGACATGCCACTAAAGTAGTAGTTATTATTGGCTAGAGTTAGCATGAGGTGTGAAAGGTGAAGAGGTTACAAGGTTGTCCAAAGAGAGTTGACAGACGTTGTAGAAGGGAACGGACGTGTCCCGTTGTTACTCTTGTGTAGAAGAGCTGGTGTTTGTTGTGTGGTTTTAGTTGTTGCTAGGATCGATGTTATATATGATCTTGGAAGTTGTCATAGTCGGAGAAGAGATAATAGTATTATTTGAATATTGGTAGGTTGTCGAGATAGATTGGTAATTTCTTGTGTTTTTTGAGTACCTCATAAATACGGCATGTACTAGTTGTTATTATATTATTTCGATATTGACACAATCTTTGAGTTCATTTATTTATTGCTATATACATTGTGGAAACGTGTCCGCTAGACTAGGTTGCCGTTGTTGTTGTTGCTGATTGTGTGAGATGAGTGGTAACAGCAGTAGTGTCGCTGCTGTCAGGGACAAAGGTGTGCGTGTGTGGTGAAGTGGGAAGTTATAAATACTTATAGGGAACTTAGTGTACTGACTGAGATCAGCTGTGAAGGTATCTATATCTATTAAGAGTAGTGTATTATAGATAACCTTACTTGCTACCACATATCTATATATCTCAGTCAGAATTATTCTGGAATAGTGTGATGCTACGTTATGTGTCTAGGGTATGAGTATGGTGAAGTGTAAGTCACAACAACAGACAGATAAACAATTTAATTTAATCCACTACTCTTGACAACACTGTGACACTCACATACATATAACACTCTACAAAGATATCTTAAAAGAGTCACTGATGAACTTTCAAATAACAATATGTATTCATTACTGGCATGAATGAATATGTGTCCTGATTCAACTACAAGGGAACCAGGAATCACAATCAATTTAAATTACAAGTTATGTACAGAATGTATTTAATATGAATATTGTAGTGACATATATTAGTACAAATGTTCTATGTGTGTCAGTTGTGTAGTAGTAAAATGAGGTAATACTGGTTTTGTTTTGTTCAAGCTCTGTTGGTATTGGTCATCATGACTTCAATAGTTTGTCTTTAGGGACTATTATTGGAGATGTTCACAGTTCCTGATTTTAAGACAAGTAAATTCCCCTCTGAATGGTATTTTTATAAAGTTATTTCAAGATGAGGGGACATAATGTTGAGCTCAGCTGGCCAACTCTGCTTATCTTGAGTGATGGCGGCAGGAGAGGACTCCTCTGCTCGAATTCTCTTCTGGGCTCTGGAGACACCTCACTGATAGCTAAAAGGACCAAGGAGTATGCTGTCCGACACTGGATTCAGCAAATCTCTGACCAGATGCTGCTCAGTACCATCAAGACCACTGTCCCTGAAATCAAGAAGGATGTACCTTCTACTTCATAACTAATTTATATTCTCTTTTACACTGATCACAATACAGCACAAACATTGCGTTCAGAGCGTTAGGCCAACAGTCAGCTTCATTTGAAATACTTTATTCCAGTATTACCCTTCTTAATGGTTACTACGCCTCTGCACTTCCAGCATTATTTCTTTCTAGTCCATCATCCAGGTGTCAGTGTACTATTTGGCCATTCCATGCCGTTTTACTTCTCTCCGACACCCTCTGTTCAGGCTGGAGCATTATAGGCTTTACCTCACGTTTGCCACTGAACTACACATATATATACAGGCATAAATCAACAATTCTCATTCAATTTTTCATTAAAAGATACTGAATGGTTCAAGCTTACCACAATTTCATGGAAATAAACACAGATACGTTGATTAGCAATGAATTCTGGCACAAACTGGCACAAATTCCGTTCTGCCTATGTTCCAGGCTTTTATTTTAGCAAAAATGTGAGCTGGCTTCAACGTACTGTCGCTTTATCAAGCTTATTTGAATTAGTGGTCTCGAACTAACGCTCCCAAGTGTGTATATCAGCGAGACTGGCCAATGAGCCACGTTTCGACAAGTGTTTGAAAAAATGTTATCTTTTCCCGTCTCCCCTAACAACCAAGATAGTATTTATAGCCCGACCAATCGTGGTTAGGCTTTCATTTGTTGCGCTCCAATCAATTTGAAGTTTACATTGTAGGCTATTTCTGTAACGTAAATTTTTTCAAACACGTTAAAAAAAAATCTTATGAGCAGAAATGATTTTATGCTGTCAGGCACCCCCAATATTTTATTTTGGGTATAATTTATTAATTCCTGGACTATTTGCGTAACGTTTTACATATTATTTGTCAGCAAACCCTAAGGAACCCAAAAATACTAATTTAAAGGAGCTACGTGGCTGCGTTCAAAATATGCAATTTCTTCTATCTCCTGTTTAGAAGATGTGCTGTCTGGGTACTGTTATGTGTTCAAACGTAAACCCATATAATGTTGTCTTTTCTAATAAGAGTCTGTTATGATTTATAAACCTAACTCTGGGAAAGGGTAGTGTATTTTATCACTGTCCGTCTGAAAAAAAATTAGTGCATGTAGACTTACACGCGTGATGGTAGTAATTGTGTATCGCGCGAAGCGGGTTTAGTGTTCGGCTTTCTGCCTCTCCCTTCTCTTTTTATCCCTTTAGTCCATCTGTTCGTTCGTTTTGGTAACGCAGTATAATTAATGTTAGGGTTAATTTAGGTCATTACGCAGTACGTCTCAATGCTTTTCCAAGAAATACAGCACACGTTTCATTGAAGAAGGCGGGTAATAATACAGTAAGCTTTTACTATCAACGTGAAAGCGTTACAATTTGCAGACGAAGCAGAAAACAAGGGGGATTTCGAGTACATTCTTTGTGATAGCACTGTCATTTTACCATTGCTCTTTTCTTTATTAAATGTATTTATTAGGCTTTATATTTAATTGATAATTTATATATGTGGATTAGAATATTCCATGACACCTCCCCTCTTAAAACAGACATTATATGTCAGTCCTTTATTCTATATACACATAGAGAAATTTATTATTATTTCTGGGGTTTACGGTGATTCTCATCACACGGATGGCGGCTTAAAAAATCCGCTCCCAGATTTGTTTTTCCAGATATATATTCAATGCTAAAATTATATGGAGCCAGAAGCAAAGACCATCGGAGTAACCTAGAGTTCTCATGCTTAGCCTGTGCTAAAAACGATAAAGGTTTGTGGTCAGTTTGCAACTTAAATGCCTTCCCATATAGATAAATATTGAATTTCTTTATTGCCCATATTACTGCAAGACATTCTTTTTCGCTAGTTGAGTAGTTGATTTCAGCTTTATTCAACTTTCTGCTAGCATATGCCACTGGGCTTAATTCCCCATCCAATGCCTCTGATTTCTGTAGTAAAGTTGCACCTAGCCCAATATTACTTGCATCCGTCCTTACTATGAATTCTTGACTTAAGTCAGGTAATTTCAAAATGGGTTTACTTGTGAGCTTTTCCTTCAATTCTTGGTAAGTCATTTCACATTGTGGTGTCCATGTAATGCGATCTGGAAGTCCTTTACGTGTCAATTCAGTTAACGGTGCACATATGGAATTAAAGTTCTTGATATACTTCTGGTAGAAACCACATAATGAGACAAAGGATCTCACGTCCTTCTTGGTTTGTGGTCTCGGGGCTTTCTGTAGTTTCTCAAAATTCTTTGGGTCAGGGGTCATGTTTCCCTGATAAACTGTGTGTCCCAAAAATTCCAATTCTTTACATCCAACGCAACATTTGGTTGGTCGGGCTGTTAAATTTGCCTCCCTAAGTCGATCAAACAGCATGTTCAGAGAGTCAATGTGTTTTCCTCAAATGTTTCTGTTGCTATAAGGATATCATCCATAAAATTTGTTATACAGGGATTATTCAGAGGATCCAATAATTTTCTCATCATTCTAGAGAAGACACTAGGCGCATTCTTCAATCCAAATGGCAATCTATTAAAAAACTCATAGTGTCCTTCTGAGGTACTAAAAGCTAGGTATGGTCTAACCTCAGGCTTTACTGGAATCTGATAGTATCCTTTACTCAGATCCACTTTGAGAAATATTTAGCTTTATTTAGCCTGGCAAACAGCTGATTTGTATCCGGCAATGGATCCACCTGTCCTTCTGTAATAGCATTCAGTCTCCTGTAATCTATACAGAGTCTATGTTCTCCAGAGGGCTTCCTTAAAAGTACAACACCGGAACTATACGAAGACTCACTGTGCGAAATAATTCCTTCCTTCAACAGATAGTCTATCTCTTCCTTCAAAGCTTTTTCCTTAGCAAACGGAATCGAATATGGTTTCATACAGACAGGTGTGGAGTCTATGAGTTTCATATCATATTCCAATAGGTTTGTATGCCCTGGTCGGTCTGTTAACACCTCTACATGATTATTTAGAACCTGTTGCACTCTCTCTTTCTGAGTTTTCGTTAAATGTGTACTGATTTTCACCTGTGCTGCTGTCTCACAGGGGTGTAATGGATATTCAAATGATGAAAGTGGTTCCTTTTTCATCTCCATGGCGATGGACACGGTCAACAAGTGTGTCTCTTCCTGATGTTCTCTTTCCAAATATTTCTTCAGGAGATTCACATGATAGATTTTTTCTTTCCCCTTCTTATCTATCTTATAATTTGTTCTAGACACCTTCTCTAGAACTGTATATGGACCCTGCCATCCAATTTGTAACTTATTCTGACTCCCGGCAAAAGAAGCAGTACCTTCTCTCCCACAGCCAAATTTCTGTCTTTCGCCTTCCTGTTATAATAGGCAGCATGTTTCTTCCTGGCTTGTTTCAAATTTTCATTGGCAAGTTTCCAGCCAGTTTTTAACCGAGTGGTCAGCTCATTCACATACTGGTATGAAGATGTAATGTTTTCCTCTGCCTTTTCATCAGTCCACGTTCTTAACAAAGCTACATATGGACCTTTAATTGTGTGGACCTATTTGTCCATGCACCGGTATGGTCTCTTCCACTTGAAGCTTTATAGTGATGATTTTTCCTCCCAGAATTATCATTCACAAAACGACCGCTACCAATTTTTCTTTTGGGGCTGTCTCCCCTCTTAAAATTCTTGATGAGAGATTTCCTCTCTACATCTTCTTCCTCCAGTTTGTTTAAGTCCGATTGAGGGATTGTCGGCTTATCCTGGGGTAAGACATCCTTTTGCACTCTTCGCATAGTGGCCATTGTAAAACAGTTAAGTGAAGCTTGTCCGTGAAAAGGGGCTTCCCATTCCATTTGGTCCACTTTATCAAATCTATATTTCTTTCTATTATCAGGCCTAATTTTGCCCCGTGGCGTGCCCAGGTCCTGATCCATGTTCCCACTTGTGGGTGTTCCCTCATGTGCTATGCTACACCTTTCTACAAAATTCTCAATGTCCCATCTTGCTTTGGGCCAATAATAATTGTGAGCCACCTTTTGAATGATGGTACCTATCTTCTCATGGTCCCCATCTGGTTTCACATGTAGGCTCCTTATTAAGTCTGTCCTATATCTTTTTGGAAGAACCAGCTGTCCGTGACCATTGGATCTAGCTCCAGTCTTCCTATACATCAACTTGTTTTTCATGTAAAAAATCTCCCTTGCCTGGAGTTGTATGACAAGTTGACAATTTTCTGAAACAAGGCTTGAGTGTTTTATCCCCAGCCTGTGCCTTCCTCATCTCTTCTGGAGTGGTATCCAACATAATATCCTCCTCCTGTCTTGAGGTCGACCTGACCTGAAGGGTTGCCATATACACAGGTTTCCTTCTGCAACGGTCAGTGTCATGATTGTCCATCTGACAATTCTTACACCACCTTTTTCCTTGGTTGAAAGATTTTCTTTCATCATATTTCCTTTCATCGAATTGTGGGACTTTATTTTCATACCGTGGCCTATCAAATTGGTGCTTACCTTTATTTTGATCCTTAGGATCAAATTTATTAAAATTCTGTGGTGCCCTAAAGTTGTCCACCTGTTTCTTTTTATTACCTGTTACCTCTGCTTGAGCTGCTTGATACCTTTCAGCAACATTTAGCAACTCACCCAGCCTCTCTGCACCTTGTTCCATGAGAAACTTTCTCAGGTCTGGAGCCATGGACTCTCTTAGTTGCTCTATAAGGACCATTTCCTTAAGATCTTGGGTTTTCCCCAGAGAAGTCCATTTCTCCAAGTATGTCTCTATTCGTGCAGAGAACTGGTGATAGGTTTCACCTGACAGTAGTTTAGCATTCCTAAATTTTTTCCTGTAAAACTCTGCATTCTTTTCATACCTTAACAAAAGAGCCTGCTTTAGCATGTCATAATTTTCCTGATCACCTCTGCTCATTTTTGCAAAAACTTCATAAGCTGCCCCACGAAGTCCCTGAGATAACTTTAAGCTCCACCTTTCTCTCTCCAACCCATACGTGGTAGCTAATAGTTCGTACCTATTTATATAGCTCTCAATATCATCGTCTTTCTCAACAAAATGATCTAAATGAAAATTCATAGCTGAGATTGAGGCTCCTTGAGTAACCGTAGCATCAGAGGCAAAAGGACTGGCACCATTTTCAGGAGCATGGCCTTGAAACTCAAGCTCCCTTAGTCGTAACTCATGTTCCCTTTGTAATCTCTTCTCCTCCTTTTCTGCTTCCCTCTCTGCAGCTAATCTCTTCTCTTCTCTTTCTGCAGCTTGTCTTCTTTCCTCGGCTTCCAATGCTTTAGCCTCTTTGTCAGCCTCAATCTGCAACCTCTTAGTCTCAGCCTCAGCTTGCAACCTCTTAGTCTCAGCCTCAGCTTCAAATTGTAACTTCTTAATTTCCCTTTCAGCCTCTAACCTTCTTTCGGCTTCTTTTTCTAATCTTCTTTCTTCGCGTTCAATAAATTTGTCACATTCCGTTGTGACATAGGCAACCATAACTTGCCCATCTAATCCTAACTCTTTTGCAGTCTGAACCGCAGCAGATCGAAATTTGGCCAGGTCCGCCATTGTCTATTATGTAAATTTATACAATGTCTAACCAACAATTCAATCTCTAATGGACAACACAGGCACCGTGAGCTCAACCTTATTTAACTCCACCCAAGGATACCTTTTAATTCTTATATTCCCTGAAGTGAATTACCCCCAATATTTTTAATAGGGAAAGATTCAAAATCCCAAGAGCGAGACCCCAATATATGTGGTGAAGTGGGAAGTTATAAATACTTATAGGGAACTTAGTGTACTGACTGAGATCAGCTGTGAAGGTATCTATATCTATTAAGAGTAGTGTATTATAGATAACCTTACTTGCTACCACATATCTATATATCTCAGTCAGAATTATTCTGGAATAGTGTGATGCTACGTTATGTGTCTAGGGTATGAGTATGGTGAAGTGTAAGTCACAACAACAGACAGATAAACAATTTAATTTAATCCACTACTCTTGACAACACTGTGACACTCACATACATATAACACTCTACAAAGATATCTTAAAAGAGTCACTGATGAACTTTCAAATAACAATATGTATTCATTACTGGCATGAATGAATATGTGTCCTGATTCAACTACAAGGGAACCAGGAATCACAATCAATTTAAATTACAAGTTATGTACAGAATGTATTTAATATGAATATTGTAGTGACATATATTAGTACAAATGTTCTATGTGTGTCAGTTGTGTAGTAGTAAAATGAGGTAATACTGGTTTTGTTTTGTTCAAGCTCTGTTGGTATTGGTCATCATGACTTCAATAGTTTGTCTTTAGGGACTATTATTGGAGATGTTCACAGTTCCTGATTTTAAGACAAGTAAATTCCCCTCTGAATGGTATTTTTATAAAGTTATTTCAAGATGAGGGGACATAATGTTGAGCTCAGCTGGCCAACTCTGCTTATCTTGAGTGATGGCGGCAGGAGAGGACTCCTCTGCTCGAATTCTCTTCTGGGCTCTGGAGACACCTCACTGATAGCTAAAAGGACCAAGGAGTATGCTGTCCGACACTGGATTCAGCAAATCTCTGACCAGATGCTGCTCAGTACCATCAAGACCACTGTCCCTGAAATCAAGAAGGATGTACCTTCTACTTCATAACTAATTTATATTCTCTTTTACACTGATCACAATACAGCACAAACATTGCGTTCAGAGCGTTAGGCCAACAGTCAGCTTCATTTGAAATACTTTATTCCAGTATTACCCTTCTTAATGGTTACTACGCCTCTGCACTTCCAGCATTATTTCTTTCTAGTCCATCATCCAGGTGTCAGTGTACTATTTGGCCATTCCATGCCGTTTTACTTCTCTCCGACACCCTCTGTTCAGGCTGGAGCATTATAGGCTTTACCTCACGTTTGCCACTGAACTACACATATATATACAGGCATAAATCAACAATTCTCATTCAATTTTTCATTAAAAGATACTGAATGGTTCAAGCTTACCACAATTTCATGGAAATAAACACAGATACGTTGATTAGCAATGAATTCTGGCACAAACTGGCACAAATTCCGTTCTGCCTATGTTCCAGGCTTTTATTTTAGCAAAAATGTGAGCTGGCTTCAACGTACTGTCGCTTTATCAAGCTTATTTGAATTAGTGGTCTCGAACTAACGCTCCCAAGTGTGTATATCAGCGAGACTGGCCAATGAGCCACGTTTCGACAAGTGTTTGAAAAAATGTTATCTTTTCCCGTCTCCCCTAACAACCAAGATAGTATTTATAGCCCGACCAATCGTGGTTAGGCTTTCATTTGTTGCGCTCCAATCAATTTGAAGTTTACATTGTAGGCTATTTCTGTAACGTAAATTTTTTCAAACACGTTAAAAAAAAATCTTATGAGCAGAAATGATTTTATGCTGTCAGGCACCCCCAATATTTTATTTTGGGTATAATTTATTAATTCCTGGACTATTTGCGTAACGTTTTACATATTATTTGTCAGCAAACCCTAAGGAACCCAAAAATACTAATTTAAAGGAGCTACGTGGCTGCGTTCAAAATATGCAATTTCTTCTATCTCCTGTTTAGAAGATGTGCTGTCTGGGTACTGTTATGTGTTCAAACGTAAACCCATATAATGTTGTCTTTTCTAATAAGAGTCTGTTATGATTTATAAACCTAACTCTGGGAAAGGGTAGTGTATTTTATCACTGTCCGTCTGAAAAAAAATTAGTGCATGTAGACTTACACGCGTGATGGTAGTAATTGTGTATCGCGCGAAGCGGGTTTAGTGTTCGGCTTTCTGCCTCTCCCTTCTCTTTTTATCCCTTTAGTCCATCTGTTCGTTCGTTTTGGTAACGCAGTATAATTAATGTTAGGGTTAATTTAGGTCATTACGCAGTACGTCTCAATGCTTTTCCAAGAAATACAGCACACGTTTCATTGAAGAAGGCGGGTAATAATACAGTAAGCTTTACTATCAACGTGAAAGCGTTACAATTTGCAGACGAAGCAGAAAACAAGGGGGATTTCGAGTACATTCTTTGTGATAGCACTGTCATTTTACCATTGCTCTTTTCTTTATTATATGTATTTATTAGGCTTTATATTTAATTGATAATTTATATATGTGGATTAGAATATTCCATGACAGCGTGTAAGCACCATTTTGTCTCGTGACAGTGAGTTCGTACACAATGCTATCGAATGCTTACAACCTTCTTTACTAGCCATGCCTTGGCCGACTCCTCCAATGATGGTAGGGCTTGCTGTATCTAAATGCTTGCCGTAGTGATATATTCCTCTGAGATCCACAGGGCTAAGTCGTCTGCAAAGGAGGCATTGTGGGTTCGTCTTGGAATATTCTCCGATATGTCATTTATATATGTGAGGAACAACGTGGGTGACAGGACTCCCCCTTGGGGAACACCCTGCTCCAATACCATCTTCCTACTGGTCTGTCCTTGTAGTTGGACTCTGGCAGTTCTATTCTCAAGATAGTGGCTGATCCATTTGAACATTCTCCCACACACTTCACTTCTTTGCAGCTTGACTTTCAGTCCGTCTTTCCACACTTTGTCAAATGCTTTTTCTAAGTCCACACAAACCACCAGTGTGTGCACTTTTTCTTGAAAAGCGTCCTCAATTTTCTGAGTTATGTAAGTGATCTGGTCTTCAGTGGATCTGTGTTTTCTGAATCCTGCTTGCTGTGGGGCTAAGAGATGTTTTTCCTCTAGATGCCACATTAGTCGAGTATTTATTATGCGTTTTATCAATTTTCCAAGCAAATTAAGTAGACTGATAGGTCTGTAGCCATTTGGTTCTGTCTGAACTCTGTCTTTCTTAGGTATTGGAATCAGTATGGCGTCTTTCCATGCCTGTGGTACTATTCCTCTTTTCCAGCTGCAGTTTAGGATTGCCAGAAGCTTCTTTTTTGCCTTTGTTCCTAGGCATGTTATCATTTCATTGGTTATCCCATCTTTTCCAGGTGACTTCCTTTTCTTTAGCGCCCTCATTGCCTCTTCCATTTCTTGCATTGTTAACTTCGCCATCATGTGTTCTTCTGGTGCAAGCTTTTTGTTATCATGACTCCTTTGTTCATCAGTGATTGCTTTTCTTTTGTCTATAGGGACATCTATGTTGTTTGCACCAGCATAGTGTTCGATGAGTGCATTTGCAGCTTTATTTTCCCGAGAGCATATTTTCACCTTGTTTGATTGTGATGTGATTGTTGTAAGGTTCTTCGTTGTTCAAAGCTCTAACTAGTTTCCACAGGAAAACATCATTCACAGTGTTTTCTCTCTCTCTCTAACAAACCACAGATCTCCAAATTGATTCTAAATATGAAAAACCTACATCTGGATGACAACCCAAACTACATAGGCATTACCTTTGATCGCCGCTTGACTTGGAAAACCCAGATTGAGAAAAACAGGACAAGAGCAAGGCAGAGAATGGCAATCATGAAAAAACTTGCTGGCACGAGTTGGGGAGCAGATGAGAGAGTACTAAAGAAGCTATATACTGGACGAGTGAGACCAGTCTTAGAATATGACATTGCAGCATGGTCAACGGCAGCTAAGTCGAACTTTGATTGTGTGGGATGAGTGGTAACAGCAATCGTGTCGCAGTCTTTGAGTTCATTTATTTATTGCTATATACATTGTGGAAACGTGTCCGCTAGACTAGGTTGCCGTTGTTGTTGTTGCTGATTGTGTGAGATGAGTGTTAACAGCGATAGTGTCGCTGCTGTCAGGGACAAAGGTGTGCGTGTAAGCAACATATTGTCTCGTGACAGTGAGTTCGTACACAATGCTATCGAATGCATACAACCCATTTTCAGTAATGTTTGAAATTGTGCACTTGATGCGTCATGCAAAATATTCAAATCAGATTTGCTGATCATTTGAACTCCATAACAAACAGAGCGGGGTAGGACCGTGAATATAACATAGCGTTTGTTCAGTGTTATTTCAGTGTGAACATTTACTCTGAATAATCACTTGCCAAGAACAACCAGACTTGCCAGAAGAAAATTCAAGATTTCCATTTACCAGACCGGACTTTTATTGGAACACCTTGTAAGACTTAAAACAGCCCAGTAAATCAATTTTTATAAGGAACCGGACTCGGAGGAAACTGAACACACAAAGTCATAAGAGGGAGTTTTAGTGCTAAATTAACGACCCCATGTACACGTGTAAGGGGCCTAACCCAGTGCCTTAACTTGTTCATCTGAGCAAAAACGTCTGTGAGCCAAGATTCACGTAAGTTGTGATTTTACATTTTATATTTCATTACTAACATGTGAACTAACATATATGTATATATTACCTTGTGAATTTTAATGTGTGAAAAAGGCTTGAAATTTCCAAGTTATTTGAGGCTGGCAGCCTCAGCATATAGAATGATGATTTGATGAACCACCACTGCTAAGGGCTGGTGATTGCTTTATTGCTAGTTTCGTAAAGAGAACTTAAAAGCATAAAGTAGTCCCAGGATCCATTTGGGGCAGGGAGGGAAAGATGAAAGAAATGATCTACATTCTGACTATAATTTCTACATTTTCCATCATTGTAAATATAAATTTAAATATATTCAATTTATATTGTGAACAATTTTCAAACAGTGGAAACGTAAATGTAAACACATTCTATCTGTACTATTAACCTTTTCATTTAAATGTAAAATAACATATATAACTGTTCAATTTAAAAGTAAAGAAAGGCTTCTCTCGATCGCTTAAACTGAGTAATTCTGAGTTAAATGGGATGGGGAAATAGAAATAGGGGGGCACATAACTATGTGTCGGAAAACTCAATACTTTGGAGAGCATTTCGCTTCTATTCTTTAATCAAAGTTGTTGATGGTACCAGCAGAGAGTACTATCTCTGGAACCAAGTGAAGGTAGACGTGGACTGACGTTGTGCGAGATGTCATCATAAGAGGTTCTTATAGACAGACGCCGGACCAGCTTGACCGTTACTCCTTAAAGTTCTCGGATTGTGCCGCGCCTTTAACCTTGACAAACGACGAGCGTGAGCAGTGTAACAAGAACCAACCCGTCAGAAGGAGCAGAACCGTAATTGGAACCTAAGTTCAGTCCTTGTGCTGCCACTTGAACTTCTCTTGTTTTACACTTTACACCCCATCACAACCGTGATGATAACTTTTTCTTGATCCATAACTATTCACATTTTTTAACTGTTAAACCTAAATTGATTATTAAATGTTATTATTTGTAATTATACAAATTTACCTTCAATTTAACCCTTTTAAATGTACTGCATGTTTGTCTCAGTCAATTTACTACACACACTCTAAACTGAGCAATACCAGAATAATAAGAATTCCACCGAGTTAAACAGACGTGGGAGCTTAAACGAGCTAACATAAACCATTGCTAAATCCTTCACAAAAGTTGCGGCAGGTTCTAGAATTAACATGCTCAGCCAAATGCAGTATTGTTTTCGCTTATCTGAATATCTTGTGAAGACTCCTTTGTGATAGACGTGTTATTAACCTTCTATGTACATCTATGCCAAGAGTAATCTTGTGAGAAGGTAGACACCTTTGAAACCCATATTAGATACTATTGACTTTTAGCCATTGTTGGACTACTACTGCAAAGCAGGGGAGGCAATACCGTCACATCTACAACAACTGATGTCTTTTCAATCACTACATTTGTAAAAACCAAGCACGAAATAAAAATACTTATAGATGCTCTCTGGGGTCCAATCTTATGAGCAAGGCTTAGGCCTGAATACCACGTATTAGAATCATTTGAGGGCGAATATAATGAATGTTGACACGTCTAGAAAATGATAGGTTCTGGAAAGAAATAATGAACGATATATCTTAGATATCTATTTGAACACTAATGTTTGAGGATCAGATTGCCTCCTGTTGTAATGCTCTGTATAAAGTTTAGCTTTACTGAGAGGAACTGCACATTGCAGAGAGATTCTTCTTCTGTGTTCGTCCTGAAAAAAGGATGTTTGTTGCGTTGTGTCGTCGTTTACATCGAAGCTGCGATATTTGCCCCTTTCGGCCCGACACATCCGTTTTCGGCATGACATTTTGGGGACGAGGTTTGCCTTTCCTCTTCGATCCCTACTCTCACGGCCTGTTTCAAGGACCACCACTTGGAGGTGAAGTAGGTTCTTGGTCAGCTCTGGTTTGCTGACACTGACGCAAGCAGTAAAACTATATTTTGCTGACTGCATTCATCTCTTTTGCTGCGTCGTCAGTGTCGTATTTTGAATCTGTCTAACAACATGGTCATATTTACCGCGCTCACTATAGGATAAATGGACCGATAGAATAGCCAATCAGGACGCTCCTTTTCTAGTATGTATAAAGAAACCTTTTATGTTGGACAGAAAGGGCCTATTCTGTGCATTTTATAGGAAGAAGTTATTTTAGTTCTTAAAGAATAACGATATATAAAAGGAAATACATAACTATTATAACATCTGGGATATTACTTAATAAGTAGGTACAAAGACGGCCTCATAATAGTAATTTATTTAAAGAGAAAAATTAGTTTTAGTGATATTTCTACATCAGGGTAGTTCCCGATTTAGCTAATTAGAGACTGTATAGATTTGAATGCCATGTAATACATAAACAACAAAGATATAGAAAGATGGAGATAAATTAGCAGTTTAATTAAAATCGGCCCAGTAATAAGTTAGATATAGAAGATTTAAACTTAGTCACATTATGCTGGCAAGCTGAAAAACGGTTAGGTTTTGATTCTTAAACACACATTTGGACCGTGCTTCCGATTGGGTGGACACGGCGCTATATATAGAACTAGGACTTAGGGGAGTTCCGCAACAAAATTTAAATATACCAAGCTGAATGAATCGAGCGAAAACTGTTACTGCAAAGTCTTTTGCCGTTGTGAGCTAGAAGCAGACCTAGATTCCCATTGAAAGCCTGTATCAGCTTGTGTATTATTCCTGATGGTAAGAAAGATATATATATGTATATATATATATATATATATATATATATATATATATATATATATATATATATATATATATATATATATGTATATATTTTTATATATTGTTAATTATTTACCTGTGTATACCCGCTTATGTATTCAGTGATGTGTAGAAAGTGAAACTACAGGACTAGTGTGTTGCCGCATTGAGGGAATACCTGTGTGATTTTGAAATGAAAGCCAGCTTTAGAAAATGTGTAGGATATTAGTAAGTATGGCAAAATTACGACAGTAAGTTTTAATAGGGTATTTGAATGAGTATTTCATCCTGGGATTACACACTGTTCACAAACATAAGATAGGAGTACAGGAATTGTTAACATGATGAAAGCCAGCTTTAGAAAATGTGTAGGATATTAGTAAGTATGGCAAAATTACGACAGTAAGTTTTAATAGGGTATTTGAATGAGTATTTCATCCTGGGATTACACACTGTTCACAAACATAAGATAGGAGTACAGGAATTGTTAACATGATGTTATCAAGTTATTACTTACTATTGTGTACTTAACCAAATCGTTGTATGGAAGCCAATCATGGGCTAAAGGATCTATCATAGGATGTTTACAGGAAAAGAATAATCACATGGAACTGGCTGTAAGAGAAATGAAGTTATATGTCCTGTGCAAACTGATAGCACAATGTCTGAATAATGTATATGTGATGTTGTGTGTGTGTATTGTGGTGCTGGAACCTACATGGAATGCGGTTTTTTTCATTCCAGGTTCTGTCTCGATATTACAAAGTACTAAACATTCACTGGAGAGGAAGTCTGTTGGTGCCTACAGCTCTTTAAATACATAGAGCCATACCACGTCTTCTAGCTTGGAGTTGCAGTTTGTGTAATCCTGGCCTGTTGGATGCAGATCATCATCTAAAAAGATAGGTGGAATCTAGTTCCACTGTACAGCAAATCCAGCCACAATTAAAAATAAAATTATAACACACACACATAAAAAGACACATTTAAGGATGATATATGAAGGACATTTGTTCAATAAAGTGAATTCTACAGTCCAGGGACAGTGATCATAGTATTAGTAAAGAAAGTAATTGACATTATCTCGTTACCTTTACCATATTATTCTTTATGGAAAAGTACATTCCATATTATTTATTTAATGATGTAAATACCATTTGATTTCTTTTAGAATTCCTGACCGAAAATTAAAGCGGTAGAGGACAAATAAATTGTAAATAATTTCAGTCAGTCTTGCTTAATAATTCTTATTAAATTAAGGTTCTGTATTGAGATTTAATATATATAAATAATTCAATTTTCCCCTAGATAACTAGACTTTAAAACAAAAGTATATTCATTAATCAATGTGGGATCTGGAGAGGTAGGAGATAGATCTTCAGTACCCAACACTATCACCATACTTGAAGGTTTACATAGCTTGACCCCACTATTGATGTCAATACACTCTTGCTCTTTTCAGAGAAGGTGGTATTTCTTATAAGACCAGTCTCTTATCTGGCACTATATTGGTATCATCTGATACACCTTTGTGTCCAGGAAGGTCTTTATTTTAATAACACCCAAACCTCTCGCGACAGTTGGTCCCTGCAGAGAGATAAAGAACTAAAACCATACAAGAGCAATGAACACTGCAGAAAGATAGGGACAAAAATTTTACAAGGGCTATTGTCAGGAACCACTTACTGGGGAGAACACTCACTGGTTACACCACTGCAGTGTGGATTTATAATAACAAAAAAAGGCTCGTTCTTCCAAGAGTATACCACACAACAATGGCTGACATATGGCTGACACAAGAAATGAATACCTTCAAAAGGTACTTCCCTTTATTACTTACACACACAATAAGGCCTCACTCAGCCATCAAACGCATCAGATACAATAATATCAAAACTACTGAAAACATGCCTTAGCGGCTTAAACTATCGTTTTCATACATGAAGGTACGAATTATACAAAATCACTGCAATGAATATCGCTCATCTGAGCGGCAAACTATGAAAATGACACACTCACAAATTATCAATCTTCTATCAAACTACAGCCTGTAGATAATTCGAACTAGACCCTACACTGCTCTAGAATTACAACGTAATTATCTCCGAGATCCAAAAATATGGCCTACAGTGGACAATATCAACCACACAGCGATCTCTCTGGCAAAAGGGAAAAATAAACGTCCTCCCTGGACGAAGGCTAGTTTCTCACTACCCAATTTTGCGCCTTTTCCCCTGACTTCCGGTAGTCACATGACCGACCAGTTCGGCTATCCTCGGCCTTTCCGAGTGACCTATCGCCGACCACAATACATAAGATGTACTGCGAAATAACGCTGTGACAACTATACATACTGTTGAGAGATAGGAAACTAAAATGTTACAATAAATATACCCATTCATAATTTCTATTGTCATTATCTTCTACGTTTCTAAAATGAGATGCATCATCTGTGCAAAGTTATTAACATGCCCAGGTTTTCAATCCATTGCCCTGTTTTACGAAGAATATTAGCAAGGAAAGCGCACAATTTCAGAGGTTGTTCAATTTAGTACTATGGTCATAAGCGCACCACCTTTACGTAATTTTTATCAGACTCAACAGTCTAACAATAATCACTTCAGAAAATATCACATCCGACCCGTCTTCCACAACGGTCAGTCACACCACTCTCTCTAACATTACAAACTCCTCTTGGTCATACAGACAGTTCACTATCCAACATGCTCTCCACGAGCTCACGTGAATCTCACCAAAGTATGACACCTCTGAACAACACTACAAGTATATTACTTTAGAAATAACACATGACCGTGAAACACTCACATGTCACAATGCTAGTGGCATTCAACCGTAACAACCATTCACTCCATTACCCACACACACCTTGAAACATACATCATGTGTATCATGACATTACCCCCTCTCCAAATGAAAAACGCAGTTTTTCACGTCTGGAGATCAGGCAGGTATCACCAGAGCAGTCATACTTTAACTCAAATGCAAAATAGCTTATATAAAACCTTCTACATAAAATTGGGTAAAGACATCCTAATCAGTATTTTAATAAATAAGTTAATAAATCCATCAATAGTTTTATCCTGAAAAGATTACGTTCATGAAACCTTCAAAAAAAAAAAAAAACAGTAACACTAATGTTGTATCAGTATTTAAAAAGAATAACTGTTTGAGAACAAATTTCAGTTCTCAAAATACAAAACTGAAACGAAATGTGATTAAATACTATACAATCAACTTATAATAGATCCTAAAAATTCTCAGTCCATCTCTTCCATGATAGCATGATGATCCAACATTGTAGGAATGAGCTGAATCAGCGGGTAAGCCGGCAGCTGCCCATAGATCATGTACTATGAAGATACTTCTCAGAGACTGATCATCAGTTTGCAGGAATGCACTGCATTTCTTATGGCACCACATGCTTTCCTAAAGATAAGTAAATGAATGCAATTAGGCACAAATCCAATCGTTCGCCTCAAACAAAAAATTTAATCATGTAATGCCACATTAAATTACCCTTGTATGTTCATACTGCGCTACTTGGTATTCCCAGTGGTGATGATTCGTACCTGTTCTCCAGTCTTCATGAACTGCAGCTTTTGAGACTCACTGCTATGTCTATCACTTACAATATCATAATCATCTCATCCTGTAAGATGTTCTCTTCAACTTACCAATTTCAACGAGACTTTAATATCAGTCAATCTTTTACCAAACCTAAACTATCTTTCTATACTTAATCAATCATCATTACAGAAAGATTAAAAAAGGATCTCTAGACAACATGAAATCATTAACAACTACATGGAGATTATTGATATCGCACTTATCTGGTGATAAAGTTTTGATAATTTTGACCCTTAATGACTTCATCGGGTTTTCAGATATTCTGTTACCATGACTTGACCTTCCCATCTGGGTCATAAGTTATGTCTTCAGATCTTCTGGAACATCTATTCTCTTTGACACTAGACTATTCAGTATACCATCAACAGTCTCTAGCTTTGAAATATCAGAAATTGTTTGATGGACATTTCTGCACTGTTTATTCCTGCTACACCTAATCTCTTTACGGACTTTTGAAGAATCTTGACTTGATGTTGAAGTAACATTCTTCTTTTGATCAACTCTGCTTGCATTAAGGGATTTCCTACATGTATTACTGTGACAGCACCATCTTGTCACTATCAATGTCTCCGTGGTTCAATGCCTGATTTTGCCACAAAGTCTTCATGAAGATTTA
The DNA here is from genome assembly GCA_024509875.1 of Oreohelix idahoensis. NCBI lineage: Eukaryota > Metazoa > Mollusca > Gastropoda > Stylommatophora > Oreohelicidae > Oreohelix > Oreohelix idahoensis. The sequence goes on along the minus strand of JAMPIV010017494.1, from coordinate 28,520 downwards.
TTACTAAGCCACAATAAAGCCTAAAAATAGTGGTGTGTTATATTTGATAGTTGTGGTGTATATATGTGTTTTAGCTCTTAACGGAGCATTCAAGGCGAGTATTATTTGCGTGGCGCAATTAATACGCGCAGCAGATTAAGTTGAGTGGTTAGCCCTAGAGCTTATAAAAGAGATATCGAGCCGGCGAACATGCCTATTTGAAGATTCAGTCCAGACAAGAGAAAACGAAGATACAAGGCGCCTTGTGTGGGTAGAACAAAGACATGACACATTAGCAATCAAGCACAGGCTGGGTGTTTGTTTGGTTTTGTTCGCTTTGTTTTATTTGTTTAATGTTTGCTTCGTGTGCTTGTAGTCACTGACAGGGTTGTAGAAATAAATACAGCCCCTGCCTTAATAATCAGAGTTTTATTGTTGAATCGGGTCGGTTGCGAGTGTGCAAGAGATTGATCAAATATCACAACATCATCATCTCGCCCACCCTATCACATTACCTTTGATTGCTCCAGTTGCAGTATATTTTTTATATGCCTGTGTTTGACTCCATGGCATCAACAAGAATGTACATGGCTTCATGATTTCACTGTCATTCTTCACATCACTTTCCTCCGATATCACCTTTTCTGTCTTACCGACCATTTTAACACTGAACAAATCAGGTAATCTACAAAGTGAACAAATTTATCAACAAAAGTACTAGATTAACAGTCTTAAGCACTGTTATCAAAATGGCAATTAATAATAATACAATATCTCTCAACTACTTCAACAATCAGTAATGCATAACCCTAGAACAATAACTGTCAATACTCACTTTCCAAATCATACAAAGTATATGTAACCGATAGCCAGGCAAAAGACGTGAATGCTTGTGATGATGAAATACACAACATGTACTATAGCCAGACTGCACAAAAACACCCAACAGGCTGGGGGACAATACAGGAAAGTTAAAGATAGAAAAAATATATGTATATACAGTACCTTGCCTGTTAAACAACCAATAACAATAGGACTGCAATCTTAACTCATTTACACGATAGTAAGAATAAACACAAGAAAACCACAAGTAAACATGACAAAAGAATTACCTGATATACAAGACAATGATTACACAAACCAAACCCCACAAGCTAACAGAAATAAATGTTCAATTAATTCCACTTGGCTTTACAACCACCAAATCTATGCAGGATCGGGTTCCCAAACTAGAATTAATATTACAAATCCTATAAAAAGGGTCAATACAAGTCACTTCCAAGAAAACAAGATGTATCAATCTGATCAAAACACAGATATAACAGTAATGACACCCAAAAACAAATAAGTAACAAATGAAAAACCACTAGAACTGTTAGTAGAGCGGTATGTAAGCAGACAAGTGTAGTAATGGCATAACAATATGACTTATCTCAAGTAAAGGTCTTGCTTGGCAAGTATAAGGTTCGATGCGGATAACAGATGTTTGCAACCGATGAATGTTCTGAAGGGGTGGCACCACTACAGTATGCTGACAGGCTGACACGCTGATATTGCACCAACTACAAATCTGCACAAAGATACAAAATAATATTAGCAACTAAACAAAATTATTTGTGTACATACCACATTAATAACCACAATTAAGACAAATAGCTCAATTAGCTAGGAAAATCGATTCTATTTATGATCCTATTATTAGGCCTAGTAGCAATAATAACAATTGCAATATCTCAAGTCAGGAGCTGGAAAAACAAAGGTCAAGGAAAATATATAAGTATATAATCCCTTCTTATACCTATATTAATCAAAAGAATACTAACCAACTAAAGACTCCAAATTAATCTTAATATAATATGCGGTACCAAATAAGAAACAGTAACTGATAACATGAGTAGAAACTTACAAAAGAGATAACAGAAGAGCTCACAACACGTAGGTCTATACAAAAATCAGAGAAGAGGAATAAAGAGCGAAAAACAAAACGACATTAACTATCCAACTATGTGCTACACCGATAACAATATAATTCACAATAGTACAATATACATAAACCTAGAAGACGAACAATCACACAAACACAAATTTCAGTAACTAAATAATAACAAATAATACATATCTGATATCTCAATATGGAACAGCTGTAGTTAGCTGTACCCTTGAAGCTTTGCTTCAGGTTGTGAAGATGAGTTGTCCCATAGCACTTCTGATGGGTTGATGATAGATGAAAATTGCAGTACACACCAGACGTAAACAATGACGTAGAACGTTTAGAACCAATCCAGTCAAAACTGTCGACAGGCCAGTACTATGTGTCGTAACCTGTGTTGCGTCTACTCACTCTGCAATGTTGACAAGCCAGTAGGGCCTACACCAACAATTAGGCCGCACAGACTAGAACGACTCTGCCAATTTTCAAGATGACCTGCATAAATCAGGATATGTTAGTTTCAACGCATGTCCAGGGTCTTCCAACTGTTATTCAAACAAATGGCTCAAATAGTATCTTCTGCGCCAGCAACATATGTATATAGCTCTGTATAACATGGAACAGCCTTCAGTGACAAGGTGAATGTCACAACACAGGACGTTTGAACCCTCGAAGCGATGAGCGCTAGGTCACGAACTTTTTGTGCGTGAATACAGTACCGTACTGATCAAATCAGGCCTGTTATTAACCAGCACTGTGTGTATATATCATTCATTCACAACGACAAGCGGAAATAATTTATATAGGGGTGAAACCACAACATTTCACCTTTCAGCAAGTAATGACACGCTTGATTGATATCACACGTTGATCACGCAGACAGTGTGTGTGTTTGTCGGACGCCGACTCCATTTAGCTGTCCAGTGGAGAACTTTGCAACTGCTTTATGCTGGTGTGTTATATAATGACTTGTGCACCAACAAGACTGCTCATATACATTTGATGAACGACGTTTGCACGGACAAAACCTCCAGTTACAAGGCACGGATGAGACCCCCAGTTATATGGGACGGACGAGCCCTCAGTTACCGTATATGTCACAAACCACAATGTAACATATGTCCCAGGTTATTTATACGTGGCTTGTTGTCCTCAAATTGGGGTATGATAATTCTTGGGTGATCACTACCAACACAGCCTCACTAGCGACAATAGTTTATAAACTCAACAGAAGTCTGTTGTACAGTCCTATATACATATATATTTCACGAATACAGAATCCTGGACATCAGTAACATCATGTATGGCTAACATATGAATAACAAGCTGGTGGCACCTAACAGCAGCTTCAGACACATCTCATGTTACACTGCTCATCGTAACATGACTGCTGGCATTCTAGCGCACACAGTGGCCTTACTTCTACTATCTAGGCCTCCTCTAGTGCGGCATGCACCTCGCACCAGGAATCTCCTAGTCAGATCAACCAATAATAACCTCTGACTACATGTGACTCCTAAAGTCAACACAGACGCGGCATACATTCCTCGCGTATACAATTCACAGATAAGCCTTATAACATCACTTCTAGACTCAACAGTCTAACAATAATCACTTCAGAAAATATCACATCCGACCCGTCTTCCACAACGGTCAGTCACACCACTCTCTCTAACATTACAAACTCCTCTCGGTCATACAGACAGTTCACTATCCAACATGCTGTCCACGAGCTCACGTGAATCTCACCAAAGTATGGCACTCCGGAACAACACTACAAGTATATTACTTTAGAAATAACACATGACCGTAAAACACTCGCATGTCACAATGCTAGTGGCATTCAACCGTAACAACCATTCACTCCATTACCCACACACACCTTGAAACATACGTCATGTGTATCATGACAGATATACGAATACAAGAAAAACATATATTTCTGAAATATACAGTTGACCTGGCACAGAGAAACACTGTTGTTAACAAAGATCAGGCACTAAATACAGTTACAGATGGTGATAACAATACGTGTCTTGACAGCCACTCGAAAGAAGTAAAAGTGGCATGGATTATGTCTTATGAGTTTACGTGGCTGAGAGTGGGTGTTCGTGACGCCGGTAAGTTTACATTTGGATATGATATATTTTTTTAAAAATTCAAACAGCTTGGTATGGTTTGGTTTTTTAACGACTTTCTTCATTGCACACGGACTACTCCATCAGTGCTCTAATCTCCTTCCGTAGATCACACAAGTAGGACCTCAGCACAGTGCACGAACTCCGTAACACCGGCAAGAATCCTAATGTGTTTATATAGGAATCAACCCTTCTATAAATATTTTTGTTGTGGGTAAGTTTCTAATTTCTTTTAATTGTGCCAAGGCAGCGGCACGATAGGCCTACTCTTTACGATTTCCAACTGCCGTGGGATTTTTAATGTGTGCAACTTGCACACGGGACCTCCTATTTTTTCGCCCTTTATCCGAGAAGGCTAGGCATCCGATCTCACCACCCAGGAGATCGAACGAACGAACTTTATTTTCAAAGTGTTGAGAATTGGGCACGCAAGATTGTCTGACATTCTGCCCTTCCTTTCTCTCACCTTTCATACTGAATTCATTTATTCTCACATGCATCTTACATATCAATTTCAAGGAACTCAACGTGGTAGAGTAAAATAAAATAGCACACTCATATTAACATTAACGAGGAGGGAGTATGACATTATTAGGACAACTGGTTCTGAAAATTTTTTTTCCATAAATTATATTCCCTCAACTGGGAATCGGTACCTCTAAATTTCGAGGCGAACGCCATATCTCTTAGCCACTCTGACCCTAATTCAAAAAGATGGTTGGCTTCTGTGAAATAAACGCTGTGCCTTGAGGAGTTCAGTAAATTGCTCTGCCAGTTAAAGTAAGTTACTTCTATTACTGCTAATGAGGTATTATAATGAACATGCTACTCTATAAGTATTACAATAATAATAAAAATACTTGCATCATAAGTTTTGGTGATAGTGTTTGTGACATTAAGACATGAATCATTAGTAGATGTTTGGTGGCATTCACGGAAGAAATAGTTTCTTTTTTATCTGTTTGCTATTTTCTTCGTATCACGCCATTTTAACAATTTACTATATACATGTGTAGTTGATTTGTTGGTATTGTATGATTGTGATATTACTTAGTGTGATGCATGAGGTCAGCTGTGAAGGCTCCTGAGGTAAATGTAGCTGTGAATTTTCAGAAGGCCCTTCTTGCTACCACTACGACCTCACACCTATTTTTTTTTTCTAATGAATGTGGCTACGTTAAAGTTCTAGGGTAATGATATGTAATGTGTTGTGGTAGTTTACATACACACACAGAGATATTTAATAAGTCTAATAATATTAATAAAATGTTATAACACACTTAACTAACTCAAGCTGTGTAAAATTTTTGATAATAAATTTTCTTTAAGTTTATTTGTTCTGAACCAAGGTTTTATTTTGGTCAGAACATATGAAAGGTTTTGCAATTATGAATGAAATGCATGAATATATGGCATAATAAATGAAAGGTGTGTACATATGTATTTTACACGACTAGTTAATGTTACTACTGTTTATAGTTGTAATTTATATGGGAGAACGATTAAATGGATGTGCTGTTGGGGTGGCCTCATCACTCCCTGTCTATGGCGACTACACATTGTCCATTTATTGATGGGCATATAATTGGTGTGTTAGAAAATAAGTTGAGTTGGTGAATTTCCAGCAGGCCAGACGCTCACTTATCTTGAATGAGTAGCTCTGGTGCTGGAATCTGGTGGCCCCATCTCTCCGTGCTTGGGGGCAATATAAGGCTGCTCTGCCAAAATATAACTGCACGGGTCTCCTCTTGTATTATTCAACACATCTTACCAAGTTGGTTTCACATAGGATAAGTTCCCCCAGACTACATATTCTGAAATATGTTCATTAGCTTTCTGCCATTAAATAGGATAGGTGATATGTTCCACTGATCTCAACACTTGATCCACCCTTCATAATCCTTGCTGGAGTTTATGTATTGTGTTTGTCTCTAGACCCTGAACTAGGGCGGGGGGTCTAGAGCGAATCCTTACTTGTTGTAAGGGATAGATTTTGATATGGCAGTATCAAATCACTCGAAACATTAAACAAATATTAAAATATATAAAGAAATACTTTCAGTCTTACCAGAATTATGAATATAGAACACAGTTAATTGCTAGCAAAACTGAGCTGAGCTGCTGGCTTTAGTATGGCGTCTCTCTAAATATTTCAATTAGCTTCTGGGAAATACACCACTGAATTATTTACTGTGTCTACTAGGACAACTTATGACGAATGGCAAAAATGCGCGTCTGAGCGCCGATAATATATTCATCTATGGCCAATCACCGCCTTTTTCTTTTCAAATTCAAACCTCCTACCAAAAAGTCATTTCAGTCATACCTCAGTCAAGTATGCATTATTGTCTGTTGGTCCGTCTGTCTCTACTTGCGTTTCACAAAAAAAAAACACACTTGTTTTTTGAACCAACTCTGCCCTCCCCTACACAATTTTGCCTTTAAAGTTATTTTTAGCCACAATTCTCCACCCCATCCCCTCTCTTTCATTCCAACTAGATTTTAGCACTTGAGTCTCAAGGCCGCAGTTTTTGAAAATTAGGGACATTTTTTGTTTCAATGCAGTCGCTCGCTGATATGAACAACACAGTCTTTTGTCAATATCTTTCTTATTATCTATCCGTCTGTATAAATGAAAGCATATTATTTCACTGCTCAAGATGGGCCATCCGGCCAGCTAGGTTTTATATTCCTAACATTATTATTAAGAAAAAGTTACTTTTCAAGGTTAGTTGGTTTTTTGAAATATTTTCGAGCATCTTTTGTAATGCGTTCGTCACTGCATTCAAATAAACGGACTAAGTTATCGCAAAAGCGTCCAAGAAATGACTGTTTCGTATAATAGCTAAGGTCCCTTTTGTCGATTTCTTTACCTTGTGTCAACTTGGGGACGTGAATTTTTTTCCTTGCCCCACCAGTTGCGTCTTTTCAGCCTTGCTAGTTTCAAGCACGTGTTCAGTCATATTTTTCCTTTTGATCTCCGTTCTCATCCCGTTCCAAGGTAAACGTTTTGCCTTCACGTCTAACAATTTAATTTCCATGGCTGGTGGTGACACGCGGCGTTGGCGATCATGTATTCTAGTAGCTTACGCATTAGTTTTTATCCCTACATTTTATCTTTGGAGATATTTTAACGTTGTATCACGGTTAATTTTATGACAACATGGAACTGTTGCTTATTTCAGGACGCCTTTCAATAGAGTGGTATTTTTATTTTTATGTTGTATACTGCTCACTCTATACTGTATTATTGCTGTCGGTGTTTTTAAATTTTAGTTATTGTTCAAAGTGCTGTGTTATTCATAAGCATGGTTGTGTCTATACTGACATGCATTTGATATTGGTTGGAGGTTGATTGAAGAACAGCAACTGAGAGACTTTTTAAGCCAAAAATAGATGATTCTTCAGTGAAAAAAAAATGGACAACGAAGACGAATATGGTTGTATACCGCTTCACCTATGTTTAAATCTTCTGCTATGGATGCGAATCACAGGCAATGACTACAACTCACAAAAGCCAGCTTCAAACCTGTCGTAGATTTATGATTTGTGAATTAAGACTCAGATTGGTCCCTTCTGAATAGACTAGAACATGAGGTGACTCAGTGAGAGTTAATAATAGAAATAGATTTACACGAGTGAGATGGTGGGAAAATACGTAAGAATCTGTCCCTGAGACTCGAGAAACAAATCTCTCGCTCAGCCTATCTCTGCAACAGAAAGTATTAGTGTCACAGAGGTTATGATCATTAAATTGCCTATATCCTCTTCTTTTTCTTTCACCGTATCCTCTATTTTTATTATCACTCTTTACCTTTTTCCTGTATTTTTCGCATCCATTCGTTTGCGAAAAATATTTTTTTTTTCCCATTCTCACTTTCGCCAGTTTCGTTTCTCATTTAGAAACGCATTTCATGGCTGATTAAACGAGTAACATGTTACGTAACGTGTCAGTCCCTCACCAGACGATTTGGCGTGAGAATGCATTCGGTCAATCGCAGCTGATTGACAAAATAACTGTGAATATTTGGCTTTTCTCAGACGTAGGGCCGACCTAGCGTCTGCATTCTCACCTGTCAAAACGTAGTTTCTCGGTGAGCGCTCAGGAAAAGCGCGATAATTGACATCTCCCTGGCGCAGTATTCAGACATTTGTCTGGTAGTTTGCATCTGACATGTAGTTTCCAAGGTAGATTCTCAGGGTCAGGTGATATGAAATTCACGCTCCACGGCTAGAGTTGGCGTAAGTTGCGAGAAAGCAAAGTGTCAGTTATGGTTCTCAGGATGAATTTCTCGGGGTAGATGCAAAAACTGCCCCTGCAGTGCAGACAAGTTGTCTACATTTGCATCTGACATGTAGCGCTTCGGCCGTTTCTTAGACGGAGGTGTCAGAGACGCAAGGTGGCAGTTACGGCATGCGTTTAGGTGTTACACGTAAGCGTTAAAGACGGAAAAGGGGAGAGTACTTCGTTTTGCGAAATTAAACGTTTACCTCTTTGTCTGGAAATAGATATTAACCAAAGTTTGAAACTTTCTTTTCATTCTCCAACTTGCAGTAGACAGAATCACTCGTGCTAGTGAATGAAGCTTGTATAGCGAAGTCATTAGTTTCTCGTCAAATTTTGCTGAGCTTCTAAATACCTATCTAAAGAATTATCCCAGTCGTTGTGAAACTGTAATTCTGTTTGGAGGTAAAATATCATATATATAACATCTAGTATTTTGTGAAGTGTTTAAAGTGTTAGATCGCTTATTTTATTTCTCTAGTTAGATTTGGTGCAGAGCGCTAATTTATATAGTCTGTATTATTTTATAGTGACAAGTTACAGTAGAAAACAGAAATTATATTTCTAGCTTAAACTCAGTCGGCTATTAAGGAATTTAATTTAACTGCTAATAATCAGACGAGAATAAACTTTATAAACTAACTTTATTAATGCTAGATGCTTCATGAGTGGTGACGGAACACGTAGGTATTCCTAATTAATGAGGATTGATGATTTTTAAATATAACTTATTTCACGGGAAAATTAAAATGATAAGTCAAGCACTACGCTTGCAATTTAAAAATTATCAGTTATATCCGAGTACATAGTATGTATAATTATTTGATATGTGCTCTTTCCATTTATATATAGTGAAACTGTGGTACCCAAACTTTGCCAGCGTTTTAGTACTTGAGACATACCTGTGAGAAACATAAACAGTTTTATCTTTTAACCACGTGGGTTTACAAGTTAACACCTGTCTGACAGTACGTGTGTCTTCATAAATAGACAGAGTACAACTCTCACTAACGGGTTTCAAGAGAACGGTCCAGGAAGTAGAGAATTCAACCCGTTTTTTTGGACGTGGGGTTTTCTTGGCCAAGATTACCATTGAAGATTCTGTATGGGCAAGTCCTAAAAATATTGTTTTTTTGTTCCAGAAGTGGCTATCAAAGCTGTGAGTATGTACATGTGCACGTGTGCTCGGCTGAATGAATAGAGTGTATGCAGGACGGAGTGATTTCTTTATTGTTGAAATTGGGCACCCATTTTGCTGTCTTAACTTTCTGTATGCAAGTATTGCTAATCATATTTCCATTAAAATAGAGCAGAGATATCAAGTCTGTCCATACTTTAAAAAAAGGGGGGGGGATATTAGACCTAATCATATGTATCTATGACGTGTTGGGCTATCATCTTTCTCCTGACGGGACTGTGGGCTAAACATCGAGATAAGATTATACTGTGGGTCTATCATTTTTGTAGCATTTTTATTGACTTTATGACTATTTGTATATGCTTTGATGTAATTTCTATGTGTTGTGAAGAAATTTTAGATGATAATTAAAATTTCTCTTGAAATTAATCAGCGTGTTGGTCAGCTCGTTCTAGAATATTTATATAATCATTTGTTATAGTTTTCCTACGTCTGTACACATAACTGTCGTCTTGTATGTGCGTGCACGTGAGTGGTTAGAGATATATTAATATATATATATATGTGTGTAGACTGTCTGACTCAATCTAAATCTGTCGTAGAAGATAGGTGAGAGAGAGAAGATTTCTCGATCTCAGAGACAGCCTCTTAATCACATTTCTACCATCTCACTCGTGGAAATCTATTGCTATTACTACTTCTCACTGTGACTATCACTTATTCTGATCTATTCAGAAGGGACCAACCCAAGTCTTAATTCCCCTATCAAAAATCTACGACATTTAGTCAGACAGATTACTCAGTTTTATAGATGTACTCTATATCAGCCACTAACAGACACGCAAACACATGTGACGAACGTTTAGACGTACAGACGTGAAACTATATCTATGGAATATGAATATTGGTTTCGAACAAGCTGACCGACAAACACTTGAATAAGTTTCTGTAAATTTTATTTATCATAAGAAAATTTACCACAACACATGAATGTTAATATCATATACATACAAATACACATAGGTTACAGAATTACTAACAGAATAAAAGACCCATATGTATAATCCTTTCCCTCCCTGGTTAGCCAGAGGAAAACAACAGCATTATCAACAAACTTGCATAAATGGAATTACAAAGTGGGTTCATGAATCAGTTATACGATGAAAGAATCACTCATTTCTGCTCTCATTCTATACATACAACAGTGGCCACTGATAATCTTTCTACTTACAGACTGGATTTTTCCCGTTCTGGAACAACCTTTGGGACATACACACATACAACAACGCCAGTTATTTTTCGCCAAGAGAACCCCAGCTCCTCAAGAGACATAATCAAATCCACTGTTCCGGGGAGCGTTCCCTTGGTTATTATTATTAGGATTACTGTTGATGTCACTAAAAAAATCAGTTCAGGTAAGAGAGTTTACACGGGCTCACAATGTTAGAATCACATGGTTTCCATTCCTTAGGAAATGTCAGGTCGGTAACTTTTATCAATATAAACTTCTTGGTCACACCACAATTTGTCAAACCGTCGGAAATGTTATTGTTTGTAATATTTCTCGCCGAAGGGGCTGAATGTACGTGAGATTATGGGAAGAATATAATCTGGCTCAATAGGCCCAGTTTCTTCATTTTTTCTTACAGTTCGTGCAAAAAAAATGGGTACTCTGTTTCTGTCTGTTAGCAAGCACAATGCCAGACAGGTTTTAACTTGTAACCCCACGTAGTTAAAGACTAAAATGTTTTCTTCTTGCTTATTCTCATAGGTACTAAACCCTGCTGGTAAAGATTGGGCTTTACCCCAAAAATACTGTATAAAGAAAAAAAGAACATATAGAATACTGAATCATAATGTTATACACACATCCTATTTCTACCTCGCGTAAGTATCATATATTATATTCACTTCGGTTATTTACCTTACCTCAGAAACTATAAGCTTAGAGCGTGTCTCATCGTTTAAAACTCCGGTGAAATGAAATGTGAAAGGGTGGGCGAGATGATGTTGATGATGTTGTGATATTTGATCACTCTCTTGCACACTCGTAACCGACCCGATTCAACAATAAAACTCTGATTCTTAAGGCAGGGGCTGTATTTATTTCTACAATCCTTTCAGTGAATTTTAAACACACGAAGCAAACATTAAACAAATAAACCAACAAACCAAACACCAAACAAACACCAAGCTAGTGCTCAGTTGCTAATCCTGAAACGCAAACAAAGCACGGGCTAGTTAAAATCATAGTTGAATAACGATACTCTCACCTGCCAAACAGTCCTTCCACACCACCTGACAACCTCAACTATCACACACGCACACACTCATGCGTGTCGTCCAATGCGACTAGTAAGGTGTTGTGCATGAGGCTGGCAATCTCACCGTGTAACATCGGTTGCTACCGAAACCACTACTGCCCGAGCATATAATTATTCTTTACTTTAACAAAACTGGAATTAAATACATCACCTAAAGGAAATATACCACGAAAACTCTCTCTTCTATTACTGGGGAAAATTATCTTATCCTGCCTTGGCCCACGTGTCAATTCACACAATATAACAAAGAGTGTTAAACTCAGACTCCTTGGCGCCTTCTTTATTCACAGCATGACGCGCCGCCTTTCATGACCACGTGGCTGCCATCTTGATAACAGTCAATATCATCTAAATTCAAGTAATAAATCGCTTCTATGCCTGGTTTCATGTGTGAAATACTTTCATACTATATTTGCCTTTCTTGCCCGGTCTGATGACTGAAATAATTGCTTTTAAACTTTCACATCTATCTATCTATTTATTTCTCTAAACATTAAAACAGCCACGCTCAATATAATTTCAGAATTATAGAAAACGAACGCTAATTCGCTTTGAAATCAAACTCACATGTCCAAGGCATCTATACCTAAGATCGACTCATGTTTTCTGGTTTCTTTGGGGCGACTGGCAACGAGAGAGACTCGTTCGCCGCTAGGCACTTCTTATATAGGCCCTAGGCTAATCACTCAACTTTAGTGCGCTGCGCGGATTAATTTGGCCACTTATATAACGCTCGCCTTTATTGCTCTATTAGGCACGAAAACACAGATATGGCCCACAACTATCAAATATAACACAAGACTATCAAATATAACACAATTATAGTTTAGGCTTTATTGTGGCCTAAACTAATATATCTTCTATCTCGTCAGACTTTTAACATCCCAGCGTGCTGCGCGCACATCGAAAATATATGGGCGATAAATATGCCTTGAACATGAAGGGAGCATCATTACGGCCCCATCCCATATCTCCCTCCTGATTTTGTTGTCGTCCCGACAACATCACTACCTCTGACGCTTCAATTGTAACCTCTCAGATTGTCAGATCGCATGACTCTTTCTGAGCGGCGATGCTTTGGGCTGAGCTTCTGGAATAGGCACAACCTGACTGGGGACACTCTTGGTCGTCATGTCCCTCGTTGTCCATTTTTGGGCTGGCAGTTGCTGTGGTCTAGAAGATTCATCTACTGGCGCCGCGTCGCTGCATGCTTGTGACATCTGCTTGTCAGTGCATGTAGCTGTCGACTTTGTAGGGGGATTGCTCCTGACTTGGTTTACAGTCGTTTTGTGTGGACAGTGGCCCACATTCCCCACAATCTGTTTTTGATGAGTCTCCTCTTCTGGACACCGACGTGCACTCCCTCCTATCTGCTTAGGACGGGTTTCCTCCCCTAGACAACGACCAATTTTCTCGGCGCCCCCAGGGCGACAGTTGTCACGGCCATCTCTTAGCTTGCACCCTAAAGGTAACCTAGTTGTGGCAGTACGCCTATGGAAAGAGCTCCTTGAGGGACAGGCGGATATCAAGTGTTCTGTAGACTTGCATCTAAAACATCGTTTTGGAAGAGGGCCTTGAGGGCATTTGGCTGCCATGTGGCCTGAGAACTCACCACAATTATAGCACCTCAACCTGGTAGGCTTTCTCTGTGCCATGGGTCGCCTCCTACTTCCTTTGCATTCTTGACCGCCAATGCCGCACACATAAATTGCTTCCATGCCCTGGACCGATGGTTTGCTGTCAAATTCCACTCTCTCATTTCTCGCCAGACTCCTGAATCCCTTTCTGAAGATCTTGGTCTGATGTATGAATACATCACTACCTCCATCATCTGGCGTGATAAACCCCCATCCCCTGTGGACACTGTACCACTTGCAAACCCCTTTTCGCCTTGTCGGTGCAACTGCGTTTGTTGGTACTGTCAGCTCACTGCTTTCGTTGACAACAGCCTGACTCTTACATACAAGAACACGCACCCCCTCGTCGTGCTTTGGCGGTTCTCGCGGTCGGCCTGGTTCTTTCTCTCTTTGCACCTCCTCTTGTACTAGCAAACTGGTCTCTGACATCTGTGCTTTCTGGGACTTTAGGTGGGATAATTCTGCTCTGAGTGCCTCCTCTTCATTGTTAGCTTCTACACTGGCTACCTGCACCAGTGTATCAGGCTTTTTACCTTCACATAAAATAGCATATTCCCAAGGTCCCTGACTCACGGCCTGGAAATTCCTGGTCATCTCACTGACTGGTGGTTGCTCGCTGTAGGCTTCTTCTAATATCTTGAGTAACTGCTCAGGGCTGGCTTTGGTTCCGCCACGTATCTGTAATTCCCTAGAGACCACTGGTGTAACGTTGTTCCAGATCACGTCTACCTTGTCTTCTGCGCAAAAGGGCGCCATCTTCCACACGGCCTCTACATCTTCCACAAACTCTTGCCAAGTGGGATTTGCCTCTCCACCAAATAGCCTTACCTCCGGCACCTTCACATACACTACCTTCACAGGCACATTGATCGAAGCCATCTTGCTGCAATACCGCACCGCTGGGTGTTTACAATATTTATTATATTTGTTCGTTTGCTGTTTGCTCGGTGTCACTGCCTGCCTTATACTGTCAACGACGCCAATTGTGATAGGGTGAGCGAGATGATGATGATGATATTTGATCACTCTCTTGCACACTCGCAACCGACCTGATTCAACAATAAAACTCTGATTCTTAAGGCAGGGGCTGTATTTATTTCTACAACCCTATCAGTGACTTTTAAACACACGAAGCAAACATTAAACAAATAATCCAACAAACCAAACACCAAACAAACACCCAGCTAGTGCTCAGTTGCTAATCCTGAAACGAAAACAAAGCACGGGCTAGTTAAAATCATAGTTGAATAACGATACTCTCACCTGCCAAACAGTCCTTCCACGCCACCTGTCAATCCAACTATCACACACGCACACACTCATGCGTGTCGTCCAATGCGACTAGTAAGATGTTGTGCATGAGGCTGGCAATCTCACCGTGTAACATCGGTTGCTACCGAAACCACTACTGCCCGAGCATATGAATACTTCATGCGGAGGCAAACCACACTGGTGGCCCCATGCTCCCTCAGGAGCGGTGAAGAGAAATATATATCTCCAAGTGAGCCAACGTGCTCTCACAAACCATTCTACACATAACCATAATTAAATAATAATAAAATAGACATAGAATAATATTCAACTATATGTACAACAAATACTTTCCTTAATGAGAATAAACCACCACCTCGCAACTGATCCATCTCAATATTCATTACTGCATTCTGAACATGTCGTAAGTGACGACTGGTGCGCCTGGCAACAAGCGTGTCGTATATGACCCCTGATGAGATTGGGAACTCATCACATGAAACACATCGTTACTGAAACAACCACTGCAATAGCATAACAATGCTTCTTGTGGGCTTGTGATGGACACCAGCCGCATTGGTTTTTCCATGCTCCGCCGGGAGCAAACATAGAAACACCTGTCTCAACGTGTTTGACGCACCAAGGAGTGGCTCGCGCTCTCCAGAAATCTAAATATATATTCTCACCTCTTTCAAAGTAACCCACCAAAGATATACAGAAGAATAATCAATAAACGTGAAATACACTAAATTACTCTTTCATTAAAGAATAAAATATAATTATTCTTTACTTTAACAAAACTGGAGTTAAATATATCACCTAAAGAAAATTTACCACGAAAACTCTCTCTTCTATTACTGGGGAAAATTATCTTATCCTGCCTTGGCCCACGTGTCAATTCACACAATATAACAAAGAGTGTTAAACTCAGACTCCTTGGCGCCTTCTTTATTCACAGCATGACGCGCCGCCTTTCATGACCACGTGGCTGCCATCTTGATAACAGTCAATATCATCTAAATTCAAGTAATAAATCGCTTCTATGCCTGGTTTCATGAGTGAAATACTTTCATACTATATTTGCCTTTCTTGCCCGGTCTGATGACTGAAATAATCGCTCTTAAACTTTTACATCTATCTATCTATTTATTTCACTAAACATTAAAACAGCCACGCTCAATATAATTTCAGAACTATAGAAAACTAACGCTAATTCGCTTTGAAATCAAACTCACGTGTCCAAGGCATCTATACTGTAGATCGACTCATGTTTTCTGGT
Source organism: Oreohelix idahoensis (assembly GCA_024509875.1). Classification (NCBI taxonomy): domain Eukaryota; kingdom Metazoa; phylum Mollusca; class Gastropoda; order Stylommatophora; family Oreohelicidae; genus Oreohelix; species Oreohelix idahoensis. The sequence goes on along the minus strand of JAMPIV010017494.1, from coordinate 12,559 downwards.
TTCTTTGGGGCGACTGGCAACGAGAGAGACTCGGTCGCTGCTAGGCACTTCTTATATAGGCCCTAGGCTAATCACTCAACTTTAGTGCGCTGCGCGGATTAATTTGGCCACTTATATAACACTCGCCTTTATTGCTCTATTAGGCACGAAAACACAGATATGGCCCACAACTATCAAATATAACACGACTATCAAATATAACACACAATTATAGTTTAGGCTTTATTGTGGCCTAAACTAATATATCTTCTATCTCGTCAGACTTTTAACATCCCAGCGTGCTGCGCGCACATCGAAAATATATGGGCGATAAATATGCCTTGAACATGAAGGGGGCACCTTTACGATCCCATCACAGAAACATAGTCATTAAAAGAATCAATCATCTTGAATTAGAAATACGTACATATTTCGTCAACACACAAGATGAATCAGTGCATTAATTTAGATGGTTACACTTTTCTCTGACTGGTTATAAGCAGTTTACTTAAATTTATTAATAGCTAGAAATTATAAGTTATTTTGCTATCCACTGAACACAGTACTAGAGAATATAACTGACTTATCATCAAAACACTCTGCACAACATCTAGTGAAGATATACTTCGAACTAACAATTAATCACTCAACAATACTAGTCAATATATACCTCGACACAGACTACTAAGACTATTTCCTCCAACGCGAACTGAGAACTTCTACTTAAATAAAGTGATTTCTAGAAGCGCTGCTAGGTATGTCTAGAGAGACTGTGGAGTTCTGGAATGAATTTGAGTCTAACCTGCTCTGGTATAAATTTATCTCTGATGAAAGGAAAATGATTACGTCTACAACCCGAAACAGACTCGAATACCAGATGTAGCACCTACTTTTAATTCTACATTCAAATTAAGTGAAACACGTGAAATCAAAGGTCTCGAATGACGAAATAGCCGAGGCTTCTATTAAGATCTAGATAAAATAGAATCTACATACATTATCGCCTCCTTTCGCCATCTGCAGAGTTGGTCGTAAAAGAATTATAGCGAGAGTCTTTGATATGGCGGTTCGCATATTGTAACTTACCTTACAACGAACGATTTCAGGCAGAGGTGATAGACGAATGGTCTGCCTTAGTACTCAATTTCCCTGGTCGCTGTCCGATCTATTACAGCGATTCTCTGGGGTTCAAGATACAGGTAACCTGCTCACTTATGCTAATCCAGTATGCTCGTACCGACATCAAAGAAAATGCAATTAACTGCTTGCTAAGTTAAGAAAGGAAAAATAGACAAAGGTTTGAAAATTGGAGGGTTAAATTCCACCAGTCGTAGTCGACAAAAAAAAAGGAGACATATAAGATAAAGAAAAAAGTTATATGAAATCATATAAAGATAAAATATGAAATCACTTAACATAATCCACCACAAAATCTCAGAGATTACCTATCTGTGGGAGGTGGTTCAAGTAACAAGAAAAGACAAGGTCCGACATCAGACGATACTGCAAGACCTCAAAACCCAACCCCTGCAGACCAAAGAAGAACAGTCTCAACTACGATGGTTTGACCATGTCTGCAAAATGGTAAAGATCGGCTACAACGACAAATATGGGAAACAAATAGCCAGAGATCGAGACTTCCAGGACGACCCACAGTACGCTACAGGACTTTAGACAATTTCTGAAGGACCCAGTACTAGATTAAAACCAGGCGAGGAGGAAGACATCCGATAGGGTAGTATGGGGCTCTCTCTAGTAAACCTCTACATTCTAGGGTAGTAGATGAACGATTAAGTAAGAGGATTTTATGCCCATTTATATCTTTTTTTCAAAAGCCTACCACAGTAGAACTACTTTAGTCGCGTAGTCGGTTGTTTTAACTGCCTGGTTGTGTTAGTAGAATAGCAGATTTGTTATTTCAAAGATATGGAAAAGGCGTTTACCAGGGTCCCCTGGAGCAAACTTTGGGACTGTTTGGCAAGGAAGAACATTCCAACACCTCTGATTCATGTTACATAAAGAGCTTCAACAAGTCTTGTAGAAATTATGTGAGGACAGCAAACCATAAGTCAGATTGGTTCAGGACCACAACTTGTGTAAGACAAGTGATATCGTGTCACTCATCTTTTCATACTCCTCATGGACGATGTCATCAAGGCATGTAAGGAGAGAACAGGAAAGTATTCAGTGTGGTACTAGAAGATGAGACAGGTCTGTATTTCAGAGCTGACATTTGCTGATGATGTTGCCCTAAATGCTATATCAGAGGCACATTTCCCATCCAACCTGCAAGTTTGGAAAGAAATGCCGGAGAAGAGAGGGATGATCATAAGCAGCTCTAAAGCAAAATCCATGGTGATATCACGAGAACAAAGAAGACATCAGATTAAGCTGGGAGAACAGGTCTTGGAGCAGGCCAACCACTTTAAATACCTTGGAGATATTATAGACCGAAAGGAGGCATCAAAGAAGAGCTGGCCACTCAAAAAGCAGCAGCTGTGAGACTTTTTCAGGCTATAAATCGAGGATTCCTCAGCAAGAGAGAGGTTGGTAAGAAAACAAAGAAGGCTGTATACCGCTCCACATATGTTCCAGTCTTGACATATGGATGTGAGTCATGGGCAATGACTACAACCCACAAAAGCCAGCTTCAAACCTGAGAGATTACTTATCTGTGGGAGGTGGTTCAAGTAACAAGAAAAGACAATGTCCGCCACCAGACAATACTGCAAGATCTCAAAACGCAATCCCTGCAGACCAAAGTAGAACAGTCTCAACTACGATGGTTTGGCCATGTCTGCAGAATGGTAAAGATCGGCTACAACGACAAATATGGAAACTAATAGCCAGAGATCAAGACCTCCAAGACGACCCAAAGTACTCTACGAGGACTTTAAACAATATCTGAAGGACCCAACACTAGATTGGAACCAGGCGAGGAGGAAGATAGAAGATAAAGTAGTATGGCGCTCTCTCTAGTAATCCTCTACACCCTAGGGTATAGATGAACGATTAAGTAAAAGGTTTTAATGCCCATTTATATCTTTCTTCGAAAGCCTACCACAGTAGAACTACTTTAGTCGCGTAGTCGGTTGTTTTAACTGTCTGGTTGTGTTAGTAGAATAGAAGATTTGTGGTTTCAAAGATCTGGAAATTGCGTTTAACATGGTTCCCTTGAGCAAACTTTGGGACTGTTTGGTAAGGAAGAACATTGTAGCACCTCTAATTTGTGCTATACAGAGCTTCTACAAGTCTTGCAGAAATTATGTGAGAACTGCAAACCATAAGTCAGAAGGGTTTAAGACCACCACTGGTGTAAGACACGGTGATATCGTGTCACTTATCTTTTCATACTCCTCATGGACGATGTCTTCAAGGCATGTAAGGATTTTACAAGAAAGTATTCAGTGGGATACTGGAAGATAAGACAGGTCTGTATTTGAGAGCTGGCATTTGCTGATGATGTTGCCCTGAATGCTAGTGATGATGTTGTCCTGAATGAGAGGTGGTTCAAGTAACAAGAAAAGACAAGGTCCGCCACCAGACGATACTGCAAGACCTCAAAACCCAATCCCTGCAGACCAAAGTAGAACATTCCCTACAAAGATGGTTTGGCCATGCCTGCAGAATGGGAAAAGATCGGCTACCACAACAAGCATGGGAAACAAAGAGCCAGGGATCCAGACCCCCAGGACGACCCAGAGTCCGCTGGGAGGACAACATTAGACTATTTTTATAGGACTGAGGACTAGAGTGGAACCAGACCAAGAGGCAGACAGCCGATATGATAGTCTGGCGCTCTCTCTTCCAAACCTCTACACCTCACGGTAGAAAGGGAATGACTAAGCAAGTAAGTAAGAATATAAGATTTGTCCATCAGGTGTGTTTCTTATTGTGTCATGTATTAGTCTTTGTTATCGACTTATTCTTTTAGCGATATGTGTCTATGTTGTAGTCTATCGTGTTATGTGTCTTTCTTGCATGATCATACAGTTTTTGTGGTAGAACATATTTTTGTCAGGTTAACACCTGAGATGGTTAGGGCTACAGGTATTTTGAGGCAATGGAAAACCTCATTTTCAAGGTTCTTTTCACAAACGCCAACGTTCACTAACATCATCCATAAGAATGAAACTTGACGATATGTACTTCTTTGATGTCACGACAGAGATACATAAAATGTTTTTACAAAATCTAGGTGTCGTTTATATTTTTTATTTATCTTAAACGTTCTTCCAGTCATTCCTTTTCTTGTCTTCACAATGTTTGCAGTTTGACAACAGCGTTATACATAGTTGAATAAATTCCCGTAAGATGTTAGTCAGTCTTGTCGTTCTTTCTTATTCGACATCTACGCCAAGTTATTTGCGACGATTAACTCTACTGCTGTATCAACTTCAGTGGTTCTCGTCTATTCGATATCTTCGGAATCCAATAATTTATAAGAACTCTTTACGATTTTGTAAGCGAGCGAACTTTCTCTTTCAAGTAGAGCTGTAAAGTTTTCATTCTTCTGACGTGAACATATACATTATCAGCGAAAACGTGACTATGCAAACTTAAGTCTTTCACTAGGTTTTTAAATGTCTTTTAGCATTATGTCTGAGCAGGTACAACTTATAATATATAGATACTTGTTACCTCTCCTTTGTTAGGAAAACTTGCACCGATGATTTGCTGTCTAAGAGTGTTAGAGATATCTGTTTTCTTATTTCTGTTTCTATCTCTAAAATTTTGACGATTGGAGTCTGAAATGTTGATCTTTTTGCTACTGGCACTGCCGTCTCTATCTGTTTGATCTGTCGCTCTGCTCTCCTTTGATCAACATGATCTTAGTTTTTATAATTCTACTTTTTTTGGTAACCGTTCACACGCGCTGCTCTACGTGTTGACAGTCATTTTATTTTAGTCCGTTCTGGCTGACTGTATTCTTTTATAATGTCAAGTGTGTATGAATGCTTCTAGACTTATTGTAATTACTAGCATCAAACTTAGTTAGGGTCCTTTCCTATATATTTTGAGAACCACTGCTGATGCAAACGTTTTCAGTCACTTAGTGCGACCTTTCTATTAATCACTTTGACACACAGTGGGTCACAATGATCTACGTGTACTGCAGTAAACTCGCTGCATACTTTTATTTTAAATGAAAACCTAACTGGTACTAATAATTGTCGTTCTACGTCATCTGCTAAATTATCGTTACTCTTCCTAAACATAAATAAAACCGCTTGTGCTTCGCACGCGGCCACATATACAATTCTCCTCATCTCTCATGTGTGAGTAATGTTACCTGACTCATAAAAGAATTTTAATACACCCAATGACATAAATAACTCTAAACATAATAAAAATACAAAATAAATTCATCACCAACAAAAAATATACCTAACTAAATATATTTCAAATCAAATACAACAACAACGAACACCACTTGTAGTAATATATAAAATAAGACATGATAAGCACAAAACAACGTCATTAAATTCATATAAAACAGCATCATTAAATTAAGAACTCAAAATAAATATCAACCCAAAATACAATTCAAAACTATATTTATATATATTACTTCAATTAAAAGCACTTAAAAACCGTACCACTATATTTAAAAATATAGAGTGGTAACACTACCCAAAAATTACCAAAATATAAAAAAAAATCATTAACAAAAATTAGCAATTCAAATAGAATTGGAATCATTACTAAAACATAAAATATCTTTAAAAACAAATCATAAAAAACAATATCCAATCAATAAAATACAAAAAAAATCTTACAAAACATGAATTCCTAACCAAAAACTCAAAAATACACAAAACAACAGCATCTAATACAAAACAACATTTTTAAAATAAATCTATTTTTAAAAGCAAAACGAGAAGCAATGTAATCAAAATCTCGAGCAGTATAATAAATATAACTCAAAACAACATGACGACTAAAATTCCGGCGGTCATGAAATGGAACGAAGGAAATCCGTCCAGGACTTGACGCAAGACTCCATCGTCGCACCTGGCGTCCAGGTCCTGATGATCAAGATATTAATATATCTTATTTTTAAGTTGATCGTCAGAAGGAAAGCGGTACATGGATTGGGTAAAAATATTATTGCAAAATGGGACAGCAGTGGATGGCACTGAGCTGCCAATATTCGGGGTGGTTGATGGACATATTCTGCACCTCTGGCACCAGGCGGGACGACAAAACCAGAGTGGAGGATGATCGAGGGCTGGAGGCCGATGAAGAGACTGGGTACACCCGTTGAAGTGGAGGCATGCTCGAGGAATCATCAGAAAGAACGTTGTCATCCCGCTGTGCCATTTTAAAAATAGGAAGATAACACTCAAAAATACATCAACAAAAAATGAACCATAGAACAAACAATTCAAAAAATATAACAATAAAACACACACACACAACATTCAAAACCACTAATAAACGTGAGCATTAACGAAAAAGAACATATAGATATATAGAGGGAGGAGCAGGATTTGTAGTAACATGTATATGGAAAAAGGGGTTTGGACTAGAGTTGTACTGGCAGCTGGTGTCGGAAAATGAATCTCAATCATAGGAATTTGTTCGTCTTGCTTATGGAGAGGGTCCATCTCAGAAAACGAGGTACTGCGTGTGCTGGGGTTAGCGGGAGGAAAAAGGCGAGGGATCCGGGGCATTATTATGATATGCCTCTTATCTCCATTTCTTTTCTTACTAGCTATAGATTGGGTTATGAAAACATCGACATCACACAACAGAATGAAAATACACAGGGAAAAGACAAAGATCATGAGAATAAATGCAAGAAATGATAACAAGGTTGAACTTGAAGAAACACCACTAAAAGGTGTAGAATCGTACACATCTTGGAAGTAATATAGACAACGTTGGAGGGACAGACAGTGATATCAAAATAATAATACAAAAAAGCAAGAGGAGCTTTCATTGCATTGGGAAACATATGGAGAACAAGAGAAATCAAGTCCAACACGAAAATAAGAATCTTCAACTCAAATGTGAAGTCAGTCCTATTGTATGGCTCTGAGACATGGAGAACAACAAAAACAACAACCAAAAAGCTACAGACTTTTATAAACGGGTGCTTGCGTAGAAAAGAAGGACTGAAATGGTATGACAAAGTCACAAATGTGGAATTGATGACAAGAACCAGACAAGTGCCAGTGGAACAAGAGTTGAGAAGAAGACGCTGGCGATGGATAGGACACACATTGAGGAAACCTGTTGATAGCATTACAAGGCAGTCCTTGTTCTGGTATCCACAGGGAAAGAGAGGCAGAGGTAGACAAAAAAAAACACATGGAGAAGAGACCTGGAAACAGAGGTGAAAATGATGAGGGAAACATCGAAAAAACTTGAGCGGATGGCGGATTGTTGAAGGCCTATGCTCCTTGGGGAGCTGAAAGGTATTGATTGATCCGTGGCATGTGCCGTCTAGAAAAATACCGCTTTTTATAACAAGCGAAAATAAAAATCAAAACAATGATAATAAAAATGCATATTTTGCTGATCTTAAATATATGTGTCCAATTAAATGTTGTGTGCAATGATTGGACGTAATTCAACTCAATAATAAAATCATTCATGTCGACTGTTTAAACAGAGCTTAGAGAGCCAGGTATAGCTATAGTAGGCATAGAACAAAGAAATCGACTACTGGTCGCGAGACGGGGGTGTCAGTTACGTTGAGATAGAGAGACAGGATCGTAATGGTCAGTGGGACTGTCATAGAACTGGAAAATACTGGAGATTACGGGATCCAAACGGAGGAACCAAGTTTGAGGTGTAGTAAATGAAATAGGGTAAAAAAATGGAAAAGTGAAATACGCGTAGGTGTTATTTATAAAACATCGTTTGCGAACATTCTGTGAAGTCGGTGAAATGAGGAGCCAAGTGGACGGATCAAGCGTGTAGGCTAGAGGTAATGGTACGCGGATGTGTACAAATATGTGTTGAAGCTCTGGTGGTGATATGATGAAAGCGGGTATTTTATTGAGACGGAGAGCATTGATGGTCCGGGAAATGGCGGTGAAAGCGTGAAATATACATGATAAAGTATCGTGAGCCTTATCAATAGCAACAATAACAAATAAAAACAGTCTATTAAATGAATCAATAGTGCGTATCTACATGTGAACAGTGGAGAGAGAAAAGTTAATGTAATTCGTGAGGTATGTAACGACGTGCGCAAGCTGGTTTATGTGATCCCTGTTCAACCGTATCTCCTGAAGGGAGTGATTGACTACGTTAAGACTTTCCCTGAGCACATGCCTTATAATCTACTGAATTTGGGCTAATGTATTTATACTGGACCTATCTTCGTCATAGTCATTGCCGGTAGACGTACCAAATAAATAGTGCAAGGCATGACCTACAAACGACAGCAAGGAACGTTTGACGCGTGGGACAACTCGTAAATGCGGAAAATTGTTAGACAGTTATGTCAGCATGTTTGTAAGAAAAATGATTTCACGACGAGGTTTTTTTTTTTTCTCTAACCAGCGGCACTCAAGCTTTCCAGCACTTTTGTCCCAATGACATGTCATTGCGAGGCTCGGGGGGGGGGGGGGGGGGGGGGGGGCGGGGGGGGGGGGGGGGGGGGGGGGGGGGGGGGGGGGGGGGGGGGGGGGGTCAGTGGACTTTCCCTTCCAACCCGGTAAGGAGCTTCGCTCCTTCCCATCCACACGGGATTTATGTGCAGGAGCCGTTCAGGTCATTCAGTCAAATTCCTGGTCGTAAACATTCCTTCAAACGCCGACGCCCGGGCTTGAACCTTGAAAACCTGGTCGCCAATACAACGTTGTAGCCATTACACCAGCGCGGCTCCCTTCACGACGAGGTAAATGTAGTAATGCCCCTTAGGTCATGTTGTTACTGTGATGGTATTGCCTCCCCTGCTTTGCAGTAGTGATCCAACCGTGGCCAAAACTCAAGGGGTAATACCGCTTCTATCAATCATGGGAGTATCTTCACAAGATATTTTATAATAAGCGAGAACAATACTGTTTTGGCTGAGTATGTTAACTTTGTAATTCTACCGACACTTTTTGTGAATGATTTAAGCACTTATTAATTTCAGCTCGTTTCAAGCCCCCACCTCTGATTTACNCAGTGAAATTCNATTATTTTAGCATAGCTCTGTTTAAANTGTGTGCAGTAAGTTGACTGAGACAAACTTGCAGTAATTTTAAAATGATTATCGANGTTACATTNGTATAATTACAAATAACAAAAGGTAATTATCTCTTACGTTTTAACAGTTGAAAAAATAATTTCAACAGTTATAGATCAAGAAAAGTTTTTATCATCACGGTCGTTATGGATTGTGAAATGTTATAAGAAGATCAAGTGGCAGCATAGATCTGAACTTAGCTGCCAATGACGGTTTCTGCTCCTTCTTATGGGTTTGTTCTGTTCACTCTGCTCACACTCGTCTCTGGTCAAGGTTGTCAGGTGTAGCTCGTTTAACAGAAATGTCAAGGAGACTCTACCAAGTGGGTCCTTCATCTTAAAGCTAAGGCCATTGTTTCCCTTCTTGTTCCAGCGATAGTACTTTTTGCTGGTACCACAATAACTATGGTAAAAGAATAGATCGAAAACGCTCTTCTGAGTATGGGCGTTGTCCACTCCATAGTTATGGGTTCCTATCTTCCCTACCATCCATCCCAATTACTCAGACTTTACCCTCGAAGATAATTAAATTGAATCCCTTGGATAAAACTGTCTTTACATTTAAAAATAGAATAGCTTTAGCTTCCCATTACATTTAAATGAAAAACGTTAATAATACTGATTGAAAATTGTTCATAATAGAAATTAAATATGTTTTCATTTATATTTACACTGATTAAAAAGCTTGAAAACTTACATTAATTTTAAAGTGAATATGTTTTATGGATAAATACAGTGCTTTGAAAATGTAAGTATTATACTTAGAATGTACATCATTTCTTTCATCTTTCCCTCCCTTCTCTGGCATGGAACCTGGGATTACTTTTTATGCTTTTAGTTCTCTTTACGAAACTAGCAATAAAGTAATCAACAGCTTGTGCAGTGGTGGTTCATGAATCTTGATTCTATACGCTGAGGTTGCCAGCCTCAAATGACTTTGATATTCGCTAGCGAGTTTCACCATATTAAAAAATTCACTATGGTAATATATTTATACTTTTATTATATATCTATATCTATATATAATATATATATATAATATTACTATATATATATATATATATATATATATATATATAGCTATTATATATATATATTATATAGTATAGTATATATTATATATATATATATATATGTTAATTCACTTGTTAGTAAAAAAATTGGAAATGTAAAATCACAGCTTACGCCAATCCTGGCTCACATACATTTTGCTGAGGTGAATAAAAGAGACTTGAATCGAGCCTCTTACACGCGTCTGGGTGGTGTCCGTTAATGTACAAATGTTTTTCCCCTCTGACTTACGTGTGTGGTTCTTCAGCTTCCTCAGTCCCGTAAAATGTTCTAATTTTTCTCAATTACTATGAAAGAAATGTTCTTGGCTATGAAAGTCCGTCCAAAATTCTCCAATAAAAGCGTTACGCCACAGATTCTTTTGTTATATGGCAATGAATGTAGGATATATATATTCCAAGATATATTAGTATGATATATATATTATATATATATATATATATAAATATATATATATATATATATTATATATATATATATATATATATATATATATATTATATATATAGAAAGATATTTATTTGTCTGTTAAGCACTCACTTTCTTGTTGATAGGAAAGTAAGGTACATAACCCCTTGTTGAGTTAGTTGTTAGGTAACATTTTATTAAAGTCTGTTACCTTATCTCTTTGGTTTTATATGAATGCTAAGATTTACGTCGGCCCAGATCTGAGTTGAACTATTCTGGTGGTCCACGCGCTTCTGCGCAGGTTGTCGAAATTGGCGGTGGTCAAAAGAGACTTTCGTGATGATGGGGGATCCTGATCGCTGTACAGACAAATGTCCGAAGATTTGTTCTTTCCTGTGAAATTCTGGGGGAAGGCGACATCTTCTGTGTGAACGTATTGATGTTCTATGTTCCTCAACACTGGAATATATGCTTAGACGCCAAAGGATATGGCGTGTGCTATTTTTTCTAGTGTTTTCTATCTTTGATCGTTAAGGTAACGAAAATGAAACATTGGTTACTGTACCTTTCGAATGCCTAGATCTGCAGCCCATCCGGTATGGTCTGCACATGTATATGATTGACTATTTTCAGAGACAACATTTGCTAGACAGCACATTTATTCATATGAGTATACATGCATTATTATGCATATGATGATCTACACTAGCATTATTTAAATGATGGACAGACGCCTTTACTTATGCTTCATTAATTGCAGCTTCGGAGAGAGCGGAAGCGTGCATCGAAGTTAGGAGCCATTTTGGATCTCTCCTTTGCCACTTTGCCTATAGTGGAGATGTCATAGTTCGGAGAATAGGGATGCCTTACTATATGTGGTGGTCGATATTAATTATGTATATATTTGTGTAGCAGATGTGAAGTCAGCTATGCAAGCCCCTGAGGTTTTTGTTTAATTTTCTAAATATATGTCAGGGAACCTGTCTTGCTTTCCACCAATGACTACACCCGCTATGTATAGTATCCCACAATTAATATGTTCTTGATGTATGGGTTGATGTGTAGCTACGTGTCTAGGGTATATGCAATGAATGTGAAGAAAATAAACAACAACCTCACACTTTAAGGTTAATAACTCTAAGTAAGTAAACAACTCCTATTGAATTTTGGTCTGAACAATTTTTTACAAATGTATTAATTATAATTGAGTTTGATTCATAAAAGATTAAACGTCAAGATATATTTAACACAAACTAGTTTAAAAACTATTTGAAGTCTATTATTTCATGACTAGGGAATTGTTCTAAACATTCAAACTATCCCTTTTATAAAACTATAAAAACTTCACCAAAAATATAATCCCTCCACCACATATATTTTTCACAAAACAATTACAACCATCAAATACACCACATTTTATCAATACAACCTTATTATTCTTCACCTAACATAATCCTTATACCCCATCCCCCCCCCCCCCAAAAACAATTCCAAAACATATCCATAACTTTTACTCCACCAACAATCCTTATTTACAATTTAAAAACAAACAACCACTCATACCATCACATCCTCAAACTTTCAACCCTCACCTTATTTTCCCCACCCAACTCAACATTTCCACCCCCCTTACCCCATTAATATACCCTCCCACCTATCACATTTCCTAGAACCCAACCTAAACACCCCCATCATCCCCACATTCCTTCTCTTCAACCAAACCCACCCCCAACAACAACATCCCACACACCTAACAACCATTATAACCTTACAACCTCACCCCCACATCCCACCACCGACCCCAACATCACCACATTACTCTATCACACTAACCACCAACCTAACAATACCCCCAACATTAACACCCTTATCACACAACCCCCCAACCTAACCAAAACTACCCCCCCCCCCA